>PJEM01003497.1:0-183484 GCA_004023845.1 Helogale parvula
GGCTGTTTCTTACATAACTTCAATACAAAGTAATCAGTGTGCCAGAGTGGCGTATTTGGGGACAGCCTGCCCTGATCCCCATCATTTTTCTCCTGGAAGCTTCATATATTCAGAGCTGATGGCTGTGGAGCACAGAATCCAGTTGGTAGCTGAGCAGGAGATTGCTTCATATGTCACTGGCCCTGCCTCGCAGTCCTGAGGACAGTCGGGACTCATCCCAGGTGGCAGTGATGCGGTAGGCGTCCCCAGTGAGGCCTGTATTGCATAAACACCCAGGTATTAGATAGGCGGCGTCTCTAGGGAAACGAAAGAAGAGCAGTGGTGACGATCGGACCAACCATACACCAGCGCGGGTTCGGAGATCGTGTGGACGTCCGGCTCAGACCATCGTCCGGCAGGATGAGGGCAGGTGCGGGCCGTCAGACGGCCTTCCCTGGTCTGCAGTGTGAATGTCTCTGGTGGTCTTTCTGAGTGTGTGCACAGCAAGTCATGAGGACCGACTGTGCATGCGCGGCTGTGGTGGTTCTCAGGAAGTTTATATTAAGTTCAACGTCAGCTCGCGTGGCTTCGGGAAGAAGGTAGTTTTAATTTTCAGTGATTCCGAGTCAGAAAGGTGGGAGGAAGGGGCGCCTGGGAGGCTCAGTCGGGTAAGCCTCTGACATCGGCTCAGGTCATGATCTCACAGATTGTGAGTTCGAGCCCCACGTCGGGCTCTGTGCCGACAGCTCAGAGCCTGGAGCTGCTTCCGATTCTGTGTCTCCTTCTCTCTCTGACCCTCCCCCTCTCATGCTCTGCCTCTCTCTGTGTCAAAAATAAATAAAACATTAAGAAAAAAAAAACCCCAGAAAGGTGGGAGGAAGAACTGGAAGTGTTCATTTGGAGAGTTGTCGCCGGATATCGGAGGAAACTAGGCTTCAGGATCCAGTTCCGTGAACCGGTGGAAAACCCAGCCGGCAAGACCGTGAACGGGACTAGAATGATATCCACGAAGGCAGGTTACAGATGTTGGGCTTCAGCCAGTGGCCGCCATTTTTACCAGAGGTACCGTAGTAAGACAAACGTGTTTGCAAAGTCTGGTCTCCGTAAACAAGAGTAGTGCTCGGCCATATAGAATCTTTTAATCTGCTTTGCTGAAACTTTTTATAAGGAATCTCTGATTGGACTTTTGAAGGCCTCGCAAGGCTAGGAAGCCAAGTCTGGTGCTTCACCTTTGACGCTGATATGTTTGAGCTAATTCTTGTTTCTCGGGGTCTCCAAGAGATGCCGGGGTTCTTGTGCCTGCCAGGTGGTGACCATCGCTTCTCACCTGGTAACGCTGCCGGGAACCCTGTACATAAGGTACCAGACCTGTTTTCCCAAGGGGCTTTTTTGGCTCCATTAAGTCAACCTTAGTTCCTTAAAGCTGTGTGGTCATATCTGCATCTTTGCACATCTCTAAAATAGGACGTAGCACTCCAGGCCTTGGTAATATGAGCAGTGTTTTCAGTTGTATCCTCTCACAAGGAGAACAGATTCTTAGTTATGTAAATACCATACTGCCACGAAAATAAGAGTACTCACTGAGACCTTCTGTGTTCTAGAGGGACCAGGCAGGGAGAAGGATGCAGCCTCCGTCTTTGTTCACAAAGGTGTGTTTTCACAAATTGCTCTAAGTCATAGGTCGTTTAAGAGAACAGAGAAAAAGGCTTCCTTAAATCTGGAAAAGCAGAACATTAAAAAATAGTGTTTCTTAAAAAATCATAAAATCCTAATCATCCTCCATTTTTCAGTTCCATGTAGTTAATAGTGGTTTTGCTTGAATCTAGCTTTGCCATTAGTTGAAAAACTGCTTACCCAGTTCAGCGGGAGGTTTATGATTTTTATTCTTACATGACCAGGAGCCTGTATCATCTAGTACTTCCCAGGGTCTGGTTGAAGGTGCAGTGCTCTTGCCAGCACTCTGGCAAAAGCATCCACAGAACAGTAACGATTTACAAATGAGGAAAACCTTAAAAATGGCCAGGATGGAAGATCTGAGGGGAGTTCATACAGTGCAGTTGACAAGGAAATTTGCTCATTTCTGGGACACGTTTTGAGGTAATAACTAGAATTCTAAGTGATAACGTTTTACCAGGATGTATTCGATTTCTAGGGATTCCGTACATCTTACGGGAGAACAGTCACAGTGTGTGCCTCAGAGCAGCACAAAGAAGGGTTCGTGTGACCTTTCACCGGACAATATTTTCCATGTACTTGGACTCCTCAAATAAGCCTAATCAGTTTGACATCTTTTCTTTTTTTCCTTAAGGAGAGAGAACACATCTTTTGAGATAGTTGAGGGACCCTCTGGAAAATCCCAAAGTTCATTTCAAGGTCAAAAAGACTACCTAGAATTTGGGGAACTTTAGCAGAAACCTCAAAGAGGTTTTAAAATCTTTGATCAGGTGGGATTGTGGGTCACTGTGAAATAACACTTGGGGGTCCATTTAAACACTGTGACCGAGACTTTGCAGATAAATACCGAAAGGTAAATAGTTGCTTAAAAAACAGAACAAAAAAACCTTGGGGCTTTTAATAAAAAAAAGGCGCATCTTCTTTCTTAAGTAATCAAAGACCTGATAAAGACAGGGAATCATTTTGACAAGACACAAATTCTTTGTTTTTATAGGCAGGTTACTTTAAAACTTAAAGATAAATCTTTTATAATCTCTTATCAAGAGCAGGCCAATGGTTCAAGAAAATTTTGTCCTAAATTTTAACAGAAAACCACATTCTAATTTTACACCAGCTTATTTTTGATATTAAAATTCATTTAACTTAATTAGATTTATTCTAATCTTGGCTAGCTTGACTACACATTAAAATTCCTTTCCAAAGATTCCTTTCCCCAAACCTACAACTTCATTTTTTACATTCAGATTTTGTCCCATGCATTCTCCCCCCCCCTCCTTTTTCCCTTTTTGAAATAATTAGCCTTTCTTCAGGGCAAAATTATGTTTTTCCCCATTAAGCACTTTCATACCTCATTCCTTTATTTTTCCCCACGAAAAGCCCACGTCCTGCTTTCCTTGCCTTAGGAGGCGTTTCCCTTATTTCTTGTTGCTTTACTTCCAAGTATTTGAATTTTTAACCCTTAAAAACCTTAACTTTCAGTGAAAATAATGGCGTCAACAGTTAAGAACGGCCTTTTACATTAGCATTCTGTGGCTTGGCAAATTTAGAAATAATTTCTAGAAAAATATGTTTCCTCGTAGCAAGTTTTGCAGGATGGCAAATAAGTCTTCTGGCTTCTCTGAGGATCCCAATCTTACCTCACAGGATAGAAAATCTGACGTGTGGGGCACCTGGGCGGCTCAGTCAGTTAAGCATCCGGTTTCGGCTCAGGTCATGATCTCACAGTTCGTGGGTTCGAGCCCCGCGTCGGGTTCTGTGCTGACGGCTAGCTCAGACCCTGGAGCCTGCTTCAAATTCTGTGTCTCCCTCTTTCTCTGACCCTCCCCTGCTCGCATTATTTCTCTCTATCTCTCAAAAAAATAAATAAAAGACATTTAAAAAAAATTAAAAAAGAGAAGACAAAATCTGACGTTGTGTGCACGGGAAGAGAGTGTGCTTGCAGATAGACTTGCATCTGTGTAAAGATGGCACGCAGATACGATAGCATGTATTTAAAACTAGCAGGGACGCCTGTGTGTCAGATGCTTAGCTCGGTGCCCACACAGAATGCCTGCTCAATTAATACTTGCTGGCATTATTATTCATTGTTCAGATGCAGTCCTCAAGTAAATATTTTAGAAAGTATAGCCAAGTGGTACTGGAGGGTGGTAAGTTTTAAAAAAAGATTTTAATTTTATGCATCCCTCCCAAGCTGATGCATTTAATAATAAAATTTCACCCTCCGTGTACCCTTTTCACAATTTGGGAATTTACAGAATGCTTTGGTGTTTTAAAGGCAGTAGTTTGCTCACTGAAAACATAGCTAATGACAAATTCAATGGTTGCCAAGTTCTAATATGTTAGCGGGCAGAAGCATGCTTTTAATATTCATCATCTTTAAGTGCCACCAACTGACATTCAGCACTAAATGTGCAGATATGGGTGCTGAGCAAAACAGGGCTGGGAGGAGGACCTGCTAATTTGTATTCTAGATGGAAATCTTAAATTAGTTTCCAAGATTTTTAAATGGATTTTTAAATGCTGAGCACATAGGAGACTGAGTTCATATTAATATTTATAAGGTTTGAGGAGATATTTAGTGAAATATTTGTATAATTTAATTTTGGTCATAATCAAGTAGGAAGCCATAACAAGAAGGACATTGTCCTTTAGTTTGGTGACTGTTTCATGGCTCATAGGAGTATCCTTCTGGAGAGGCCCCGGATGACCCATACAGGCTTAAAAAAGTTGCTTTTTATTACAGCCCAGAAGTGCGAGGCTGTTTGTGTGTAGATTTCCTGGGTTGTCTTAGGTTAATTTCATTTATGTTAATTAATTTAGAAATAAGTATCGATAATGCTCTTTTAAAAGCATTTATTGACAGTGCTGCAGAGCTCTAATCTAGCAGCTTTTATATTCTTTATTATATAAAACAGCTCTGTTGGTTCACAGAAAACCTGTTTCCTGTAGTTTTGCTTGGGGCTAATTGAGTTTAATGTAGTTTTGTGTGCAGAAGGTATTGACTTGTGCATAGTATTTAATTTGTGTAAATATGTGTATATGTAATGTTTTGCCCCTCTGCGTTTTATTTTAAATGTAACCCTTAAAACTGGGATAATAGAAATTCTTAGCTTAGGCCTGCTAGCAAGTGCAGGTGCCAGTGGTTTAAACTGCTGTAGAAATACAATTATGAGCAGCCAAGAGCAAATCTTGTTTTAAGGTCCATGTGTAATGAATGCCTGTTAGTATCATAGAATACAATTAAAAAGAGGTTTACCTCTCCTACGCTGTGATTGGTTCTTTCTGATGGAAGCGTGGAGTCCCATGAGTAGAATGTGTATTCAGCTCTCGGTGATTTAGACACCAGTGAGCCTGGCATACTGCAGGCCTGGATAAATTCAGGGCAGTTACAGTCAAGCAGAGATGGGAAAAGACTGAAAGATTAATGAGGGGGCTTAAAACAAAGCTCCAAAAATGAGAGCAATGCACTGCTCGGTCTTATGTAATTGTGCCGAATGGAAGTGAGTCTTGGCTGCTGTTGTTTAAAAATTTTAGGAGGTTGGCAAGAAACGTTTGTTATAAAAATCGGGCCTCGAGAATGATCGTGAAACCCTGGGACAAAATATCGAATTCTTGCTTGCTCGTGTCTTCCTTCTGAGACACACCCTTCCGTTCATACTCCTTTGATTCCAATTTGACCGACCCCCCTCCCTCCCGGGGCTCCCCATGTCCCCCCTCCGCCTCCCACACCCTCCCTCCCCCCACACCCCTGCTGTTTTCTGGCAGGGACCCTGATGGAGGACTCTGATCTGATCCAAGGCTGCCTCTCAGAGCAGCGCCACCAGGAGGTGCATGTCTGAGATGTGTTCCCGGAAGAGACCTTCTTTGGCCCCAAAGCCTGAAAGACCCGGAGCCTATAGGGGTGTGAGAGGTTTCTGAGAAGGTAACCCGAGTTACTGTCGGTTACCTGTGGCTGTTGTGGGCACCAGAAACCCGTGTTCTTTCTGGCTGATGGTTGTAAATAGCGGTTCTGTAACAATTTCTCCTGTCGATCTTAACGTAAGGGGTCCTAATGGCCTTAAAACGCTATTTTACCTTTGAAAATCCTTTTAATAGATGCTGTAACGAACCTTCCATTTCACTGATGGACACAGTTGAGCTGAGCAGTGAAGCTGGTCACACTGTTAATGTCAGGCTGGGCACTTACAGGGAAAGAAAAGACACTCATAAATAACGTGGTGCAGGTGAATCACTTCTGAAATTTAAAGCTTGCCGATACCAGGCAAGAAAAGCTGCCTCGGAAGAGAAATTGCCAACTCACAAGCAGGTTCTTCAGGGCTTCAATGTAGCCACACACACCAACCAGCCTTTTAACTTTGCTTTCTGTTTCCTCTTCAAGGAGTTTGGTGCCACCTACAGGAAGCAGGAATACAGAAACGGGCTCTGCCTCTGGCATCGCACCTGTCTCTCCCATTGGTCATTCCTCATCTTTAGTTTTTGTAAAGTTGATCACTTGTTCATCATATAGTATTTATCAGCCTTCATCTTGGCCATGAAAAGAAGCTAAGCTCTGTGGGGGAAGCAGGTTACATCTGTACTTGCTGTTTGGCAGGAAGCTCCTCACCCTTAATTGCTTTTTAAGGTCTCCGTCTCTTTCTGCTGTCAGGCACCGTATCCACGGACACGCCAATGGGAGAGAACAGAGTTATCGATTGAGGGCCCTGACTATATCATATGCAAGAGTACTAGTGACTTCTCTACTGTTTTGCCTTCTTCTGTTTCTTGTAGACAACGTGGCATCCAAATCAACATGTTTATTGTTGATGTTTTTCATTTATTTTGATTTTAGTTGCCTCATTTGGAGAGAATCGTTAGGAAGTTAAGAAACCCACGGAGCAAAGAAAGTTTAGAGTGCACGATTCGGCTCAGAGAAGCCTGAGGGGAGACACGTGACCCCTTGTGCAGGTGCAGTAAGGACGATGAGGTATTTTCATTCATCAGCGTCTCGTAACTATATCACTGAATTAAGTTCTCCATTGTTTCAAACTAGAATGAGTCAGCTTGAAAGGCGTTAAGAGCAATGTAGAGCTTTTCCCTTTACCGTATGAACGCACCGCAGCTCTTCTGTTTCCTGCGACATTGCTAATCCCGACCTTCTCCCGAGCTCCGTGTTTGTGCGTCCCGGGTTCTCTGCATGGCTCCCCACTCCCTGTCTCGGAACACTAACTCCCAAGTCACTTACTTTCTTCAGAAATTCTTATGAGCTGACTTCCAGTAGATTTGGGAAGTGGGCTAGAAAGAGTGAGCTAGTCAAGGGAGATTTTGTCTCCTCACTCGCCAGTGCACCTGACTCCCAGGAAAATTACGCTGTAGAATCTCCAGACTTGTCTGCGTTGGGATATTTGTGCTAGTGTTTTGATTTCAACATCAGAGACACCTTAGAGAAAAAATATATCAGTGGCTTGGGAAATGTCACACACAGGTGCTGGAAGATTGCAAATAGAGCACCGCATATATTTCTACCAAGTGACTGATTCACATTTGCTCAGAACATAGAGTGTCTCTCTCCAAATGGCCACGAAAGCACATGAGAAGAGGCTCTACTTCATTAGAGACTAGAGGAATTCAAGGGAAAACCACAGTGAGATGCTACTCCACTTCCGTGAAGATGACTAAGGTAAAAACCGGATAATAATAAGTGTTGACAAAGATATGGAGAAGTTGGAATCTTCATCCCTTGCTTGCGGTAACGTAAAATAGTCCAACCGACAGTGTAAAAGTACACAGCTTGGAAGCTTCTCCCAGAGTTAAACAGAGTTACATCTGACACAGAAGTTCCCCTCCTCACTATCCACCCAAGAGAATTAAATCCGCGTACAGACATGTACCTGAATGTTTATAGCAGCATTCTTCATAATAACCAGAGACCGGAAATGACTCAGCTGTCCACTAGATGAAAAATCGTGCAGTATAACCACACTCAACAATACTTTATTCAGCAAAAAAATGAAGCACTGACACATGCTATGACGTAGATAAACATTGAAACCATGTGAAGTGGAAGCACCCCAAAGGCCACATGTTACTTGATTCCATTTATATGAAACGTCCCGCATCGGCAAAGCTAGAGGGACAGAAAGTAGATCAGTGGTCTGCTAGAGGCTGGGGAACCGGAACAGGAGTGGCTACTACTGGGTATGAAATTACTTTTGGAATGAAGACAATGCTCTGAAATTAGAGTGGAGATATTTATGCAACTGTGAATATACTAAGAAACAATTGAGTCGCACAGTTTAAAGTGGGTGAATTGCATGATTTATGAATTATATCAAGAAAACTGTTATATATACACACACACACACACACACACACACACACACACACAGGACCATCAGGAGCTGTGCATACTTAAAATTTATGTCTGATTCGTCTTTGCGTCTTCCAGAATACTAAGCATGATGCCTTGACTGGGGAAGCCCTTGATAAATTGTTGAAGACGTGAATCAGTGATGGATCAAACAAACTCATGAGTGATCTCATTATAACGTATGGAAGAACTGGGGGGGGGGCGGGGCAAGTGCTATAGGAGAGAGGTAAAGAACAAGACCCAAAACCAAACCTTCTGTTCCCTCAGGCCGACAGTTTGGCTGCACTGTCACTGATCTGATATCAGAGCGGTAGAATCGTGCCGCGCTTGGGCGTCAGCTAGATGGTGTATTTCTCTTTTCTTTTGAGTGGCAGGTTGGCAAAATATGCTTTAGCAACTGTATGTTATGTGGATGATGCATGATGCTAATACTCTGTTGTGACCTTTATTTTTATGAGCTGTGAGAATTAAGAACCTACCAGTTTTGGTTTAATTAAGCAGTAAGCCACAGCAGATGGTGCGTTTGTGGGTGGTGATTGCGTTCCTCGGGCTCCCTCAAGCAGTGCTCTAACCCTGTGGAATGCTTTGCCTGGAGTGTCACACCTCTGTCGTGAAATTACTCGGAAGACAAACACGTGGTGTTGATGTAGTCGGGAGATCTTGGAGGACGATTTACTAAGGACCTGAATACCGCAGAAAGTTCTGGTAGTTAGCAGCTGTTGGAACGAGGGTATTAGGAGGAAGAATCCATGACATTATGGTGGCAGTAGTTTACCGCCTATCTCTACTCTTGAACATTTGCAACTAGAGCCCATGAAGATTTTTATTGCCCTGGTATTCTTTTGTGTAATCTGGGTCAAACATTAAGCATGCATTGGAATATGATTTGCATGTTTTAAAGTGCTCTGAGAAGAATAGGTAAACGGAGAAGCATAGGATTTATGGCAGATTGTTTTATTATGTTTGCTTTTAGTCACTACGGAGAGCCTAGAGAGTGTCCTACACGGTTTGCGTTTCCCCTGTGTGCTCTGTGCTTCATGCTAGCATATTTACTCCAGAGGATGTTAAAAACATATATAAGCGGAGAGAATATGGAATTAATCCAGTGCCTCTCACTGATCACACAGCTCTGCAGGGAGAAAACCAAAATTGTTAAGTTGAATTACTTCCTCTCATTGTTGAGGGAGAGGCTGTCTGTCTAGCTGAGATTCTTTTCCCTTTACTATCTTTGAAAAACTGAATTACTTGAAAGCTGGCATAAAACTTGTAATTACACAATATTTTAGATCCTAAGATAATATGCCTCGATCTTTCTCATTAATGCAACATACGAAATCATCAAAATGAAATACAGTCACTTACTGGCGGTACTGTTGTTAAGAAGATGAACTTTGTGGATATTTTAAAATATGGCTTGAGATAGAATTATCCATTTGTCTCTTCTCTTTGCTACAAAGACTAGATTTGGAATTCTAGTTAAATCATGAACCTCAAAAATAATATTTTAGCAAGGGAATATAATTTCTCTTTGGGAGGACTCATTTTATGTTGAATTTTTTTTTTCTAAATTATCTAAAGAAACCATTTCCTTTGACTAGCAAGGGTATTGTCATCACGGAATCTCTAACTGCATCATGATTTCAGATATTCTGTTGGGGAAGGTACCAATGCTAATTTTGCAATTCCTAATATTCACCACTGTGTAATATAGGGAAATGTCTATAAATATCTACCTGCATAGGAAATCTAACATAGTAACTGCTTGTAGCCTATACATTATTAATGACTTTGACAGGAGAAATTGCAGATTATTTTTTTGTGCGGAAACCTAACTTTATTGCAAAAACATTGGTATTTTGTTTTGTTACAGAACTTGATGTTCATCTAATTAAAATTTAGAAAATAAGGAACTAGATTATTTCAAATCTACTCAGTAGAAGGTAATTTGCCAGTTCTTTATATTTACTTGCTTTTTTTTTTTTTTTTTTTTAAGAGAGCTGGCCGGGTAGAGGGGTAGAGGGAGAGATAGAATCTTAAGCAGGCTCCATGCTCGGCACAGAGCCCAACGTGGGGCTCCATCCCACAACCCTGGAAGCATGACCTGAGCTGAAGTCAAGAGTTGGAGGCTCAACCAACGGAGCCACCCAGGTGCCCCATCAATTCTTTTGTAGCTCTGTCCAATAAAAATATTCCACGGAACCCCAAAGCGCGACCCCAACAGAAAGGTAAAATTGTGCCTGATGATTTTAGGGATGTTAGAATTACTTATTTCAAGTCCCTGAAGTTGGTAAGGTGTTATTCCCCTATCATGAGATCATTTATCTAATGATAAAACTTCCCTTTTATAATGATGCTGAGTATTTTGTGTTAGCAGAAGTAATGGAGCCTGTCAAGATGGGGTGCACTGATCACTGACAGTCTGCGCGTGCAGCCTCTGCCTCTCCCGATCTGTCTCGCCCTTTTGTTAGGAGCGTAAGAATTGGAATCCGGATGCCTTGCCTTCAAATCCTGACTGCTGCTTATTACTTGTGTGACTGTGTCATTTAGGAATGAATTCCATTTGGCTCTAAAAGAGACCTCCCAAAATAGTGGTTGAAGCACTAGCTTATTCTGTCACCTCCAAGGAGTCCCAGAGACGGGCAGACCATTCAGAGCCTCCGCCCAAGTCTCCAGGAAGCCTCCATCTTTGTTTCTGCTTCACCATCTCCCAATGGTGACTTTCACCCTGGTCGTAGTGCAAGATGACTGCTCGCGCTTTAGCTAGCACGGCTGCTTCCTGGACACCAGGAAAGACAAGAGCTCCCCTCAGCAGAACCGGTAGTAGTAGTAGTAGTAGTAGTAGTAGTGGTAGTAGTGGTAGTGGTAGTAGTGGTAGTAGTTGCTGTTGTTTCCATCCCACCTACACTTCCAGCGACAGCGCATGACCTAGATGTGAAGGAGGTAGGAAGTGTTGTCTTTACCATGGACCGCTGAAAAGAAAAGGTGGGGGGTTTCTGTTACCAAGGGCAAATGGAAGAGTGAATATTTGCTAAGCAACTAGCATTTTCTGCTATAATGACCTTGGGCAGTTTTTAATACCATTGAGCTTCAGTTTCCTTGTCTTTAAAAATGGTTGTAAAGATAGGATCTAATCCGTAGATCTTACTGTTTTGAGTATCAGTCAAGCTTAATACATCTAATGCATTTAGCACCAGGCCTAGCCTATAATCTGTAAGCAATAAATGTTAACTGTTCTTTCTAGCTACTTCCCGAAATATCTCTAGGTTCATTTCCGATAGATGTTTGAAACTTAAAATGTTCAGATGCATTACTGATCTTCATTGCATTCCCTGGTTTACCACCTACCTATGCTTCCAAGCTAGAAACCTCAGAATAATCTCTAAATAGCTCTTTTATTATTGTCTGTACCCAACAATCACCAAGTATAATTCTACCTGCAAGACTAGGTTTTTCAACCCTGTTGCTCCGTGTCCATTGCCACTCGTTGAATTCAGGCTGCCTCCATCCCTTCCTCCCAGAGGTCTTTGCTGTCTACCAGATGACACTCAGACTCTTCCGAATGGTATTGGAGTTTTCTGTAGTCTGACTGCGGTGTTAATGGTTTTATCCTGATTCAACCACAGCTCCCTCATCCCTCCAAGTCACACATTTCTTGTTCAGTGACTTCATGGAAAACTCCAAATAGGCCATTGTGACTTGAGTTTCATCTTCAGGATAAATGCTGTAAAAGTCTCAAGTCGAAACACAAGGAAACCAAGCGTAGATGTGTTTCAGTCTGTAATCGTGATTATCAAGGTGTGATTTCTGGACACTTGTCTGTGCCCTGTTTTCTAAAGCCAACAGATAGGCATACCGGCACTCCTCCTCATAGCTGGGTGTCTAAGTGTATACATAGGAAAGAACAAAAGGCTGTTGGTGAGAGGACTGGGTGTTGCGTGGGGGGTTGGAGATGATGTCCCTAATGGATGGGTTAGTGTGTTCAGCAGTTCTCAAAGTGTAGGTGTAGATCTACAACTTCATTATTTTTATTTTGCTAGACAATAGCATTAGTTTAGGTACTTCATGTGAATGTTCCAAATGCATTTTGCTTTCAAACTACGCAGTAGACAAGGTTAGCTTTCTTTGTGAGAGTGCGTGTATGGAGTGCGTCATGGGATGTGTCATATGATTTCAAAGCCCTCTGATGCAGTATTTTGAAACTAAGTTTGTAGTACAATTAAAACATATCTTTGGTCATAGATTTCTTGGCCTTTTGCCATCTTCATAGGCAGTGTCCTACTTAAATAGCCTGGATTGGCTGAGAAAAATAATTGCTGCTATGAAATAATTTTGCAATTACCACTGTAATTAAGGGCAGTTTGTTAATGAAAGAGCTTGGCGAATAATGACCGCGGGGCACTCCATCTTGCAGCTTCATGCCAGATGATTGGTTCATGTTGTCGATGCAGTTAGGGAATTAGTGACACAGCTGTCATGGCTACAGGATGGATGTAAATATCCTTTGCGGTGGATGATGAAGAGCAGTCATTAGCCTCCTGCCCCTTGGGAACTGGTCAGAAGAACAAAAATAAACTTAACACACGGTGGTAGAAGCCATTCCTTATGTCTCCTTGTCTTCAGCTTGAACAATTAACGTTCTAATGGAAACTGCGGGGAGCACGTGGGTGAGCCCTCTCCTCTTTGCAGGCGTGTTAGTGTGATGAATGTCCCTCCTGATAGGGCACTGGTTGTTCACAGTTTATATCCACTCTTATTAGCTTATGGGCCAGTTAGAAACTGCTCTTTGGAGACCCACGGGCCCCATTTAAATTTTTCTTGTTCATCTCCAGGTGTTGTGTATTCACTTGGACCCTCTGAGGAGCGCCCACGGCTGGATTTCTGCATGCAGCCTGCGTGGCTGTAGGGGCCATTGAAGATCAATTTTCTGTGGCTGGGCTTATTGGCCTGTGTAAAATATATATTGTTATGAAGACAACCTGGGCGCTTCTTTGATCTTGCTTTGTAGCTTGAAAAAGTCATTGTTGAAGGTTGAGGATCTTTTTTTTTCCCTCCTTAAAATAAGACCTCCCAGGTGTTTAAGTGTGTTTCATGTCTCTATTCATTCCACCTCCTTGGTGTTTTGATGTTGTTTTTCATTGTAAATTTGCTTAAGCAATCTTCTGTAGAGTAATTTCATAACATGCACACACTGTGGTTTTACATCGAGGGGCTCGTGCTTGGCGACGCCTGGGAAGTCAGGACGGCGCGTGGCGTTTGCTGGCGCTTTATCTCGCCACACAGTCGGTTTTGTTCTTGTAGACGACGTCAGTACGGCACTTCCAAAGAACTCCAGCGTGGCCTTCCTCCACGTCCAGCATGCTGAATCTTCTCTTCCGAAGCCCTACGATAGATAGTGGCGCCTGTGTCGTTTGATCAAGGTCAACCAGGTGTCCTCACTAAAGGCACATGGCAGTTCTCTGGGTGTCGGCTCAAAATGGCCGTCCTTGGCATTGACCCATGCACCTTCAGGATGAGTCTGTTGTTCGGTGCGTCGGGTAAGATCCTTCGCTTTTGCTTAATGCTCCTCTAGATGCCGGTGTCTCCTCTTGGCTTTCGCAAGAGAAGATACCAGATGGAAGGGATGGGCGTTCTGTCCCAGAACTAGGGCACACCGTGGTCCAAGCCTCTGCCGCTTCCTTCTCCCTTCCTTGGCTGTCAAAGAGAGTGAAAAGCACCTACAAGCTCAGGTGTGAACAAGAGCCGTGTTCTGATGCTGAGGTCCTCCCTTGTCTTCGGAGTTAATGACCCTCCCAAGATGAACTCCCTTTCTCGCGATCCAGAGATAAGTCACTGTGGAGATTTTTCTAGCTAACTTTCCTGTGATCAGACATTCTAGGATACAGGTTAGCTTGCTGGTCCCAAATGGTGTAGGCGAGTTCCTAAAGGCCAAATAACTTGAAAAACCTCACATGTTGAACATTTATATGTCCATCTATCTCAGTGCAGTAAATGATGACTTCCCTTTGGAAGATTAAGGTTATTCTCAGGCATGGACATAGCTGGCAAAATTATTGGGGTTCTGGTGGGATGTGACTTTCGGAGCGTTCTCTTCATGAATGCCTAAGTGCAGGAGGAGCTGGTGACGGCTTTGCATTAAGTCAATGTTGGGGAGCAGGTAAAGAGACATATGCTAGAAAACACCCTCCCAACCTAGTGAAACTCACATGACATTGTATTATTACTTGTTCTGTTTTTAGCTAGAGTGTTACAGGCTTTTATGATAGGTCAAGATAACTAAAATAGGAAAGACAAAAACGATCATCTCTAATTGGAGTGGCGCAAGGTAGGGGACCTGGGGAGCTTTTTCCCCCTTCAGGGGAGAGGTGACCCACTGCAGTGTTTAGACACCCAGTGGATGTTCCCATTTCTGTTTGGTGGCGTTTTGACTTAGTATTTATTTTTTGGCTAAACATGAGCCTTGAGTTTAATTGAATGTCCAAGCCAACTCTCCAGGCCCTTGTCATAAAGTACATTCAGAGATGCCTTACAGAGTAAGGAGAGGTGACCATGTGGATTTCACCATCTGCAAGGAGAGAGGGTGTGAAGACAGCTTCTGAGTCTGGGTAGGAAGGCGAAATTCCCAAGTCAAAGAGAGTCCGTTCTCATGCACTTTTCTGGGCGAGTTTGGACGCGAATTGGAGCCTCACTTTCTTACGTAACAACTCTTACTGACTTCCCTCCTTCCCCAGGACACGTCAAAAACTTGGGAGTTCTCCGTGAAAATGGATCGTGTCCCATCCCGTCCTATTGCCAGTAATTATAAAAATCGAACATAAATTTGGACTGTTTAATAGATTTGGGTTTAATTTTGCCTCAGTGGGAAGACATTCGATTAAAAGAATCCTTTTCTTCCCCTCCCTCCCTCTTTCCCCTTCTTCTTTGGGCAGAATGGTTAGTAAAAGCAGAAGAAATTGATTTTAGTGTCACAAGGGACATTTCTGACAGGAGTGCACCCTGAAGTGACCCAGGGCCTCTCTCCCTCCCGCGTATGCCCAGCACTGCTGAGAGCTGTACCCCAATTAAACTGTTGAACGTGTCAGCCCAGAACCTGGTCACAATTTACATCCCGGTGGCTTGGTTGGAATTTTTGAACATTTCATGAACTACCTCCCCTGATTTACAAAACAAGTTCTCACTCAAAGTGACCATTTGTTCTAGATGCCAATGTGTCACGGTCAAAATTGATTTAGCTGGAGAGTTATTTGTTTCTGTATGGTCACTTTGCCTATGAAACGAAATCCTCTTTACAGTCTGGGTCGGCGCTTCTGGCAGGATCTGTGGGTGACTGCGTGGCTCCATTTTCAGTACGGTTCCTCTCGTCCTGGCCCTGTGTCTGCCGTAGGAGCCGGCTCCAGGAGTTGTCACCAGCTCCCGAGCACAGGAATTATGCGCCCGGAGTTTACCGTCATCTCTGTGGCATCCAGCAGGGTACCTGGGAGGCTCTTGAAAGAAATCTTTCATAAATGAGTGGGGAACAAACACTTTGCACATGATCATACTGTAGTCTTCGCCCCTTCCCTGTAAGTACTCCCTTGTCTGCCCGGCTCATGTTTCTTGGAAATTGGTGAGGCTCGCTTACATCATTCTAGGGAGGCATGTCCTTTGAAGTTGAAGGGCAGGGGCAATTATTTTGTGTGTGTGAGCTTTTTACATTCATAGAAGAAATAATTTACTGGGGATGAGAAGGAAAAGTGACTATGTTGATGCCTAATAGGGACCTGGGCTCATTAACTTAATTACTTAGTGGTTCCTGACCGTTCTTTCCTTTCCAGTGGTTAGCCACTCACACAGTATTTGCCAGTGAGTTTTGATTAGGAATCCTGAGGAGAATGGCTTCCACTCCTGCCCTTCCCTGTGCTTACAAGTCCAAGACCAACGGAGGTGGTGGTGGTATTTGTACAGGGGTGTCCTGGGTCCAGTGGACTCCCTTGCTTGACCTCCTGGATTGACTGACTTTCCACAATCATGTGACCAACGTCAGCCTCTTGGAAGGCAGAAAGAGAAAGCGTGGAGGACGACGGGCGGCCTGGTCTTCAGACACATGAAGGTTGCAGTGGCACGTGTCACCTCTTGCCCTGGACAGAGCTTAGCCCCCTGGTCAATGAGCTGTAGGAAAGGCTGGGAAATGCAGAGTGGCCGGCCAGCTGGGCTGCATCGAAGAAGTTAGCGGCCTCTTGGACCTTAGGCTTTTCCTTGACCAATCAGCTGCCTATCCGCTTGGCTTTGCAAAGTCCCACAGTTATTCTTGGACTTTAGATAGTAGCCAGTACTATTTACAGTGAGCGTTTCCCCCTTTAGTTTCTTAGGGCCCAAGCTATTTTTAATGATGATTGTAACAGCCAGCAGAATATCTGCAGAACATCTAGCTCACCTCCTGATGGTTATATCATGAGCTCAGTACTTTGCACACACGTTTTTACACGTTGAAATCATAATGTAAATCTGACATATACTTGCTGTCTTACAACATTTAGAAATGCTTGCTTCATTTCTCTTTTCTTCCGTTCTTTCGTTCTTTCTTTCCTTCTTTCTTTTCTTTCTTTGTTTTTGTCTCTAGGAAGCTTGGTAGCATAGGGGCATTTTGGTCGGTTTGTAATTCCTTTTTGTTCGTTTGGGAAGCTATTGTCCATACTGCTGACATGCTAATTGTTATTCAGGAAAACCGAGAAAGCATAATCACTATTGTCTGCAAATGGGGTTGTGTAGTAAATGCACATGGTCACTGCCTAGTGCAAAATTGGGTTTCCATTCAGGATCTTTGTTCAGAGGCAGTTCTTGCGTTGACATGAGAAACTGCGGCCAATATTATTTCTTTTGGCTTTTCTAGTCTATTTCCTCCAAGGACATATAGCATACTTTCCCCTACCTTGATTCAATTTTAGAGGCAATGCCTGACTTTCTGCTCACACTGTTTAGAGAAATTATACTCCCAACATTTCCTGATGCTTTAGGATGAGCGATGTCACGATCTTCGAGCCGTCTGAACCCGTGTTGGGGTTGGGTTTATCTCCTTGCTATTTTACCACAAGCAAGAGGTTGTCAAAGCCCTTACTGCACAGTCAGTGTTATTGCTAAGACTGGATTTAGGCGGCAGTCATCTGACTTTGTGAGTGCTAGCACAACCAGGCATTTGTGCAGATGCAAGTTACCTTTGGTTTGACTTTTGGCAAGGGAGGGGCAAGAAGTAAATGAGATGTAGTCAAAGCCAGGGTCAGTGTGCGCTCTTTATTTTATGTAGAAGGCAGTTTCATTTTAAATACACTATTTATTGATAAATCTTGTCACTCGAGTATTGATAAGGAAAAAGGAGAAGTTAGATGTTTTTTGAAGTGTTTTCTGAATGTGATTGACTATAATCTCACAGACCTGTGATTTCAACTCTATTGAGGCTGCTGTTAATGGACTGGTACCTTTCAGCAGTATAGTTATGTACTGTCCTACCCTCCAGTGACCGAAGCACGAGATGCTTGAGGGTAGGATTGCTCCACTAAAGACAGAGGGGAGAAAACACCCTCCTCCTAGTGCTGTGCGGCTGTTGTCAATGTCTGGTGAATGCACTTAGTGTCTAGGGCATTTTACATCGGAACTGGCCAAAAGCCAGAGTCTAAAATTTAAACGAGGCAGCATTGGAACAAAAAAACAAATATGTATGTTTTTTCCTGATAGTTAAACAATCGCCACGTTTCCTTGCTCATTTGTGACAGCAGCCCATGGCGCGGTCACCGTTTTGTCACACTGTTCTGTGATTCCGTGTTTACATTTCTGTCTCCCGTTCGAGATTCTTGCAGGTAGGGACCATGTTCTCCTCAAGTTTGCGTGGCACCTCTGCATAAGTGATTGCTGAAAGACATGAAGGATGGAAAAATATCTTAAAGTAGGAAATGTTATCAAATGTTTTATTATTCTTATAATAATAATAAATAAAATATTCTATAATAATAAAATATTAACATGCAATTATAATTATAAAATATATCCTTATTAATAAAATAAATATTTTATTATTAAATATTATATCCCTGTGGCAGCAGGTGGAGACTAATCGGAAGACACTCCGTCAAAGTCTGGGAAACTGTTATTTATGTTTTCTGGACACAGGGCATCTTTCCTTTGGCCTTTCTCTGCCCATCGATTACCTCCTCTTTCCTCGGACAGCAAGAGAAGGGGTTCTTGGGTGACTCAATCCGTTAAGCATCGACTCGTGATTTCAGCTCAGGTCATGAGCTCATGGTTCATGAGTTCAAGCCCCACATCCGGCTCTGTGCTGACAGCGAGGAGCCTGCTTGGGATTCTCTGTCTCCCCCTCTCTCTGCCCCTCCCCAGCTCGCTCGCTCTCTTTCTCTCAAACATGAGTAAATAAACTTTATTTTTAAAAAAGCAAGAGAAACTATCAACCAGGGATGTGGGTCTAAAATGGTGAAGCTGGTTGTTTACTTCATTGTCAAAACAAAAGCATTTCATGAGGAAAAGGTGAGGTCTTCTCTCGTGAAACAGTTCTGACCTCACCACCCATCTCTTTGCTCATCTGGGAGACCCAAGTGGCATGGGACTGTCCTCACCGGCGCCACCGGGAGGGCGGACCCAGAGGCTTCAGCCCGTTGGCTCACGTGCAGTAAGCTCCCCACAAATGTTAGCCTTGAGGGTCATGATGACAATCGTGGTTTGTTCTTTTCCTCAGAGGTCTTCCTTGATTAGATGTTTATAATTTCTGTTACTTCTTTGTTGTTGTTTTACCTCAACTAGGCTTTTAAATAAAGCTGGTTCCACGGCAGGCCTTGGGCAGCACCTCCCACCACGGAGAACGGGGCTTGGGGAGAGTTGGGTGTAGCTCCTCCCAGCCCTGGGAAACAGGATGTAATAAGATCATCTTTCCCCCTGCTTTGTAGAGGTGTCATCTCATGAATTGGTTCAACTATGTAAAGTGGCACTTGTTTGTTTTTCCAGCGTATAAAGCTTGTAACTAATAGAGTCCCCTGCTATCAGATGGTTCTGGAAGCTTGCTCAAAGCACAGCGAAATGATAAGACGCCGCAGACTTTTGTGTTACCTGCACTGTTCCTTTTTTTTTTCATTTTAAAGAGTGGATTTCTAGGTCAGAAACGGAAATGTGTTCAAGAAATCTCCCCTCCCCCCTTTTATTGAAGGGAGGATGTTCTATTTTTCTAGGATCTGGTGATGTGGCCACCGCAGCGCCGCCCACTTATCTGGGGATCGCGTAGCAGATGACCTCAGCTGTCTAGAACCTACCGGAAGGCAATGAGAAAGCCTCTCGAGCTGCCACAAAATCCGACAGTGTTCGCTTTAAATTTTAACCCATACTGCTCGGAAGCCCCCAGGGTTTTACCAAAAACGAATTACTTCTTAATTTTATAATCCTGTAGAACTTGTACAGAATTGTTTCTTAGCTTTAGCCCACAGTTTCTTTCTTAAATTATTTCTCCAGCCCCCCCACCCCCCCACCCGCCTCCCACACACACAATGGAGACAGAAAACCTGAGGTTTCAGAGGTCTGGGGGAGGGGCGGGCGGGTCAGAGATACGGAGTCAAGCAGCCTTGGGTAGCTTGTCACTGGTCAAGCGGCTCACTGGTGTCAGTGAGAAGGACGCCAGTGCACCCGACTCAGCAGTGGCAGTGAAGTTCGTTTTATTTTACCCTGTTTAAGAGGGAAGATACTACAAACCCTTCAGAACACTGCCATCAGCATAATTTAAGAAAGAAACTGTGGTTATATGGAAAGCTCCATCATGGGTCCAGATACTTTGGAAGTTCCCCCTTTTCCCTGGCATGTTCAGCTAGCGATGGAGCTCCTGTGGCGTAAATTTTGGCTTTTTCATTTTGAATGCCTTTGCTTTTGTCTTTCCCCAGTGTGCATATATGATTCTCCTCACTATTTTTCTCCTTAAAGGAATTTAAAATAAGTGACTAGGGGCGCCTGGGGGGGCTCAGTCAGTTAAGCTTCCGACTCGTGATTCCAGCTCCAGTCATGGTCTCATGAGAGATCTGTGTGGGGGTCGCCCTGCATCTCAGGTGCTGCTTGGGATACTCCCCCGCCCTTCCCCCCACTTGTGCGGGCTCTTTCACGTGCTCTCTCTCAAAAAAATTAGCTTAAATTTTTAAATAAACATTTAGATGGTAAAGAAACTTAAAATGTCTTGAGAATTGAATTTATCAAAGTTGGGCGTTTTTTTTTTGTTTTGTTTTAAGCATCCCACCCTCCATTAATACTCTCAGCACGGAAAGCAAGTGTATCAGCCTCTGGCTCCCTTCCTTAACTATCTGTATAAATTTAAGGCCAGGGATTATTCTCCACAGGATCATTAGACTTGAACGCCACACCATGGACATAGAAAGTGCTCAGTAAACCTCAAAGCAAGAATTGGAGGTAGAGCCTATCTTTATCCCCATTTACAGAGGAGAATATGGAAGTGCAGAGACCGAGGGGCTGGCCTTCTGTCACATTGCTGGCGGGGAGAGCCTGCATCCACCCGTGGTCCTTGCTGCCTACTCTGTTAGCGGCAAGGCTCACTGCTGAGCTTTCAGGGGAGTTTGGTGTTCCCGATCTGCCATTTCACTCCTACATAAGTTATAAGCACCGAATTCCTGTTTCTGAATTGACTGAAAAAAAAAAAAGGACTGATTGAAGTTCTTTATTCAACTTCTCTGGTTGATTGAATTGGCATAACTGTCTAGCTCCAAGAAATTGAACTGTTTCAAAGGCACCATGATTTCATGATGCCCCCCTACCCCCGCCATTCACTTCCTCTTTTATTTTATTTTATTTTTTTAGATTGACAGAATTCTTAGGTTGTACACTGAAAAGCCTATGGGCTAAAGCTAATCTGTATGTTTAAAATGATGTATTGACAGTCCTTCTTTTGGTTTTCCTTTTTTAACTTTTTAGAGGGTTGACAACTTTAAAGGAAACGCGTGTTTCTTTAACCCCAAGAACATTTTATTTAAATTTAGTCACTGGCTTGGAGAAAGAATAAACAGAACATTCACTTAAATGTTCCCATGTCTTAGAAGAATAAATGGGTAGTGATATGATTTATAGCTGGTGTAAGAATAAAGAAGATAAAAGAAAATTGAAACCCAAAATTATTGGTTTCAGCAGAGTATTTCTGATTTAATTCCGAACTGTGAATACAGTTTACGCCTTGCTTAAATGTTTCTTGCCAGGTTGTGGAAGCAGATCGCTACCTTTTGTGTAACATGCAGCTTAATTGAATGCTCATTGTCTATATAGATAAAGTGAAGAGAGAGGGTAAATCATCATATTTATATCTGGCACAGTGCCTCAGTGCCTGTTGATTGAATAAATAGAAGAACGAATGAATGAATGAAATTCATTCAAAAAGGAAGACTTTGATGTGTTAGCATTTATGCTATGTGTAGCAGTTCTGTTATGAAAGCTACTATAAAAAGAAGAGACAAACTACGAAAAAGCTTTCGGGGCCGTGGACAGCAGCATCTCGCTACAAGAAAATCCAGGCATGAGAAGTAGAATAAGTTAGGTTAATGAATTCACCCTAAGAATCTAATATTTTCCATAGGAGCCCCAAAGGTCAGCTTTGTATTGAATGCAAATTACCTTTCATGGTCTTCATTTCTTTGTCATATATTTCATAAGTGAAAACACAGACTTAGAATGAGCACTGGTCACACTTCCTGTATATAAAGAATGCATCTACTTCTGTCTATGACTGTAACCCTTCTTGTATCTGAATTTCAACCACAGGCTTCCCGAAAGCTACTTCTAGAAAATAATAGTTGGATTTCTTCATCTGATACTGCAGTGTTTTGCTCCAGAGTATTGAAACCTTTTGTTGTGATATTTAACACCTTCACTAGTTAAGAATAAAAACGTTCTTGTAGGTTTAAAAATACACACACACACACACACACACTCTGTGTTTTCACAGTGATCACTTTGGAAGGTCACACAGTCTTATTTCCTTGAGGTTACAATTGAGCAACACCTTTTTTCTATTTCTCTCTATGAGTTTTGTTTGATTATTTGAATCTTCTCCATGGTCGCAGGTCTTTATCCTTAGGGATGATTTATTTGAAACCAGACCAAAGTCATTTGGAACCACATTATTAAGGTGGACGTTAGAGTTACGGCTTTAAAAGAAAGAAAACGTAGGAGTAGCTATAAAACCCCAAAGAGTGTGACCTAATGGCTGTCATGGAAAGGAGCAGTCAGAGGAGTAGCTCACGCTATGTGGAAGTGACAGCAGCATTTCTTGAAGAAGTATATGACCTTTCAAGACCACTGTTTTGATGGGTAATATACATTTAAAGTTTTAAATTTGTAAATTCCAGTGATTTTCCTTGAGAGTTTTTGCCTCCAGGATTAAAGGCTCACTTTACACACATTTAAAGACTTGGGTGTGACACTTAGACCAGGAAGAACTCGGGTGCTTAGCACCTCATCCATCTTGAGTTGCTCAAGAACATGAGGGTCAATGTCAACCTTGGCAGTAAGCAGTGCCAGTAATTGGGCCTCAGCATATATATTTTTTAATTTGGCTTGAATAGTTGAAAATTCACTTAAAGATATTTTTCAGACCTTATTCTTTGTTTATACTTTTTCATCATCGTATCTCATTGGAAACAGAGTAAGTGCTTTTTTGGTCTTCCTACTGATGGAAAGTGGGGCCATACGTGGAACTTATTTTCTGATTTGCAGAATCTGGCAACCTGGGACATTTTCTCTTTTCCAGTTGCTTTTTGCAAAGAAAACTACGTTGTCAAAAAATTATTTAGGCTCTACTGGTCATACGCGCTCACTTCTGCTTGATGTTGTGACCAGGCAGCCATGACCAGCAGACACTTTAAATGGGCTGGAGGCGTATCTATAACCAATACGTCTGCAGTGTGCGAAATTAAATTTGTCCTCAACTATGAAAGTCCAGATTAACAGAAATGAGAGCATTTAAAATACATGTTATAAATAATCTTGTAATGAGTGTTTGGCCTGAATACTTTAACTGTTTTAATGCAACAGCGTGATGCCAGCTCCCACATTCTGAGTCTCTGTCGTACACTCGGGGCATCTTGGGTGCTCTTCTCCATGAAGTACTGATGGACAGCTTAAAGACCTCTCATTTTGGAGAGTGAAGCCTGAGTAATTAAGTGCTGCATCCATAAGTTGGATTGCAGGTTTTACTGAGGCCCGGTAATGAATAAAAAGTGCATTACCCAAATTAAAACTCGTGCTCGCCGGGATGGTGGCCATTGAGGCATCGTGGTGAATTCCATTCCCGTACAGTGCTCATCAAAGAGCTTCCCAGAAATGTCTCCTTTTTTAAAGCTTTGGTTTCCTTCTCAGTTGGTTAGGGAAGATAATCCTGGGGCAGTTCATCTTGCTCAATAATTTAGGTAAGATAATCTTAATTCTCAATGATGTGGAAGTCTAGAACACACATGGCAGTTCAGTTCTTCTGAACTGTGTTCAGGACGCAAATGTTTTCGTAGTTTCTGTTCTCTCTCAGTGACGATGGGAGTCTTTTAATTGTTTTTAATGCTTTTTATTTATTTTTGAGGGAGAGAGAAAAAGAGAGAGACAGGGTGAGCAGGGGAGGGTCAGAGAGAGAGGGAGACACAGAATCTGAAGACAGGCCCCAGGCGCTGAGCTAGCTGTCAGCACAGAGCCTGACGTGGGGCTCGAACCCACGATCCGCGAGATCGTGACCTGAGCTGAAGCCAGACGCTCAACCGACTGAGCCACCCAGGTGCTAATGGGAATCTTGTAAAGTGGTGTACTGCTAAAATGAGTGGATACCTATTAATCTTAGTAGGTGATGTATGTGTGTGTGTATGCGTCTCTGTATCCACCCCCAATGTACCTTAAAGTTGTGAGGTTAAGTATTTATTGCTAAAAGTGGTTTGATACCTAGAAAAATGCATCGGAATTGTATATAATTGAAATCAGACATTACACTGCCTGAACGTTTACATTGCATATGCTTTGGTTTCACTTGTAGCAGAATTTGGTCAGAACCAAAGATCCTGATATGAAGGATCAGTCTGTTTGCAGCTCTAACATGAGTCACCAATAAACTATTAAGGTCACCCTCGATGCTTTCACCTCCTTGAAAGCTGTAGAACTGGGTTGTTGCCCATCCTAAAAAAGAAAAAAAGAAAGAAAAGAAAAGAAAATCTGCAGTCAAGATGCCAGGTCCCTATTAGCTGCAGAAAATGCAAAAGGGAGGGAGCTAGGGATGGTGGAAGGAAGCGAAACCTTGGTTTTACTAAAACTTGATAGAATCCCTCTCCCATTGTGGCCAGCCAATGCGCTATTTATCCTTTATCTCATTGTGCTGTGACTCTCCAAGCTAGAGAGGAGAGAAAAGATTGAATCAAAGTATGGATAAGAAGCAGACACCAAAAAGACAAAAAAGCAAAAGCTGACTGGAGGCGGCGGAGAGCCGCAAACACAGAATGAGCGGAGTTTCAGGCACAGGATTGGAATGACACATGTTGAAACCAGGTAAGAGGAAAAGCGCGTTCTGATCATGCAACCTGGGTTGAGGTCTGTATCTGTTATCCGGAATCAGAGACTTGTCTGAACGGGAAGGAACCCTTGCGGGGGAGTCTAGATGATCTCCTGGCCCTTCTGGGGTTGGATGGCAGGTGAGGCTAGGATCTACGTTTTGTCCCTCTTGACCTCATCTCCACTGAGCGTCTGTCACGCCGTGACTCGAGGGCTGTGAGCGATCTGGAGCCCAGTGCGCCTCTGGGAAGTTGGCTTCTCAGTTAGTTGAATGAGTTCTCATGTCACCGTCTGAGCTCGGGGGCTCCTCTCTAAGTGTCTGTGTCGTGCGTGGTGAGACCACCTGGACAGCCTCAGATCGGAGCACCGAGTAACAGGCGTGGTGATTCCTTTCTTCCCCGTCTCAGGACAGAGGTGGTGGGTCTCCCTACCACGTGAGTGATCACTGCACAGTCGTAACAAAAAGGCAGGCATCTCCCATTGCCAGCTAACAACTACTCCAAAAACAAGGACCAGAGCAGACTGGGAAAGTAGGGACTTAGTAAGGGGAAGCCTGTCACTTGTTTGTTTACCTTATTTGAGTTGTGAATTTAAATATATTTGTCTGTTATCCATTTTATTAATATTTATACGTGCGTGTAGCAAGGCTTCATCTTAGGCGGTTTTAATTCCTGGCATATCTGAGTACCTGTTTGAAGTATGATATCCAATCAGATCATTTCTTTGATAATTCAGAGATGAAATGCCTCGGTAGCCGATGTGTCATCTTTAGCACAATGTCTCTGTTTAAGTTTTCTTTGAAGCCTGGAAGTTTGGGCGTGAGCTGTTTATTATGCCATAGTTCTGGCTCTTCCTGTAGAAAACCGCCATTGAGTTAACTTTTGCATAGTGTATTTCTATCAAAGCATTTGATCCTTGTTTCTGCAAGATAATCCTAAGAACTTTTTATTTTGAGAATAGAAAACCATGATGGATTTAATTCATAAAGGGAGGCTGCTGCAGGAAATGTAAATGTAAGCGCTTGATAAGGTAGGATTTCCTAGTTGCTATGGCAACCTGTGGGTCATGAGCCTGAGAAAATATAAAGTAAGTCCTGAAGCTGTGAAGACGATTATAAAATTTAACTGTCATTCTTCATTTAGAGTTGATGGCAAACATTATTTACGTAAGTTTATCTCAAGCCAAGCGAGGATCCGTTTTCAGAAATCCAAGAGTCCGATCACAGGCGAATCCATGTTGCACACGCGTAACGTTGTAGAGCACACGCGGCGTTTATTATCCTAACCAGACTATTTGTACATAATATCCCTGTAGATTTGGCCACCTTCCTATGGAAGCTGACAGTTTTCATCTCTTGAATTCTTAATGAAAACCGTAGAATTCAGCGGTATACATGGAGTAATTTTGCAAAAATGTGTGGGTTTCCCATGCCAGAAAGAAGGCCTTGGGGGTTGTGTAGGAAGGGGGCCTTTGTGCCTTCTTCTTAGGTTCAAATATAAATAGTAAACTGTCGAGGGTGAATGAGTGCCAGGCAGGGATGTTAATACGGTTGGATATTTTCAAAATATACCACGACCTAGAGATGAAAGGGGAGGGTTAAAATCTCTTTCAAGAATGCTTCCCCCTTTCCCTGCCAAGGGGTGGCGGTGGAGAAGGCCATTTTTTCTACTGCGGAAGAAGGCGTACGAGGTGTCACATTCCTAAATTGAAATACGATGCTCAACTGTACAGTATGACAAAGTATCAGTTTTTCTTGCTTTATCTTCTACAGAATGCTGTTAATTTGCACTAATGACCTATGAGACCCATTGCAAATTACCCAATCTTGCAAATTAGTGAGTATGTGAACAAACACTATAAAACTATCAGATACCGCATCAGACAAATGTAGTTTATTGCAGGAAGAAAAACAGACTTGCATAATTGAGAGGGAAACATATTTTTACAGCCAGATAAGTGCTTTCCTTTCCTGCGCTTGCCCATCAGGGAGCGTCAACACATTATATGGTCTGTGGCGTCCAGTGGTTTACTGGCCCTTAAGCAAAAACATCGTTTTTTTAAATGCAAGCATAGAAAATCTCAGTGATAACATGCATACTGGTATCTGATATTGAGTTTTTCCCATACCCTTTGCCTCCTTAAAAAAGAAAACATATTCTCTTTCCAACTTTGTATGCGGAGCGTTTACGCTAAAAAGGAGAACGGAATTTAAGATTATTAAGAATAGAATGTATAGTGGCTGGCTTTTCTGTGCCGCGCCCGTGTGGCCTGAACCTGCGGACTCTTCATCCCTTCCCTTTCGGAGGATGACCCAGAAGCCGGCCCACACACCCAGCAGACACATTCCACTCATCAAAGCACTCTTCTCAGTTGGTTTGTTTTCATGGCTAGCAGCAGAAATAGCTGCTCTTTTTCTTCCCCTTTTTTCTTCTTTTTTCTTCTGGCATCTTGTAATTGCAACCGGTAACGTGTCTTCTTGCTAACCTGGGAGCGGCAGTGCCCCGCTCACCCAGCCCGGTTCCCGGCTGCACCCCAGTGGCGGGTTGGCAGGGTGCCGTCTCCTCCCCGTCGGTCCCTCCATCCGTCTGTGTTCCCAGGAGAGCCCCACTCGGGTCTCCCGGTGGCCCCCTCGCTCTTGCCACCCTGGTTACCCGCCTTCCACCCGGCTTGCTGATGACGACAGCCACAGAACCCACCTTGGAAGTGAGCGTTTCTAGGTGCTTGTTCTGTGCGAGGCCCTGTTGTGAGCAATGCCTGTTTCTGTGTCCTGAATCCTCCGCCCGGTGTAGCTGAAACTCATACGTACATATATATTTTTAATTTTGTTTAAAAATTATCCTACAATAAAATTTCCCTTTTTCTTTTTGTCCACAGTTCTGTAGATTTTAACAAGTGAGTATATGTAATCAAGACCTAAGAATTCCATCACCTCCCTGCTCCCATATGTGATAAGCATTTTGAATGCATTCATGAATTAATCCTTTAATGTTATGGAATACGTAAGAGTATTTTTTTCTGATGAGGAAAGCGAGTACAACTTTCAAAAATTAAGTAACTTCGGGCGCCTGGGAGGCATCGTTAGTTAAGCGTCCAGCTTCGGCTCAGGTCATGATCTCACAGTTTGTGGGTTCAAGCCTCACCTCAGGCTCTGTGCTAACAGCTAGGTCGGAACCTGGAGCCTGTCTTCGGATGCTGTGTCTCCCTCTCTCTCTGCGCCTCCCCTGCTCACACTGTGTCTCTCTCAAAAATAAACATTAAAAAAAAATAAAGTAACTTGGTCAAGGTTGTACCCCTAATTAGTGAGGCCAGCAGCGGACTAGTTCTAGAATTTGAGATTTTATGCACTGTTCGGTATAGAAGAAGTGGCTCGGGGCTATGGTCTCAGTGAGCACAGAGGTCTACCTGTGACTTCTAAATGATAAGGGGATGCTGGGTCTTGGAAAGGATCACAGATATTTTTATGTGACGCACTCTCGAAAGACCCCAGTAGAGAAGGGTTTCTGTTCATTTGTCTGTTTCATTTTGTTTTGACTTCAGTAAGCCTGGTAAGACTTGAACATCTTGGTTCAGCCAGAAGCCATTAATACTTTCCGGACTCTGAACTTCCCAACACCCACATTTCATTCCTGGCTGTCCCCCCCGCCCCTCCTCCCACCCCAGGCTCTGTCCTCCAGCTACGCATAGAAGCCACAGCTGGGCTTTTCCATCAGCCAGGGTCAGCTCACGCCATCCTGTCTCTCTTTTCAAAACTAAAACCCTTTTCTGTGGCTGTGGGCTCTTCTGTGAGGGTGAGTCAGCTTTGGGAATAATAGCCAGAATCTTTCATCCATGCTTTTGCTCTAATGTGCTGATGCTGAAATCATCCTAAATATCAATACAGAATTTTGCTTTAGACTGGGGATTCTGGTGCCATCATTCAGCGTAAATCCCCTGAAGTGCAAAAGAAACCACGAGCAATAAAGGAAGTGCTAAAAGTTCTGTGTGGAGGTGGTGGGGAGGGCAAAGTGCTTTGTCCAGGGAGAAGCTAGGGCTTAAGAGATGGATGGAGAGGCCCCCTCCCAAAATGTGTGCAATCTGGGACATGCCGCCCTCCACGGGGCTTGACAAGGATAAATGGGATTTCACGACCAGAGCCTATATGCATGTTTCACGGTTTTAAATGTTGTGTTCACCTCTCCAGGATGCTGTGATCAATGACGATCACGGAGACTGAGGAGGCCACCCTCATGTCCTTCCTCATTGCCTTTCCGTCTCTTAGTTTCGTTTCCAGTGTAATCCTAATAGATCTAGGCTTTTGAGATAAATTGTAAAAGATAGGAGCATTCCCTTTATACACGTGGAGGAATGTGCCTCGTGAAAATTCTGTTTCAAGAGTTCTTTTTCAGGACAGAATTTAGATGGCACTTCCTCTGTGTGCGATATACACTTGACACGTGCTAAAGAATCTACCTTGTACTGGTGTGTATATATATATATAAAGAAGGAAGCCAGATATTAACACGAAATCCTATCTTGGATTCTTTGATCCCTTAATTTGAGCCTTCTCAGAGCAGTATCTTGGGCCTTCCCCCCTGTTGGAGAAGCATTCCTGTCTAAGGACAGATAGCTAAGGACAGATAGCAGGGTCCATTTTCAAAGTGAGGATGTGAGTAGGAAAGCCTAACAGCCAGAAAAATATTTTCTTCGACCAGGAACTCCATTCTTGATAAAGGAGGTGGGGGTTGTTGCCATGGTTTAGCTTGGCTGCGGGAGCCCCGCCCCCTGAACACTTTTATGCTGAGTAACTTGTCTCTAGGAATGTTCTCCATGATTATCACTGAGCAGCCAATAGTACCATGAGTTGTATGTATTTCGGTAGGTTCTCTTAAAATTCCCTTAATATTTTTCTTCCATATTTGTAGTCTTGTTTGGGCCGGATCAACTGAAAAATCTTGCATTTGCCTTTTATAATGCATTTAGAGTAGCTAATCTGAAATCACAGTTTTCAATCAGAAAGGAATATTGGATGCCTTTATGGAAAGATTACTACAAACTAAGTTTTCTTTCCTTTTTTCTGATTTAGATTCCTTGAGTGTACTTTGTTAATGTTTGAACATTGAATCAAACGGTGTATTTCTCCCAGTTTTAAACATTGCAAATTCAAGGCAGGGGCCTCTGCTTCTGTCTTCAAACGAACAAGAATTCCGTTTTATGGGAAAATGGCGGCTACGATGTCAGTGCTCCGTCTCACCTCTATCAAAGAGACTGATTACAATGTTGATGGTGATTTTCAAGGCCATCTCTGTCTTGCTTCTGCTTCTTAAGAATGTATAATGCAGTCCAACCTTAAGACAAATAGGTCAAACTGCAAAACTCTGCAGGAATATAAGAATGAATTTCAAAATAATAAAGCAGTCCGACTTTGAGATTCTATATACTGTATAAATATCTCCTACCTTAGAGGAAATACCTTTTAAACGCTTTCCCATGATGATGTAGGCTGGGGTCTGGGCTTGACATTCTCCCTCATTTTCAGCCGTTGTTTCTGGAATTTATTAAGAGTTACTGATGTTTAATTTTTCATGATGGTTGAAGGCTGAAGGGGGGGCGTATGTACGCACAGTGGTGACCAATTTTTGCTGCTAATGAACCCTGTGGGGGTGGAAATTGTTTTCCTGTGGGGCAGGAAAAAAAATATTTTTGAGAATATCCCATCTGCAGATAAAGTAAGTGTCCATTTCTGGGCCTGTCAAAGATAAAAATAAATGCGCTGTTCAACTGTATTAAATACCGTACTTGAGCATAAGGGAGAGTGCATTTGTCTTATTTCATTTGTCTTCCCAGCCTGTGCCCATTTAGCGCTGCAATCGCCGTGAACTTCACGGGCAGTCAAGCCTCCTCTTTCATGTTTCCTTCCAGTTCTAAATTGAAAATATTTTTTTTGAAAAGAACTATGACAAAAGCAATTTGAGTTAGTGATATCTTGAAAGAGAACCCAATTTAAGATTACCTTTACAGTTGGTCATTGTTACCTACAGTAGGCAGATGTCATGGGATCTTCTTAATATTAGCATTCTGAGAGCGGCTGACCTGACAGTGTTCGGGGAACATCGCAGATCGGGCTCTAATCCCAAGATTTCAGGTGGCGGTGCACAGGGCTGCCGGGGGACACCTAGTGCCCAGGGGGCCTCTGTGACTGAGGCGGCAGCTGAGCTCTGCACTGGTGTGCTGGGACATGAGTGTCACGTGCTGTGGACGGGCCCGTGAACATGTGTTGAGAAGGGGCTTGGGGACTGTAAAATGAAGAGAAGGAAATGGGAAAACACCCACGTGTTAGCTGAGTTTCCAACCTGTAACTTAAAACGCTGGCTTTCCATTCTGTCCTCAAAGACCCCTACGTCGCTGGCAGAGTGCAGTCAGGTCTTCCAGAGTTGTGACAGCACCAGTGATCCACGGGTGCGTGGAGCTCAAGTCGTTTACGGGATGGGGTGACGGCTCTGGAAGGGAAGGGTGGGTTACAGGGGACCGTCTGTCTTTGGAAGTACGATTTACTGGGGCATCCACCTTCTCTCAGAGCCATAAAAGGAGGTCTAGTGGCTGGATCTCTTCCTCACGTGCGCTCTCTCTGCCTTGTTCCCCACCCCGAACCCCAGAGCCCGAATCAGTCCAGTCCACAGATTCTAAGAGAAATGATGCTGTCACGAGCCATATAGTTTCTTCTAAAGAGAGCAGAGCAACAGATGGGCCTCTTAGATTCCTCAAGCCCCTCCCCCACAGGGAGGAACCCAAGACAAGGGGAAGAATTGGTGTGCCAAACACAAGGGTGTCGGTAGCAGGGCTGAGATCTGTGCTCAGGTCTCTACTATGCGGATTATTCACAGCAACTATGACTCCCCGGAGAATCCCTAATTACCACCTACATCCCTGTCAGCTGGTGTGTGATCAGGGAATCCACTCTCTTTTTAAACTATGCAGAAATGAAATGAGAAGCCAGCCTTACTTCGAAGGTACCACGCGGTGCGTTCCAGAGGCAAATATGAATGACATTTAGCTCGGCCACTTTGGCCCATCCGCATTAGCGCGGCCCTCCTTTCTTCCAAATAACCAAGACCCGGCTAGTCTCAAGCCCCAATGTCCTGCCTGCTTGTTCGCAATTTACCTTCATTTTCCAAATTTGCCATCCTGTAGTTCGCTTGACTTTTAAATCCATTTCAGCGCTTCCCATTTGTGTCATGTTCTGGCCCTTGGGGATGTTTTGGATCACACAGGATACCCTCTTGAATGTATGTAAGTTTCTTGATCTCAGCAGAGTAACGGATGCTGAGATATTTCAGAAAGATGTGTTGCGTACAGACTCGCGAAGTGCACACTCTGCCTCTGTTCGGAGCACAACATGTATGATTTTATTTGTGGCTTAATCAACGGGGGAAAAAGTGCCAAGCAGCCCTGACGGGCTGGCAGCGGGTTTGTGTTCACCTTATTTTTCCTGTAAGACACTTGGTGGAGACGAGAGCCGGCGGAAACTCCAAGTAGGTATCCAGGGCCTCATTATGGCAGGATCTCTAATGATCAAAGAAGCCTTTTTATGCAATCTTGTTCCTGATCATGCGGCTGAGCATCTGTCTACCTGTCTGTCCACCTTTTAATTGCATCATCCAGGTCTCTCTGATCCCAGACAGGGCTGTCAGTGCAGCTCTGCTTTCTACCTCTTCTGATCACAGGTAACACAAAATTTTCTGCAAAGCAAACCAGTAAAGCCGAGAGCTTTCTAATAAACTTGGACTAAACCATTTTATGAGAAGTTAATTTTCGGTTGCATATCCTGCAAAGCCCTTGTGCTAATGTTCCTTCAAAGCCAAATACTGTACAGCAAGGAGGGAGGGTGCTTTAGGAGTTCTTGAAGCAATAGATCCACCGGGTTCAAAAGGAGTGTGTTCTACCTAGATGCCGCAATCTGCTCAACACCGATTTGCTTAAGGAAAAAAATTGGCAGGAGTTTAATTCACTGATTTATTCATTAATTCATCTGTCAAGTACTTATTAAGACAAACCCATTATGTGTAGGATGGAGTGTGTGATTCAGGAGTGAGCTGCTCCTCCTCTACAAAGGGATGAGCTATGTATAGATTAATTATTAGAAAAACACTTATCGATCTCTATAAGAAAATACTCCAAAAGTAGTACTATGCTCCAGCGGAGGAAGAACTCACTTCTAGTTGGGCTGATCAAAACTGGCTTTATGAAAGGGTGCCCTTAAACTGGGCATTGGCAAGTGGAAAAGATTTGTGATACCTCAGAATATACTAGTTGAAGGTATTCTAAATAGAGGGGCCGGCATGAGACAAAGAATGGAAGCAGGAAATGCCAAGTCACGTTGAGAGAATGGTGTGTTGCAGGCTAGTTTGAATCCTGGGAGAGTAATCGTGATATGGAAGAATGGATTGTGTTCGGTCCTTTGGAGATTTCCGTCTCCTGTTAGGGGCCTCGTGTTGCCTTCAGGAGAGAGCAACCAAGCCACTGAGGATGCCTCAGAAGGCAAAAGAGCGGAAGTACAAGTGGATTGCCGGGAGCAGAGACTGAAGACGGGAGACCACAGTGCAGAGACGTGGTACGAGAGGCGCGGAGAGCTTTAACGAGGGCGGACACGGTGGGGAACAGAGAGGAAGACCCCCGGGATGAAGAACATGCAAAGTCAGGGCAACTGATGGCAAAGGAGAGGAGGCAGAATGACTACAGAAGATGCCCTTCACCGTGATGGAGGGCCGGGGGGGAGCAGCTGAGTGGATCCCTGTAATCTGTCTTGCTATGGACTTACCGAATGCTCATTGATCCAGGTGGAAATGTCCAGGAGTCTGTTGTCAGTATGGACGCCAAGTAGAAGTGTGTTTGAATGTCGGAGAGCGATTCAGGACTTTTTATGTACAATTGACAGTTGAATTGATGGCAAATCTGCAATGAAGTTCATCTAAGCAAATTATTAAGTAACAAGCATTATGTCTCATTAAGGGGGTGAAATCCTGTGCAGGAGTTGGGGGCTTGATCACAAGTACTTATCCCAAGTTCTACCACCGCCAGAGACCCTGCTCGCCACTGTATGACTTCTGACGACGCTCGGAGGAAAAACCACATTGAGTGGGCAGGAAGAGGAATTGGGGGCAGGGTACAAAAGACAGAAACATTGGCCAGGATGATGGGGGCCTTCCCAAGTTGAAGGGGAGAGGTTGGGGGCGACAACGAGGTTGGCACACTGTCAAATACCGGAGGGGATGGGGGTAGGTGAGAGCAGGCTGTGGGATGGAGCGTCTACGAAGTTGTTTCAAGAGAGTAGCTTCTATAGTTTGGTGGCAGTAAAGCCAGAGGAGCTGGAGGAAGGAGCATTTGAGGAGGTGATGGAAGCGTGAAGGGTTGCTAACCCTAATGCAGAGAGGGCTGGGTTTCCCTGGGGGTTCAGCCGAGGCCCCCTCCCCTTACAGATTCCCTGTCAGGGGCCCTCCATGGGGTCGGTGTTTCAGCGGAAGAGGCAGGCCGGCTCTGCTCAGGGCCCTCGGCACGGGCCGTACGAGCGCGGTCCTGGGTGTGACCTGTTCCTCCTGGTCCTCTAACCATGGTGGACATTGGGAAACCGCGGTCACTTCTCAACGCTTGGGTCTCTCATTTGTGCTTGTGAAGTGACTTAAGATGTGCTGTCTTGGTTTTCTTACTTCCTCTCTCAATCCTAGAGTCTCGGCTGAAAGACGATTTCCGAAGAATGACGGGTCTAATGGTTTAGAAGAAGGGGGTCTGCTTTCCGTTCTGCTCCTCTGCCCGAGATGGGGTCTTAAGTTACAGTATGTTGATTACTAATCAAAATCTGCAAAATCCTGGGCCATGTTTTAGCTTAAAAGCAGCATGAGAACAGAATTAATGGCAGCCAGTGATAATAATAAGCAACAGTGAGCCGGAAACTGGATGGCTGTCTCCTTCAGCCACACTGTGCCGTGCGCTGGGACCTGCACTTCTTTGCAGCAGGTGAACGGGTCTGGAGGAGAGGACACTGTGGAGGGGACACTGGAGGTGCGAGCGAGTGTGTTGTTGCTGTGGAATAAGGAGCCCTGAGGTCGTAGGCGGCTGTGTGGGGTCTCTGTAGGCCAGCACGGCTGTCTACCTTTTAGCTCTCAAGAGGTCACTGAAAATTTTGGTTTTCTGGGTTTTCTTTTTAAATGTTATGTCTTCGCTGGAGTCTAAATGACAGCTAATTGTTCTGCAGCATTTGGTAAATGTCATGTATCCTACTTTTCTAAAAGCTGCGAAGTAGGGTAAACATGTGGCCGCTTTTTTCAGAAGATCTATCCAGTAATTATCCCGAAGGCTATTACAGTATGCAGATAGCAAGGGGCGTCCTTCCGGCTCCTCAGTCAGAATATCAATATTGATCCAGCATGTACGAAAAGAGAACAATATTTCCGGCCAAGCGTTTCAGGGTGGTGGAAGTGACCCTGGGTGTCGAGATCGGACCGGGGTTTGAGCTCTGGCTTCCCTGTGTGACGTTTGCTGAGCCGCTGGCCTGGTTTCGTTTTCCTCGTCTACCACATGGACATTGTAACTTCGGTCCCGCCTGACACCGGGGTTCCTGGGAGGATCACAGTGCTCCTGTACTCAGTGCGCCATAGTGCGCTCTACAAGTGTAGATTATTATTATTTCAGAAGAAACTTTGTCGCCTCTGAATTATTAATTATGACTAATATAAAATGTATTAAGCGTCTGATTCGTTCTGGCTTCCACACAGAATTTAAATTGGCCGTGGATGGGGCCGTGATGTAGTTCTGATCTTTCATGGTAGGGAGGTGGAGGCATGCAGAAATGAAACTGACACTTTTGGGTTTCCATGTGAGTCCTTCATCCCTTGCATATTATTAAGGAACTTCATACCCTTAATTGTAATTAAATTTGGATGGCTCGAAATTACTGCGTGAAGTGGCGAAAAAGATTTCTTCTGAAAATTAGACAGTCCCGTGGTCGCCTGCCATTTCCTGTAAACAGGGCAGAAACAGTTCCGTTTGGGGACTCTGGCTTTGGTGTGGATGCATGTATTTGGAGTCTTTGAACTTCAGACTGGAAGGAAGCTGTCCGTGACTGTTGGGGAGTAAGTGTGTGTGCCGTCACGCCAGGTCCCCGACCCCACCAGCTGTGTTCCAGTGGGTGGTGAGGAACGAAGACCAGCGCCCGGTCCTAATGGCCCTCAGACGTGAAAGTCCTCTCCTGGTGTGTTTTCCGTAGGTTCCTGCTCTACCGATTGCTTCTCGTGTCCCTCAGATGCCTCTTTTCTCAGAAATGCCAGCGAAAGGCTCTTAGAATTATTTTCCCAGCTATATTTGTCAGGCCAAATTTAAAGAGGAACACACAATTAAATATTCATTTTTAATTTGTTTTATTCACTGACTGCTGCCGACCACCGGCTTTATAAGACTTCTCGGACCCTGTAGGGCTGTAGACGCAACTGTTCTGTTGTTGTTGTTGTTTTTACCCAACTGTTTTTTATGATTAATTAATATTCCCTTTCAGGCCCAAGGGATGGTGAGAGAGATCTGGCTGGACATTTTGGCTAAGCGATGCTAATTTGCAGGGCCTTTCGGTGGAATGTTATGGAAGTCTGTAATGATAATATCAAAACTGCATTTAATTCCTGAAGAGGAAGGAAGGATGGCACAAGAGAGACAGAAATCTGCTGTTCTCTTTGTAAGTGAAAGGTCACGCTACTGAACGCTGCGGGGTGGACTGGTGAGAAATGAGCTCCCGTTTGCTAGGAATTAGAATGAGTCTATCTGATTTTCCTTCACTTGTGACCTTTAAAGATGCAGCTTTTAGATTGATAAGCAGGTGGATGCTTTTAGTAACCCAATGCAGAATTTGTTTCATATAAAAAGACTATCTTCCAGACACCAAAGATATTGCTTCCACAAAGGCTTCTTTCCTACAAAGCCTCTGGAGAAAGAAATTCAATGATTATATCTTATCTGTCACACAAAAAGAAAATTCAGAATTACTGTACGTTCAATTAGAACATTTTTTTTTCCCTCGAAGCATTAATCATTTTCTGGAACACACATCCTCCAGTTAAGCATCTCTAGGAAGGCTGGAGAGTGGGCACTCCTCAGGCCGGTCCCCTCTGGATCTCCCTGCCCGGCTCCGCAGAACCTCGCCCTTCAGATAAAAAGAGCTTCCCGGGTTGCTATAGTGATCCTTTCCTGGTGGGCCCCGCGCTATCTTGAAGGCAGCTGGAGGAGAACAGGAGTGGGGTGCCAAGGAGAGTGAGTGTCGGGCCACTGAAGGCGATCCGAGCGGGTCTGGAGCTGGTTTTGTTTGCTGAAGACCGGACCCCGGTCAGCGCAGACCCTCAACCTACTGTTGACCCAGTTTAGGCTTTGGATCTTTAAATATAGAGTTGTTTTTATGATCTATGTAGACTCTAAACATGTCTCTCTCTCTGTTTTCAAAAAAGGCTGAAATGGCTCACTTTTCAGAGACCGCAGCTCAGATTTCTCGTCCTCTGTGCTTGTTCTTTGTTCTTAATTACATCATCCATCTTATTTGTTTTAATTTCCTCTTTTTATTTTCCTTATCCCCTCCGCCATCGATAGCGCCAGCCCATCAGCGTCTGTTTTGTTTTGTCAAATGCTGGTGTCTTATTGGGCTTCGGTGCTGTTTCTCTTTCTCATTTGATATTCCTACCTGATAATAAATCCCTCACAAAGCACCCTGATCAAATACACCAGGCCTCCTTTCTTTTCCTGTGCACAGGTTTTAATTTCCTACTCAAAATCACAAACGAGGTGGAAAAAATCCGTGCCTCCTGCACGGTGTGCCCGACTCGTGAGATGTTTTGGGGAAACCAGAAGAGTTAGCTGAATGACTTCTTAGCACCCGGCAGCAGTCTGTTGCTCTGTGGAGTCTGCGTCCCCATAACCAAGTCTTCTCTGACTTAAAAATACCCTGTTTAGAAAAACCAAACGGGACAACCGAGCCCAGTAGCGGGTCGTAACGCCCGAAGGGGAAACCGTGCCCCTGGGAAGGGCCTCCAGGCTTCCCAGCTGCCGCGTGCAGACCAGGCCCGCGTGTCCACGGTGAGCCGGTCCCCGCTGCCGTCACTGTGCACCGTGTCGGTCTCCAGGCCGCCGACCCTGGCCCTCAGGGGGCGTCTGTTCACATCACCGTGACCTGCCTGTGGAGGCCCCATGGTGGCTGGCCCCCCGCCCGGCCCGCGCCTCACAGACGCCACTTCTCCTCAGGTGGCTGCCCGAATGTACGCCAGGTGAAAGGACATACGACTAAAAGTTGAGGTCCCCGGTCCCTCCAGCCACAAGCCAGTGCTCTGTTGCATCATATAGGCCCTTGTGTACCGTTTCAGACAGTGCAGGTGTGGCACATTCCCATTATCCCGGAGGGTTCTAGAACATGGCTCTGCTTCCAGAGGGTTCTAGTATACAGTGTACAGTTCTAGTACACGCGCTGATTCCAGAGGGTTCTAGTATACAGTGGTGCTTCCGGAGGGTTCTAGTACACGGCGCTGCGCCCGGAGGGTTCTAGAATACGGCACTGTGCCTGGAGCGTTCTAGTATACAGTGGTGCTCCTGGAGGGTTCTAGGATACAGTGGTGTGCCGGGAGGGTTCTAGAACAAGGCACTGCTTCCAGAGGGTTCTAGGATACAGTGGTGCTCCCAGAGGGTTCTGGTACACGGCGCTGCACCCAGAGGGTTCTAGAACGTGGTGCTGTGCCCGGAGGGTTCTAGGATACAGTGGTGCGCTGGGAGGGTTCTAGAACATGGCGCTGGGAGGGTTCTAGAACAAGACACTGCTCAGGTAAACAGTTACAGAGGAGGCAAATACATAACTAAGGAGCACTCTTAGTTACTTCAGGTTCTCCATTCTCCCTGAGAACAGCCAGCCCGAAAAGCCGTGTTTAAGCACGGGGCAGGCTGTCCACCCTGAGCTGGGGGTGGTGTTGATGAACAAGCCCAGGCCCGGGAAGGAGGGAGGGAGGCCGGGGGTCAGGGCTGTGTGCGCCCCCCGCCTCCAGAGCGCAGCTCCAGCGGAGGGTCAGGATGGGGAAGCCAGCGCCTACCCTGCCTCCCATTCCTCCATGCCGCAGACTTCTGGGCAGCGAGAGGCCATTGTAGTGAAATAAATAAAGCCCTTTTCATCTCGAGAGGAAGGAGACGAGTGTCAGACAGGGACAAGGCACACCATGAGTGTCACGATCAGGAACACAGGGGTATCGCACCTGACTTCCCGAGGAGAGTGTGGGTGCTTGGGAGGGGAAGGGAGGAGGGCCACACATCACACCGCAGCGTGGTTCTTACTTGGTTTGTCGTTAATGTACTCTTCTAGCAAGAACTAGCTCAAAATTCCAGGTTACATGCAAACTGGTTTATGTTTGTCGATTATATACAATAAGCCCTCATCAAATTCTTCAAGTAGCAAAACTTGTAAGTAGTTCTTCTGAAGTATTTGCTGTAAAATGTAAACTTTCTCCTGGTGTTCTGGAAGGGGAAGGACTGTTGGGTTTGGTTCTATGTGTGAGGTCCTGGAAGCCGAGCCACACTGTTGTCATGTCTTACCCCCGACCGTGCTGGCTTCCTCGCTGTTTCTGGAACGCTCCAAGCCCGTTCTCCCAGAGAGCCCCTCACACACGAGTCCTCCCAGATCCCGTTTCGCCCTCCCCGCCATGTGCTCCACCTCCTGATTGTGCCCTTTGTCACACAGGCCTTGCGGGCCAGCCTGGTAAGACCCCAGCCCCCCACACTGGTTCTTTCCACCTCCCCTCAACCTCTGCTGTTCTTCAAAGTGCCCGTCCTCACCTGATGGCACTCTTGTGTCTTTATAGTCTGTCTGACTCCCCTCTGTAGAACATAAGCTCCATGAAGTCAGGGATCCGGATGTGTTCACTGCCCTCCCCAACAAGGGATGGCACACAGTAGGTCTCAATAAATACATCACGAGTGACTAAATTCTGCCGTGATACATGTCGCAGAACCCGAGAGGGATGCTTAGATCAACCATTCTCCTGATTGCTTCTTTATCCATCCTAGGAAGATCATGGGGATCCGTGTTGGGCAACAATTTGTGATTCAACATTTACCTGGAGCCGAGTCGGAGAGGCCACTCCCACTATCCCTGCACCACATGACCACTCTCCTGTCCCACACGTGCCCGGGCTGGCTCTGGCACAGCATAGTTCCACTACAGTTCTCTGTGTTTGCACACTTCTTACGGGCGTATGACCTGAGACCAGCAGCCACCTGCGCAGCGTATCTGTGTGGTCAGAGCGCAGAATCTCAAAGGACCACCCTGTTTTTCTGATTTTAAACAAGGCACCTGGGCTGGCCTTCTTCCTCCTCCCTTCCTTCCTTCCATCATACCTTTCAGTGAAATAACAGCAACTAAGAATCTAACAAACCCAATGAAGGCAGGTGTCAGTCACCTCTTGAAGAACCTTGGTATCAGCGCTGGAGATTATCAGTGTAGAAACTTCAGGAGAAAACCTTGGCTGCAGTATACGTGAGGCCCTTTCCTTGCGGAGCGTGCCGTTCTTAACGGAGAGAGCGCGACGCGTTCTTGCTTCTCTTTGGGTGCTTGGCCCTAAATCTAAACAGGAGCGGAGAGGAAAGGCTTTGTTTCAACCAGGCGACGGTCAGGATGAGGGGTCGACAGAGAACTACTTCTCTTTTATTGATTTCGCGAAATTGTTTGGAGAATGATTCAGCATTTTGGGGTATAAAAATAACAGCTTCGAGTTGCTTTTCAATTAGGCGAGTGTACTTTCGCTGAAAGGTTCTGTTGTTCTTGAAATGCACTTTCCTTCTGTTCTTTCAGAGCCTCTTTAATCAGTGGTGATGTGACAGGAGGTGCAGTGACCTTCCTGACACCCGCGCTTCTTCCCCTTCCTCTCTCTTTTGTGAGGCTCGGTCGCCAGGAAAACTGATTGGCAAAATTGTTCCTTAATTGGGGAGAAAGGTAGCTCTATAAAGACAGGCCCTATCCGGAACGTATAACAGATTGAACTACCGGAATGTATGTTTTACCCCGTTAGACTTTGTTTCAGACTAGAAATCCTAAGCAGCCACCGACAGGGTTTGAAGCGGCATTTATCTTAACATTAAGATATTCCTGAGGTTTAAATTTTTTTGTGTGTTATTATTTAGAGCATGGTAATGAGAGTTTTGTTTCATTATTGTGTCCATTGTCAGGTCAATGCATTTAAACGCCTTTAAAACGCATAAAGTAATGAGTTTGTGTAGAAGCTGAATGCCCTGGGCTTTAACAAAATGGTTAATAGGTGTTTGGTGGCCTAAAGAAAATGAAACTCCCTTCGTTTCCCTGTGTGTGTGTGTGTGTGTGTGTGTGAGAGAGAAAAGGAGGATTATCGTGTGGTCTTGTTGACTATTGGTTACAATGGGTGATACGTGTTTGCCCTACATGCAAAATAAACTTCAGTGGGCATGGGTCCAGTCACAGTCTTCAGCGCGCTCGTTAAAAAACAAATCCTAAGCTCTACACATCTCAAATCCCACTGCCTTCGGAGGAACTGAGAGCTGACTGTGCCCATTGTGTCTGCTTTTACACAATTCACGAGTGTGTGGCTTTAGTGTGTTCATGATGCTTTCTTAGGAATCCTTTCAGTAACGATGGAAGGTGATGGAGGTGAAAATTCACTGGACTGTGATCATCGTTTCCCAGTGTCTACGTACATGAGAGCATCATGACCCACATTTTTTTAAAATTGCACCACGCCATCTAAATACATACAGTAGGTATTCATCAGTCACACCTCTGTAAAACCGGGTGGGGAAAACTCATTTCCTTTCCTCCTCACGACAACCATGTCTTTGATAATTTTATAGATGAAAACACTAAGTAAAAGCAAATATCGAGTGTCAGGGTTTCAGGCTCCAGGTTAGGTCCGGGGGTTCTTGGTCCTCACAGGAAGGCGCCTTCAGGGCTCTCGGCCATGGCCTCCTGCGGGCTCTTGGACAAATTACCAAGTATCTCTGCTTCCTCATCTATCAAAATGATAGATTCCCACTTTGTGTTTTTTTCAGGATTAAGTGAACTATGTGGAATCACAACAGTTCTTTAACGAACGTTAATTTTTCTTCATGGTTCATCATTCCAGTCCGCATCTACTGCTTCCCTGTATTACACCGCCTTACAGTCCAGGTACCACACCTGCGGACCTCTGTCAGAGTTGCCAGGCTCTGATACTTATTAATCAGGTGACCTTGAACAAGTTAGTACACTCTCTGCCTCAGTTTCTTCTTTGTAAAATGGGGATAAGCATACTACTTCATTGGGTGTTTGTCAACGATTTAGGAGTTAATGCATCTGAAGTGCAGTGAACAGTTCCTATTGGAGTTAAGTGCCCGACGTATGTTAGATACCCCAAGCTATAAAAGCCTTTCTCCTTTAGGTTATAAATCACATTCACAAATGTTTTCATTGTGAGTGCATCTATTAAAACAGTTTAGTAAATTCTAAGGTGTTAGATCTGATTTTAAACCTGAGTCTTTGGACCGTATAAATCAGGGAGTTGGCAGTTTGGTTTCTGATTCCTTGGCATTGACTGATCAACATTTGGTTCATTGGTGAGCATTTAAGAACCACCAGTGAGAGCGTAAGAAATTAGCAATCCTTCATACTGTCAGGACGCATTGAGTGAGACTGAGCTGTCAGAAGCTGGGGGTGAATGCTTCATTGGACCGAGCCAGTCAACCAGTTGGATTCTTGGTCTTCCATGGCATTCTTGGAAAGAGTCCATTTAGCGAGGAAGTAAAGACTTTGGTCAGTTCATTTAGTAGGAACAAGCTTAGAAAAATCCTGTGTTAGCCACTTACACGTTGGAAGGAGGAGAGCGGTGGCTATTGAGCTAATGCCTTTAAAAAGAAACAGGAAAACACTCAGGCAGGAAGTAATACATAACCTTGACTTTAATATACAGCCTAAACCTACCTTTAAAGCACTAGAAAATTTTTCTTTTGTTTTTTTCCTTTCCTTTCCTTTCTTTTTCTTTCCTTTCCTTTCCTTTTCTTTCCTTTCCTTTCCAAGTTTATCAGAGTGCCCATGTGTTTGGGAAGTTGGGGTGTGGTGATGGTGAGGACAAGATGGGACAGGAGATAAATGAGCATTTAGAACTGCAGTTGGTGGCAGATTCTAAACTTGCATGAATGTGCTTTATTCTTTTTGAAGACTGTGTACCCCCTCCCTTTTTTTTTTAAACAAACCTTGTCTGACTGACTATAACCTTTAAATAATTGGTAAACTGGAGCAGTGAAACTGACATTAAAATCTAATGAAGAGAAATGGAGGGCAGGGAGCATTATTCTAGCTAAGGACTGGCCAGCCACTGTCCCCCCTCCGTTGTGCTGGGAACAGGACTGACTTCTTCTGGCAGTGGGCAGTGTTGGCAGCAGTGGTATTAAAATACCACACATTTGGGGGCCTGGGTGGCTCTGTTGGTTGAGCGTCTGACTTCGGCTCAGGTCATGATCTTACAGTTCGTGGGTTTGAGCCCCGCATCGGACTTTGCACTGACAGTGTGGAGCCTGCTTCAGAATGTCTTTCCCCCCCTTCACTGCCCCTTCACCCCCAAAAAAAGTTAAAAAAAATTAAATACTTCACATCTATGTCTATTAGTAACAATATCATAAGAAATCCTCTCTGGGCCATGACATAACAGACCCATGTCTCGGACGCGTTTAGTCTTCCAACTAAAGTGCTCGCCTGTCCAGCCGTGGTCGGCTCTACCTTCTCTTCATACGTGCTGCGTACACACGGCAGGAGGCTCGTAAGCCTGGTTCCTGCAGGTCCCCCTGCCTGAAATGCCTCTTTCAACCTCAGTAACTTTATCATCTTTAAGAGCTAGTCCAAGATCCAACCCCTTATGACTCTTCCTCAGTCTTTCTTCCTGGGTTGCGTTTGGTCACACCCCAGAGGTACTGACTGAGCACGTGGTCCTGGAGGTCCCACAAGGACCAAGGTGCGCACGGCCTCTCCTCTCCAAGTCCTCACGCGGCAGGGGATGCGGGCAAGGTTGGGCCTTTGCAGCAGCCCGGTAGGTGCTGAGACGGGGGTGCCCAGTGCCTGGGTACTCAGACAAGCCGCCTGGCCCAGATCTTACCCGCATGTCCTCGCAGGTCTCACCTCGCCCAGAATATCCGCAGAGTAGCTGTAGTCACTTCTGCGGAAATTGGTGTTTTGCTTTATGCTGCCTTGAATTCTTCTCTAGTCATTTATCTCCCTAGCTGGATGGTAACTACTTTGAGGGAAATGGCCTTTATTTTCTTTTTTACGCTGCCTTTTAAAACTCTACAGGGTCTCACACAACACTCAGCTGATGGCAGATACTCAGTAAACACTTACTGGTTTGCTTAGAACCTCTTCCTTCCCCCTCCTCCTCTGGGAGGCAGGGTTTCCCACGTCTGCATTCCCGCACACACCCTCCGGAATTTGAAAATGGTGGCCCCCACCCCTGGTTTGCGCGTGGGTCGTGAGCTCCAGGGGACCATAGTCGCTGTCTTCTGGCGCTCCGTTCCCGGGTCGTAACAAGCCTTCTGTCTTCACCACCTCCGTGCCCCAGCGCCCACCCGTTTCGTCCTACCCCAGGCTCTCCCGGCACAGGTCCACCAGCGCCTCCGACATGGTTTCCTCTTTCTGGGACGCTTTTCCTAATGAGGGCGGAGTATAATTTAGAGGCTTAATTTTAGAAAACTATATGAAGCAGTAGCCCCATAAAATGTTATGATTCACGACCACTTGTTTTGTTCTCATAATGCAACCTCAACTAAAAAGCCATTTATCAAAGCTATAAAGGCTGTTCATGGCTGTCTTTAGTATATCGTGTGGAGCATAATTCAGCCCACAGAGCGGCAAAAGATGGATTCATGGGGCCATTTGCCTCTGTGTGTGTTAAAGGCCAGTGATTTCTGAGCTCTGCAGAAGACCTTATTTTACTCTAAGCCCTGGATTCCTTCTTACCCCCACTTAGTTTTACTTGCCATTTTCGTAACAGTGCGTCTTCATCTGTAGGCCCTTCTTCACCCCCAGCCTGTAAGTCACTGCCAAGCCCACCATGTCCCCTCGTCCACAGCCTCTGGTCTTTGCTACCTTTACCTGTTGAGGAGATTGGCATACGAAGATGCGTTGGCTAGAAACCCAAAAGGCAGCCTCCATGGAGAGCTAGCTTGGTCATTTGTCAGCTGTAACGATCCCTAGGAGGACCCTTGGTCTTCCCCTTACAACTCCCAAGAGGGCAAATAACCAACATTTTCCTAGAAATGAATGCGAGAACAAAGCCCATGGGCATTCGAGGCTGTGTGTTCTCCCCAGCGTTGTAGGAGGGGCTCCGTGGTGACTGTTAACCCAGATTGCTGAGGATAGCGCCCTCGATAAAACTCAAGACGCCTTTTGCATCGTGATTCGTATTTAAACGCTGAGGTTAAGTTCTGACGTTTCTTCATGGTCATGTATCTAGGTCATCACGCTTGAGAAGGTCCGTATGAAGATGCTGGAACGTCAGGCTTCCAGCCATCCAGCACGTGACACCGGGTGCGGACGGTGGCTTAAGCACCAATCAGGCCGTGCTCCTCAGACGGTTCCCTCAGCTCTCCGTGTCCCCCTACGTTAAATGAGGTTAATCACTGAGCCTTCCCGTAGGCGTACCGTGCGGGTAGCTTGAAAGAATGAAGTACCCAGCAGTGCCGGATGCACGTAACCAGCAACACTCCGTTCCCAATTCTTATTTTCACTAAGAGCCTCCCGAAACACGAGGGGAGGAGCTTCCCGAACCCACGAAAACCGCACCGCTTCACGAGAACTCCCGGACGGATGACCTGTGAGCCCCTGACGCACTTTGTACTTTGTAAGCCCGTTCACCACCTATGGTAAATAGAGGTGCACCTGGAAAAGGAATCGGTTCTTTCACTCCGTGATTAAGTATCAACGACATGGGGGGAGGTTTTCCCCTTTTTGCTTCCGTTAGCTCTGAAATACAGAGTTATGACTTTTCACTTACCTTTGGCGCATCAGTTGTTTAGCTGAAAAGCAAATTTTTTTTTTTTATATTAGAATGTAAGCTTTTTTATTCCCCATTGAAAACCGCTGTAGTTTTAGCCAGCCCGTGTATTTCCACCGAAGGGGTACCTTGTACTGTCTGTTTGCCCTGGATCTGAAGATCCATTTTTTTTTTTTTTTTAGCAGACTCATTTTAAACTCTCATAGAACTAAATAACTTCCTTGAAGAACAAGTTTCATTATTTGACAGATGAAACTGGCGGCGGCCACTCAGTATCTTAAGCAGGATAACAGTGATTTTCGAGAACTCCAACAACTTTGAAGGAAGTTTATGCATAATTTATAATAGAAAATTGGAAAAAAAATTGAGAACTGTTTTGAAAATATCTTTGTTCCCTTTAAAAAAAAAAACCATTTCCCTCTGAAAGGTAAAAATAGCATTTATCTTGATATTCTTTTTCAGCTCAAATCTTGAGGGGAATAATTCCCTAGAGCCAAACTCTCAATGTTAGCTAAATTAATACTTCTGTTATTTATTTATTTTTATTGGGGGTTCTTAGACCTTGCCTGTACTTCAAAAAAGCCTGGCCCCTATGCCCTGGAGAGATGTGGGAGGTCTCTTGGAAGGGCTTGGCATGACTGTGGTCAAGCGTCTTCGGTGACCTGTGGCCTTAGGAGGGCTCCGGCAGAAAGACCCAGCCTGGTTCTCTCTAAGCCCTTTTCCCGAATGGAGAGAAATACATTCTGCTTTGTACTTGGGTGGCTTTCCCAATCTACTGGGAGTCCAATCCATTTTTAGCTAACATTAGGTCAAGGCCAGAGAGGCCATGGCCCTCAGAGTTGTCATGAGTGAGCTCTTATTTCTATGCCATCGAGAAGCCGAAATTGACAATCTGTCTAGGGAGATGTGCGGCTCTTTGCCGCCTGTTTCTGAGCAGGACACGTCAGGGTAAGTTACTTGTCACGGGACAGTTCTCATCATTAATCACCCGGAGACCATTCCTAGGTAGATCAGCAGACTTGTTGATAAAGCCACGTCTTGATAGAAAATGTACCTTTTTGGCGTCCTCTGGTCTGCCGGCGTGGTCACCGGCGTTGCCGGCCACCCCGAGCCACCTGTCCTACCTCACTCTGACGATGGCAAATCGCTGGGGGTCGGTGAAGCTCTGGGCCAGGGCTGCTGCGTGAGGCCTGCTTTGATTTGTACACAATATGAATGACCGTGCATGAGGCATGCTATAATTTTTCCGTCCTCCGTGCCTGCGGGGACTATATTACCTTATCAGAGTAAAGTTCATTCTGTAGGACTGATAATTAATCCCCTGTTCTTTTTTCTTTCCCTGCTTTCTTATCTGGTGGCCACGTTATATATAAATTTCAGCATTTTTCATCACTATGCCAAATAAAGCAATTTGGAGATGCAAGCAATAAAAAGCTTATTTTTATAACCCCTCTAGAAAGAAAACTGCACGGATTCCATTTTAGCAGGGGGAAGAAAAGCCATTCTATTATGTGGCTACATTTACATCTACTACCCACAGCAAGTGCCGGAAGAAAACCACAGCCGGTTGCAGATGAGGAGTCTCTGGTCTTCTGACAGCACCAGGGAGGGCCTTGCATTTGTCTGAGAGAATCCCACTACCACCCCTCCCCCACCCGCCACCCCCACAGCCCACACTGTCTGGCTCCTTCTCACTTGATGACTTTTAAAACACAGAAATAAGATGGTCTGTAGAGGTTATTAACTCGGGATTCACATCCTTAACTGGATAGCAAATGTCTTACTAATTGAGGCTTGTATTTAACTGGATTCAATCCAGGGGCTTGATGTCAGCCTGCAGTGTGGCCAAGTCTGTTGTCCTTTTAGGAGAAGGGGGCGGAGTCTTGTGTGGCTACACAGTTATGCAACTCGCATACTCGTCCTAGGGTCCCGGCTTGTCATAATTTCATTTGGGGGCAGGGGCGCATTGCAGCACAAGGAGCTGGGTAGGAGCTTAAATATTTCAGAAGTAGGAAGGAACATTGTCCTAATTAAACTGAATTTGGTGCCCGTGGCAAAATATGTGCTTAATATATTGGGATATGTGTGAAAAATTACATGTATTTTCATAAATTGTTTCCCTCCCCATTCTTGCCAGAGGGCTTCTGTTTGGGATAACGTTTACCGTAGAGGAAAGATTTCATTACTGCTACTGGACAGAACAATAAAATCTGGAGAGTCATAACATTTACCCAGGCCCTTAAATGTTTCTCTTCTTTGAAAGAATAGGGAAGGAGTTCAGTTTTCTCCTAGAAGTTGGGGAAAAAAAAACAGAGCAAAATTCTTTCAGCACTATTTACTACAGAACTCTGGTATAAATCCCTGGGCTCTTAACTGTTTTCATTTAGAAAGGAAAAGCAGTTTTAGCATAAAGTAGATCTCAAATATTCAGGAGGAAATCAAGGCCAAACACAGGAGTGTTCCTTCTTTAGCCTGACTCTTCTCAGTTAGGTGGTCTTTGTGAAATATGGACTTGAAGGATCAAAAACATTGTATTTGTCTGATTTCACCTGATAACCCATTGGTAGGCATCAGCTATACCCAAACCCCATTTTTTTGCAACCTCAGAACATCTTTTTAAAGATGCTGTAATGAGAAACAAGTGCTAATGTGTCTGATTTTCCGACTCGTGGGTTGTTCAGAGTCTGTCCACGAGGACCTGGTGGGAGGTGGGTCTGGAAGGAATGACTCACCTGATCCTGGGAGTTTGTCCGCTCTCCAGCGATCTCTGTGGGTTCCCGTCAGCTGTCCTCTTGATTCAGATGCTCCAACCTCTGCTTCCTTCTCTCCCCTGGGGTTCGCGTTGGAAATGGAGAGGCCCCATCATTCAGCTGTTGGAGAGCATTGTCAGCTCTTCCTCGCCCACATCCTCCAGCCCTCTCTTCCTGGAGGAGTCCGAGTCCTCCAGGCCCACTTCTGGCGTGTCCCTTCATTCCTTCCACCCTTCTTCCCCGGCGCCAGAGATGGGTCGTGGGGTCCAACCTCCTCCTCCTTTGTATTCTTGGATCTCATCTTTCCTACTGGTGAGTGCAGCTCAGGGTCAGGCCAACCTCGCTTGCTTGGCAAGGCTCCAGTTCGCCCTTCGCTGGTCCCTTCACTTGTCTGGTCCCCTTACCTCCCACCCTCGTCTCACACACACACACACACACACACGCACACACACCATTCAAACCCTCTGTAGAATTCTTCCTCCTGGAGCTTAGTGTAGTACATGACACTCTTTTCTCCGTTCCCTCCACACTCTAGATAGTTAGCCACCTTCAATCTTTCTAGCGCCCTTGGGCTACTGCCCATATTTCTTTCCCTAACTCACAGAGCCTTCCTTCGTAATCCTGAAGTAAGGCTTTCCTCCTCCTGTCTTGACCCCTGCTCCTTTCTGAAACATTCGTGTGATCTTTATCGCATCGTATCCTTTATCCTAGTTACGTGAAGGCCTGTCCTCTCCTACTAATCCTGGGTGCTGAAAGACAAACTCTTCTTCTTTAGCTTGCTTATCTCTCCCACATCTATTAAACTGTGATTGGTAATAAATATGGCGACACTTACTGAGCATTTACTATGTGCTACTTACTATTCCAAGTGCCTTCCATATTTTTCCGCATTTTAGCTTATGAAGCAGATATTATTTTCATTTATAACGATGCACCTGGAACTCAAGGAGGCAGAAAAGATCACTTGTGCACAACATAATCAGGTGAGGCTTCAGGTAATCCGCAGGGCACCGTAGGGAGGGATTCGTCCTGCAGCCGGGTGGGTCTGGGACAGGGGGGCGGCACCTGACTGGGGAGGGTTGAGAATTGCAGGCTAGGAAGAGAGGGACGTGAGTGCTGTAAGCAATCAGAGGCAAGAAACTGATGAAGGAAGGGAATGCTGCATTTGGCCAGCAAGAGGGGAGGGGGCTCCGTGGGGTTTGGTGCCCACCCCTCACTCAGTGGCTTGTTCTCTGCTCCATCTTATTTGCCTATCCTGTCTCTACAGCTAAACCCTAAGGTCTTTAAGGAAAGGAAATGTGGTTTATTTTTGTGTGTGTGTGGTTTCCACATTTTGTTTGTCCGTGGTGAATGTACAATCCGTGTCATTTGACTACAGAGCAAAAAATTAAATGCTGTTAATAGAAGCCTTCTCCCTGTGACCCCGGCATGTGGAGAGTGTGTAAAACCCATTTGGAGCAGAGACTTTATGAAGTGTACAAGGGCCTCTGAGTCTCCCTTCTTTGCCAATGTGACCCCACGTAATTGTATTGCTTTAATTAATGTCTGTCATCAGCAGGGGCGCAGTGGGGTGATTATAGCCGGTCTCCCTACCAGCTAAGCTCTGCTGCGATCGGGACATTCCGGGGAGTGGTCCCCGTGGTCCCCACGGACCACGGGGCTGTTGCTGCTGCCGTCCTCGCTCATGCCGGTTCCGCACGTCGTGTCCCTCAGTTAAAGAAGAAAGCACACCTTGGTCTTTAGCACACATTTCCAGGAGCTGTGTGCTCTGCCCATCTTCTCAGGCCACACGTTCGTCAGGTCTCTGTAACGGCATTAGAGCCTCGTGGCGGATCGGGGGCACTCGGGGGGTCAGGGCTGTGTAACCGTACTAAGAGGAGAAACAAAAACTGGCCACAGCCAAAGATACTTCTGTGGCCGACTCTGTGGTGGGCATGGTGTTGCTGGTCAGCAATACGTTCCTGTCTACTCAGGCCGTCTCGGCTGCCCCCGTGAGACGTGGCCCGCTGACAGGCCTCCCCCATTCTGTGCTTTGCCCTCAGGCTCGCAATTTGCTGGATGCAATCTTGTTGAGAAAATGCGGTCTTTATTAGTGTTCGGCACAGATCGACTTTTCTTTGTCCGTTTCTGCAGAGCTCACAGGATGCTTGGCGCGGGGAAGGAGCGGGGCACGATGACAGTTATGGGGACAGGAGAACGGGAGACGCCGAGTGCCGGCTTAGTGTAGGGATGACCTGAGCACGCAGGGTCGCAGGGGCTCGTCTGCGCACGCAGAGCTTTGTGCAGGACGCCCGTCAACAACTAATTACGGAAGAAATATAGTTGTCAATAAAAATGGAGTCTGTTATTAGAAGCATGAAAAATGAAAGTTACACGTAAAAGACCGTTCTTGCCCTCCAGATGTTTACAGTGTAATGAGAACACAAAACTAATGTATATGTTGCTGCCCTCCAAATCGCCGGGGATGTGTGACCTTATATCTGGTATTTGATTTTTCATCCAAGGAGGTATGTGCATAGCCTCGTGTGGATTTCCCCGTCTGTCTCCACCAAGGGCTGTGGGCTTGGCCCTGTTTCATCGGTCTGAGTGTGTTCTACAGAGACATAGGCGAGTGGCATACCGGAGCTGAGTATCCACGCAGATGCCGTCTCTGACAAATGCCTACACTTGTGACTTTTTCCCCTCCTAATCCTGATGGTGCCTATTGTTCTAAGTAGTTCCTCGATTTATAGGTGCTACTGAGTAGTTTTTTAAGCACAAATACAAATGCTCTGCGAGTAGAAATTAAATGCCAGAGAGTCTGTTAAAAGTATAAATCACAGTCATTTAAAATAGGCATTCTATAAAGAACTGTAGAAATGCGAAATTAATAAATACTAGCATAAGCATTAAATATTCACTGCCTGCTACTTCTGAAATGGTACAACAGCATCATTTTTTAATGATGGGTAATGATAAAACGCATCAATTTTAAATAACCTGTTTTCTCCTTCCCTCCTTCTGATGCTATGAGTTGGCAAGCTTGAAATTAAATACAAGTAATGGTCCTAACTAAGCTTCTGTGAACCTGAGTCATGAAATAGATACTTTTCTGGATGCTCTGTGGCTATTTGAAAAGACGGGTAAATTGAAAATTGGTGATAATGGGATAGCTTGAATTTAAAGAAAAAATACATCTCTGTTAGTGGAAACCAGAAATGTAGACCCTTGAAGAGCGAATGCACCGTTGTCTTCTAATGCCTTCTTATTTGTCTCCTTATTAAGGCTCCCGAGTCCTCTTAGAAAGTTACAGTGAACCTTTAACTACAATACATGCCTACTCCTTCCCCTCCAGCCCTCTCTGAAATTCCTTTAAAAACACCTTTATTTTCAGTTATGCTTCACTCTTATTTAATAAGCTCCTTGCAGAATACAAGAGTAGGATCAAGGAGCAAACAGTCATAATATCTTGAGTCCATATGTCTCTTTGCTATCAGAGAGCTGTGTATGCCTTTTATCTTCACCCTATATACTGTACAAATTTAATTGACAGATTTCTCTCTCTATCTTATATAGATGGGACACACGAAAGCATCTGTTTCCTAAGGTCACGTTGGAAAGCCATTTAAGAGCTTCTAAGCCCCAGGATGGGGAGGCACAGGGTGCTGTGGGGTCCTAAAAGGGGTCCTGAGCCTCCCTGGAGAGGGTGGGGTCGGGTCGGGCCTCATAAAGGACATGGTGTTTGAGCAGAGATCTGAGAATTGGGCTGGGAACAATCAGGCTGCGGAGGCTGCGCGGGAAGAGGGGGAGAGAGGACGTGGTTGTCCCCCCACGACCTCGACGGGGCTGACAGGGCAGCTCGCAGTGGACCTGGCTGCGGGCAGTGACGCACTGTGGGAGCGGGGTGTTGTGGAATTGAAAGAACCAGGCGTCCCCAAGGGTTCTTTTGCTAATTCTTGATCCTCTTGGGCTGGTTTAGCGGATGGTGGGCGGTGACCATTTACAGGCGTTGAAATGTGATCTCGACTGAAGGGGAAGCAATTCCTCTGTCAGCTCAGCTGAAAAGGACCATGGCAGGGAGGGGAGGTGGGGCCTCGAGTCACATGCCCCGGAAGAGGTGGCCCAGGAACAGGGCCCGAGAGAAGAGTCAAGACAGGTTTGGAACCCCAGTACGGGAAGAAGACACAGCTCTGTGCTCCTGCCTCACTTGCTGGGCCCGGGGGAGCTCCCCGCCCGGGGGACACTGCTCTTTGTGGACGTCCGAAGCATCTAGCCCACATGCAAGGGCCCAACAACACCTTGAGGACTATGGAAATCAAAACCTCTTCCTATGGACCTACCTTCTTTATTATGTGTGCAAGAGCCGGTTGTTTTCCTTCCAGCTTTTGTTGCTCTTGTCATTGTCCACTCCCCCGGTTTTCAGGCAGCGAGCTGCAAAGGACAGGAGGGGCTCCGACAGAAAGACTGCCGATGGCATTATTACCCTGGACCGTTGTCAAGATTTTATATTAACAAGATGTGTGAAACCGAAATGGGGACAGGGGAAGAAGTAGACTTTTTTAAGCCCAGCCATTTTGTTTTTCAAGGGACAAATCTCCCTGGGTGATAACTACCAGATTGATGGGGAGAGTGAAATGGCACTCAGAAAGAACAGTTAACGCAGTGTGCTGGCGGAGCCTGGTGTTCATGCTTAAGCACCTGGGCCATTCCGCGATTCAGAGCAAGAAATATGAAACAAACCCCTGTTGTCTAAAGGGGACCTAGCAGGGATAGTCCCTGGGTTTCCATTTGAGCAGAACTCCATTAAGAGATTACTAACTAAGAAGCACTAGGTTTGTGGTTGAATAAGCAATTGAAATCAAACCCTAAGGCTCATCGAGATGAATTCTCACGTTCCTCTACCTGCAGAAGTTGGCTGGAATTACACACACCTTATGTCAATGTTCAGAAGCATGGGGCAGGGGGTGTGATTTTCACAGAGGAAAATAGACCTCAAAACCCCACCGGAATGTATGGTGCTTGGGGGGCTTTTCCGGAGAAAACAGAATTTCTATTACATGGGCATGGAGATCACCACTTTACCATGTCAGTGTGCGTTTGACTCTGACACTTCTTTGTCATGTGTTTTCTAAGATGGCATTGAATTTCCACCAGCTGTAGCCATCTCATTCTTTCTCCCGGCGATGTTTTGATAAATGTTGATGAGTTTACAACTGTAAAACCAAATGACATTTATAGTGTGATATACGCTTTACTCGTTGCATAATTATATCTAATGGCTTTGCATGTAGAAAGGCATTTACCATTTACTTTTGTGTAAAATGACAATCTAAACCCCCAGGCCTAAATTTATTTTTTTTACACGAAGATAAAGACTTAATTAAAAACCAAACACAATTTGTTTTTGTATCTGGCATTTAAGGTACCTAGTTCTTCGGGTAAGTATGTGATAAAAATCACGATGGCTTCTGGTCACAAAGATCAGTGGGCTTCGTTTTCCTCTCCGTCTTTGAAACATTGGTGAACTCGTGTAATTATCAAGCTGATATCTGGTATGACTTCTTGCTTCTCGTTTCTAGTTAAAAGAGCTATTTTGAAATTTAGCACCGAATTAAATAATGTGTTCAGTTAATGAGGAACAATTTAAGAGACATTTCTAAATTTAATGTGATAGCAAAATGGGAGACCGCCAGAGTGGTGGACGCGGACTTTATTTAGACAGCAGTGATGCTTAAGCTTGGTGGTCCTGGTCAAGCAAAGTTTTCTCTGGTTCTCGTTTGGTTTTTGATTTCGTACTCGTCTGTGTTCTGACACGTGGCAGAGTGTTAGTCCGTTAGGCCTATTCGAATGCTCGCCTTCGTAAAGTCAGTGACTGGACGGAGCAGAACAGTTTCATCCCAAGTCCTCATGTCAGACATACAGCTTTTAGCATCGAGCTAGGGTGTCTGCCGTGTCCCTGAGTAGACGACTGCGTAGCTTTCCAGGAAACAGACCTGCCGTACAAGTGGTTCATCTTCCCAGCTCCGCACCGAGCCCACCGCCCTGATGCTGAGGGCCTTTCACCTGCTCACCAAGGAAGCAGGGGTTAAAAGTGTTCTGTCTGCGTTTCCATCGTTTCTACTTTGTGATGTTGCTCTCTTGCGTCAGGGAATAAAGCAGAACGTTCTTGTTTTTGAGGCCCTGCACTGCCGAAAAGTAATTATTGAGTCACTTGTGAACATCGTGAGGTCTGTCTTCTTTGTATGGCTAGCGCTGGATCCTCTTGAAAATGTAAGCTTCGCGGAACCGCTGCGGAGTCCGGAGATACATTTATTGTTTTAGTCTCAACTGCTCACGATCTAGTTGTTGTAGAAGTTCTGTTTCATTCTAAGTGGTGTTCAAGTTAATTTGTGTTGTGTTTTTCCTGTATAGTAAAATATGAGCACCATTTGTTTGTATGCGTCCAAACAAATATGAAACCCAAGTAAAGCCATTTGATAAGGAAAAAAAAGACGTTCATAGTGAGTGAGCTTAAAAAGCTAATTGATTTCTGAGCGGACACAACAGCTGGAGAAATGTTGCAGCTGCATATAATCCTCTGGCTAGGAGGCTTAATAGAAATGAGAAACGCACCATCTACGATTAAAATGCAAGTGTGAGGCTCACACTTGTGTCTCAGGTCAGGATTTTTAATAACGTATCTTTGAACTGCTTTCTTTTGCTTTTAACAAAATCACAGAGCAGTGGTCTTTGCAAGTTCCTTTAAAAAAAAATCTCTAATAGAAGAAGTGATGTTAAACCAACATTTAAGACCTTGCACAGAGCCTGGAAGAAGGAACAGAGTCCTGTTCAGGGGAAGAGTGATCGGGAAGAACTGTGTTCATGCATTTAGTCTGGGGCAGGTGCTATAGACTAATGTTGAATGTATACAGAGTCTATTGAGACTAATTAAAGATGCAGATCCACATGGAATACCACTTTCCAGCAGGGCTTTGACGGCCAAGCCCACCAGCACAGAGAGTATTGCTACCAAGCATGTTTTAAATATAGCCAAGAATGGTATTAGGGAGGCTTGTGAAAACCGCCTTGAAAATCCTGCATCTCTTTGTATGATGAAGAGTCTGCATCTCCAAGAAGTGCTTCTTAGAATAGGAAAGATTGTAACCAGGTTCACCTGTAGCAGATACAAATACTCAGCGCTGTCGAGGAAGGCGCTGACGGTACTCGGCCCAAAATCTTACATGCGCAAGAACTTCAATTTAAGTATTTGGCCGCGGTTATAATAATATATCCTGGTCCTTGACTTCCTGGACGGGCGTCCATTTCCGACCTGATGCCAAGCCCAAGGGAGACCAGCTGTACGAAGGACCCGTCTCTGGCGTGTAATCCAGGAGAGTGAATTAACACATCAGCCCCTAAGCCTCCGTCCCTCATCCAGGCTGGCTTCATCCCCTTCGGTGACTTGGTCGTTTCTCACAAATGCTAATGAACGGTTCGCTTTGACACTGTAGACAAACACAATCTGGTGGTTGTGTTCAGATGATTTTCATACCTGCTAATGAGTAAATTCCCAGGGGCCCACAGGTAGCTGAAGTAAGCAGTGACTGGAGTTGTGGCCCAAAAATGATTTATTAACTAGGACTTAAACCAAGCAAATAGGATCTTAGAGAAAGTGGGAGATTTGGTTTTGTTATGTGTGGTTTTTTTTTTTTTTTTTGATTCAAGGATCAGAGTAGCGAGGATTATTTCTTAAATAAGGGAATTTAGTAATTTCAGCTAGTGCTCCATCCTGAAGTTTGTACCAGGTTAAGGCTGAGAGCAGGGAGTATAAACAGGCAGATGAGAATACCTGTTTTTATCAGGTGGTAGAAGAAGGTATGGACATCTGTCCATAAACCTTTATTTTAATAAACACTGAATTAAAGCTTTGCTTGCCATTAGCAAACCGTCAGTAACGGGATTCAAAGAGGCTCCCCTTTCCAGTCCCTTTGAGACTTAAACCAAAACAGCAAATCCTGTAGATGGAGCAGGAATGAGGGGAAGATGATCTGGAAAGAAAGGGGAGGGAGGCCCAGAACTTATGGCTAATAGATTAATATTTATAGACATCAGCATTGGTCTCTTACCAACGTTTATAACGCCAGCAGTGGCAGATTGAGGGCTGAATCAACACTTTTCCCCCTCTGTAAAATAATAAATATGAGAAAGCAGCTCTCCGCACCGCCTTTATCCTGGGGATAAATCAGGACAGTTTGTGTTGCAGGAGAGACTTAAAACTTATAAATATGTTGCCTTTTAGGCTACTATTCATCAAAGTGTCTGATATGAAATCTAGACTAAAGGCTTTTGTTATTGCGTGTCTGCGCCTTCTCTTTGCGAAGTAGAAATTGGAACGAGCACTGTCATTTTGGTCATGCCAGCCTGTTGTGCGGCATAAACGCCTGTCCCTTTTGGGGCGTATTTGAGGAGAAGGAAATAGTGGGAGTAGACTGCTTCCCACTTCTCCACAAACCCTCCTCCTGGTCTAAGCCTGCCTCACAGAAGGCGGCGTTTCCAGCAGGAAAAATACAGCATGTACCTGCTTGACACATGACCTATTTGGGCTCAGTCAACTTTCCACGATACTGGAGCAGAGAAGTTGTTCCTTAAAAGCCTCATAAAACCCAAAGGGACCTGAGTTTCCTTCCTGGGGCTCCTATCCCAACGTGCACGGTGGGCAGAGCCGAGGGCAAGGAAGCCGGCCGGGCTGGAGGCAGGTCCTTCCTCACATGACTCGCTAGGTATGACCGTTTGCAGAATCTCACGCCACTTTGCGGTTCTGAGTCTGAATTTCTTGGCTTCTGCGGTTTGGAGTCCGAGTCGAGGCCCGGGCTCTGCCCTCTCCTCCCCTCGGCGCCTTTAGATGTTGGATCACATATGGTGTGTGGAACCACCTGCCGCGTGGAGACCCCCGCCGAGTGTGTACTAAGCAGTTTTCCTTTTTTGACGTGCAGCACAGCTCTTAGTTTTCAAGAACAGCTAATTGGGAGCACAAACCTTCCGCTGCCCTTGAATGGTTTGCAATTTAGGAGACCTGAATTACAGGAACGGGGGGCCCACAAAGAGGCCACTGGAGCGTGCTGACGCTTGGTCACGTGCCCATTTGGCCTGGCTGAGCTGCTGGGGTAGAGCTGGCCTCAGAAGCCGCAGCAGGCTCCCTCAGGTCTGTGCCTTGTTTCTGACCAGGGCCTGGGGGGAACGGAGAGAGCTGGGGGGCGCTCACTGGCCCCCTGGGGTCCACATGCCGCCCTGTCACGTTGCACAGGAGCAACGTGTGGGTCCCGGGGCTGGTTTGGATTTGCTGGAGCGCCAGCGTGTCGAAGGTACACGGTTGACGCGCTAAAGTCGCACCCGGCCGGGCTCACGTATGGAAACTCCAGTCTAGAAGCCACGTTGGAACTGAGAGATGACTTGAGCTGGGGCGTTCCTTGGGGGGCCTGGGCGGCTAGGTCAGTGACGTGCCCGACTTCAGCTCAGGTCATGAGCTCACGGTTCATGGGTTCAAGCCCCGCATCGGGCCCTGTGCTGACAGCTCAGAGCCTGGAGCCTGCTTTGGGTTCTGTGTCTCCCTCCCTCTCTGCCCCTCCCCCACTCACTCTGTCTGTCTGTATCTCTCTCTCAAAACAAACATTTAAAAATTAAAAAGAAACAAGGGGCACCGCCGTGGCTCAGTCAGTTGAGCGCCCAACTTCGGCTCAGGTCATGATCTCACGGTTCATGGGTTCGAGCCCCAGGTCAAGTTCTGTGCTGACAGCTCAGAGCCTGGAGCTGCTTCAGATCCTGTGTCTCCCTCTCTCTCTGACCCTCCCCTGCTGGCGCTCTCTGTCTCTCAAAAATAAATAAACATTAAAAAAATGTTTTTCTTAATTAAATAGAAACCAAAACCTCATCGGTCCCTACCTGACGCCTGAGCATTTTTGCCTCCCGGGCGTTGCTCAGTGCGACCAACCAGAACAGGCAGCGTGGTGACGTCGGGTCGTCCCGTGTGAGGACTGAAGGGTACAGCTCCGTGGTCTCACTTGCTCCGTCGAGGTGGTGGCAGCTTGACTTGCCAAGTCAGATCTCTCGTGCTCCGTGCTAGTCAGAATGCCCAACCTTATCACCGGTAACTGACTCTAAAGAGGGGCTCAGGATCGGGAGAGCACAGGTTCTCTCTTTATCAGATGCCTTTAAAGCCGCTTCGCAGCACATCCCTGTGATTGCTAACACCATTATGAAGATTGACAGTTTCATCAAGAAAGCAAAGAGGAAAATCTGCAGACAATAAATGGAGGCAGTGCCGGGCCCGCTCCGGTTACCCTCAATAGCGCTTCCAGAGCCCGCGCTGGGGGCCGGGGTCCTTCCCTCCTTGCAGAACTGTGGCTTTTTTTTTTTTCCCTTTTTCTTTCTTTTTACTGAGCCTGGAGCCTCAGGTCTTCTGTGGCCCTTTTCCTACCTCTTACAGGACTCCCCGAAGAGAGCCCTGGAGAGAGCTCACAGAGAATGACTTATTGTGTTCCTCGTGGTAAGGATTTTTTATTTTTTCCTTTGCGAAGAGGATGGTCTGAGAATAAGCCTCCAGCATTTTCCAGCAACTTTTCCACCTCCCAAGCTGAAATACATATCCCCAAGTCTGCAAATATTTTAGTACAATGGCCAGACCAGAGACGCTCAAGTGTAAAAATCAAGAATGTCTTCTAAGGACACGGAATGCCTCCAGATTGTTAACAGCGATCTACAGCTAATAACTCCTGGTACCAGCCTCCCCTCCACCCCCCACCCCCCCAGCCAGCTGCCTCACAAATGTGTGGGCTGTGGGCTGCAAGGCCAGTGGTGTGAATGATTCAATGCAAACCCATCAACACTACTGGAAAAACGATTCTTGGTAAAGACTCACTGCGATGATTCAGTGAAATCAGCAGCAGTAGGGAGCAGCTGTGTGAATCCAACACTTCTCCAAGCTTGGTGTGTGTTAACGGTGTGTTCTCACAAATAAATAATCCTTTTGCTAACGGGACCAACCTGATGTACTCCATTTCTGTTCCCATGAGGTCGGAATTCAGCCCACTGACCACGTCCTGAATACGATTCTGACCTCCAGCGCTGTTCCTAGACCTTCCTCCTTTTGCAAGTGTCCTTCTCAGAGGTTAAACTCCCCCCTCCCCCCATAGCTCCATTGGCCTAGAAGCATCTTATCCTTCAGAGGCATCAGAGGGTTAATTGGTTTCTTCAGGACGGAGACTTTTGCCGAAGAAAGCAATCCTAGGTTAGTTTGTGTAGTAGCCGGGGAATGTACTGAAAGGGGCGGGCTGTGTTTCCGCGGTGCTGATAACCTCCATACTGCTTTAGAAACGTGTGATTTCCAGCGTGGGCTAAAATAAGAAGTGCTTGTTTGATTTATCTCCCACAATGGTATGGCATTCTCTTCTTAAGTGGCATTTCGTTCGCAAGCCAGGCACTGTAAATTTGAACTGAATATGTAAGTAAATATCCCTCAAGGAGACAGCAGGCTGGCTGGCCTCGTCGGAGACTGCACGGCTGAACATGAAGCTCCTGGCTTTTGGAGAAGGCTCTGCACCTGAAATGCAGTAGCTTCCAAGAGGGGGCACGGTGTCCTAGCCAGCCAAATGAGCTGAAAGCCAGTCCGAGCTATAATTATGGAGAATCACCTACAAACAGAGTCATGTGTGGGTTCCGTCTCCCGCATGCACCCCCAAGCATGTAAACTTCTCTTCAGGGTGGTGGGACTTTGCTTGGGACTCTCCGCTCTGGGCGCAGTGCCTCAGTGCACAGCAGCTCGGTTCGCTCTGACTGCAGCATCTCTGCACGGCAGGGACAAAGACAGTGACAGCATTCTATCAAGTCCTAACAAGACTGCCTGTGTGCATAATTGTTAAACTAAAGGGCTGTCGATCCACTGATGTGGAACAGGCGAGAAGCTTAAAGAATGGAGAAAACCCATAATCACAGAGGAGCTTGCGTCCTGATTTATTATTTATCACATCATGGTTAAAACAATTTCCTACAGTTTTGTGTATTTTTAATATTATTTTGACATTGAATTTTCACCTAATGCAAAGGCAGGTTTCAGAAACTTTTTAAACATTTATATATTCAGGTAGTTAGGGGGGGAAATCCCTTTTTTATTAAGATACAGAATACATGTTTATCAGAATTCATCTCAGATTCCATTTAGAAATATAGAGATCTTGGGTGTGACAGGATTACTGACAGAACAACTCTGTGAATGATAAAAGAACCCAGGAAATGTTTATCCTCGTGTGGCTATAAATTAGCTAGTAATAAAAGAAGGAACCAGCGTTAAGTCAGTAAATATAGAAAAGATTGCACACAGCGCATGTCTCGGCTTGTTCCGTGGGGAAGCATCCAGCCTCTCTGTGGCCCCGTCCTGCGTGGCTGGTGGGGGGTGTGAGCGGCCCCCCCCACCCCCCCCCCCCGAGCCGGGTTCAGTGGCCGAGGGATCGCACGCCCGGTATGCACCGTGACCGCTGCTCCTCTGCCCTCCCAGAGGTCATCAACAGGAGGCCGTAGGCAGAGAAGAGCATGGAGTAGCGCGTGGAGCCCTGTGCAGAGATCCCGGCTGATTCCTAGAAAAATCGAGACTTGTAAATGGTAGTTACGATGCGAAAATGTTCCATTGTGCCCCCACGAGCGTCCTCTGTCAAAGTCACTCTAAAGAAGGGCCGCCTAACACCGGGGCCGAGCGGACTCCACGTGCCTTTGATGTAAAGTGCCGTGGCCCACCCACGGGAGCCCCCGTGCACGCGGGTCCCTCCGCAGATCCCGCCGGACTCAGGCCCCCCCTGCCAGTGTGTTGAAGCTGGTTGCTGGGCCCCCCCCCTGGAGTCACTGATTCAGTAGGTCTGGAGGGGGGGCCTGCGGATTTGCGTTCCTAACGAGTTTTCCTCCTGATGGGTCACTGGAGTCAAGAGGCCATGATTTGGGGACCACTGTTTACCGAGAATCAACATGATTGCTCTCTCAGACCCCTTCAAAGACAACGCTTGGACTTGACACCCAAGAGACAGTGAGTGTGTAGCTATATGTTTTAAGTTAAAATGTTTACAGCATCTGTTTTCTTTTTTGATGGTTCCCACTATGGGGCATGTTTTTCACTGACCAAATACATCTGGAAAGACAGGCTGCTGGTGACACAGGCGGAGGAATCTTTTCCACGGGGTGACGAGGGATGAGTGCTGTATCAAAATACATACAGAAAAGCATTTTCTTTACAGAGACAGGGCTTGGAGCAGCTGTGAGAAGTGGTGAACATGCAGGAGTTTAGAAAATACGACCGCAGGGATGTTGCGGCCACGGTGCCCGGGACTTGGGACGGCCCAGTTTATACAGAAGACACCAGACACCGGGAGATTGAGAGCCGGGCACTAGAAAAGAAACCATGAACAAAACATGCAGGTTCCTCCCTCATTGAGGTTGAACTCATTTTTCTAAGGAGAAAATAGTAAATTTCAGTATCGGTGTTGAACTTTTAAAAACAAGAAGATGTTTGGCTTCCTTGTTTTTTTTTTTTAATGTTTATTTTTGAGAGAGAGAGCATGAGAAGTGGAGGGTCAGAGAGGGAGGGACACACAGAATCCAAAGCAGGCAGGTTCTGAGCTGTCAGCACAGAGCTCGATGCAGGGCTTGAACCCACAAGCTGTGAGATCATGACCTGAGCCGAAGTCAGACACTTAACCGACGGAGCCCCCCAGGCGCCCCTGGCTTCCTTGGTTTTAATTGGAGAACACTGGTCATAAGCCTGCTCAGGAGTGTGGGGCGGGCTGTGGAGGGCAGCAGGCAGCCTAGGATGCTGTGTTTCAAGTGCAAAGGCAGTCGAATGAATGCCTGAAGTTTTCCTTAATGCCGACTGACTTTTCATTACTGACGTAATGATTTGCATGTATGCGCTTCCTTCCAAAGAGATCAAGAGCCAGGACCACTCACCCACCTCCATGGTGCTTCGTTTTGCTAACTGTGATCACCCTACTTCAGCTTATCCTCACTTTTAGGTGTGGAAATGAGGACAGTAAAGAGGCCTCATTGTCATTGTCACACACTGGCCAGTGTTTTTAATGTGAGGCCTGAGGCACATGTGTCCTTTTGTTGTTGTTGTTTTTTAATGTTTATTTCTTTTTGAGAGACCAAAAAAAAAGAGAGAGAAAGAGAGAGCGTGAGAGGCGGAGAAGCACAGAGAGAGGGAGACACAGAATCCAAAGCAGGCTCCAGGTTCTGAGCTCTCAGCACAGAGCCCAGTGCGGGGCTCGAACCCACAAATTGTGAGATCATGACCTGAGCCGACGTCGGACGCTTAACCGATGGAGCCACCCAGGCGCCCCCTTTTGTTTAACCTTCACGTCGGTCTTCTGCCGTGGGTCTTCCCACTTCTGTTTTTGTAGATGGCTAGGTGGAGGCTTAGGTTACATAATGTACTCAAGGTCACAGAGCTCATCCAAGCGGAAACAGGATTTGAGCCTCCATCCTCCCGTCCTCACCATCATTACCAGAGAGAGCCTTCTTAGTGTTCCCGGAAAGAGTAGGTGTCTCACCTGCATTTTGCGTTGAGGGTGTTCCGTGGTCTTGAGGAACACCTGTCCTGGGTCAGTACAGCACATGACCGAGGGAAGTGACGGTGCCATCTATTAGCTCATAGGAGGGAGCCATTTTTGAATGTTTGTTTTTTCTAATTGTGTGTGTTAAGTAAAGTGATTGGACAAACAGTCCTCTCCCGCCTGCTAATCTGCTATAAATCAACCTTCAGATGTTAATAAAACAAGTCAAGGCTGACAAAGGAAGTTCCATTTGTATTTTAAACTCCCAATTCACCAGGGTCTCCTCCTTTAGATCTTCTGTGAGCACGTCCTTGGTCTTAATGTAGCCGGAAGATAAAACACAGATAAAAGAGCCATTGTCTCAGAAGAGCATTAATAAAAAATGAATGTTGATCTTAATTGAGTAGTGTTTAAACACACAGGGTGGAGGCAAAGGTCTGCGGGGAGCGTCTGATTCTGTTAGAATTTGACTCTGTGTCTCGCCCGCCCCTCTCGGTGCCCTCACCACCCAGCTGCCTTAGGAGAATTAAACTGTTGGCGCTGGGATCGGAAAAGATGTGTGTGGACACAGACTCTAGCAGGCCCCCAGGTCTCCTGCTATTCTTGTTCTTACTTTGAAACACTGGACTTTCTCCTTCTTTATCTGTCTCTAAAATCTGTTTCTAAAATGTCATTCAACTGGCTCATTTTCTCTTCTCCGTGCCCTTTTCACTGTTTGGCTGCTTGCACTGGCTCCTGATCACTTCGTTTTCAGTTCCCCCTAATTGTCACGCCGGGAATAACGGAAAGAGCGCCCAGTGGCCAAAGGTGAAGCAATTTGAACGCTAATATTAATAACACGAGTATTGGATTATAAAGCGAGGAAGAAAATAAACATCCATTTGCGTCCGTACTAATCTAAATAAATGGCTGAGTAAATAGGAGAAAGAGAAAGCTCTTCCACACAGAAGAACTTCAATCAAAGGAGCAAGAGAAACAAAAAATTGCCACTTGAACACCATAGTAGTAATTGCTGCAGGCAGGATCTACCAGTGAATGCTGAAATCAATGAACGCGAGTTTAAGGAGAAAACAGGATAGTCACACAGCCTCCAATATCTTCCCCCAAATATTAATTACCCTGGTAGTTTTAACATGTACATATGTTCACGGATTCTTTGGTGCCTCTTTCTCTGGGGGGGGTGAATACCCCTCTTTCCCAGGAGTGTGGACTGGACTTGAGTGACTCTGGGTCTAACAGATGGGAGGGGAACAGTAGTCATTTCCCGGTGGTGAAATCTGGCCTGCGTCACCTTTGCCTTGTGACTGGGGTTCACGCCCCCAGGAGAAGATACATCAGGACCCCCTGGCGTGGGAGACGGTGGGGGGGGGGCCATCACCTCTGCGGTGTTCTTCCCTAAAGCCAGGCCCTCCCTCCCTCAGGAGGAAACATCAGATCTGCCCGGAGGCGCAGCTGCGGTGGACACTTCCGACGGCGCCTCCTCAGACCTGTCCGGCAGGTGCAGGCGGGTCAGGAGTGCGTGTAATGTTAGTTTCTTAGCTCTGTAACGGCGCCCTTCTTAAGTAAGGTGCTAACGTCAGGGGAAGTTTCTGAGAACTCTCTACTATTGTCGCCACTTTTCTAGAAGTCTTAAAGCATTTCAAAATGTTATTTTAAAAGAACTGGGTTTTTTTCTTTTTCTTTTTTTTTCAAGAGCACAGGAAAGCTTGAGGTAATGAAGTTGTAAGATTAATTCTCTTATTGATTGATTGATTCATTCATTCATTCACTCAGCAAATATTTTGGGCAGATGTTGTGTGGAGTGCGAAGGATGGAGTGGTGAAAAGGAGAAGCAGGCGCTACATCCTTTGCGGAGCTTGGTATGGCGCCTGATTGCGAGGAAATGTCTGCGGGTCGTCCGCTCGTGTTAGCGGCACAGCTCAGTGGGGTATGTGGCGGTGTAAACAAGTGTGGAGATGAGCAGAGTCGGTGCTAGGGCAGCACGCAGGGCTGGCGCGTAACCCACCGTGAGACACCGTAAGGGTTCCCTGGCCGCCCCTTGGAATGGGGTAACGCCATTGTTTAATCTTTGATTTCATGTGCGTTCAGTGTTTTCTATAGAATCGCATACCTGTGACTTAAATTTTGAAGTTGATTTCATTCTTTTAGATTCCGAATGCCTTAAAAGGATAAAAGTAATTTGTTTTATGTGCCTCAGGTCCTTAGGGATGCCACAGAATTTATTAGAGGATCGAAGGATCCTCAGATTTCTTTAGGTTGGTTCATTGTTTTGTGTTACGTTTACAACAAAAAACATAGCATGAAGCAGATAGATGGCTGGTTTTTAAAACTGAAGAGCGGGGCGCCCGGGTGGCTCAGTCGGTTAAGCATCTGGCTTCGGTGCAGGTCATGATCTCACGGTTTGTGGGTTTGAGCCCTGCGTCGGGCTCTGTGATGACAGCTAGCTCAGAGCCTGGAGCCTGCTACAGATTCTGCATCTCCCTCTCTCTCTGACCCTCTGCTCACACTGTCTCTCTCTGTCTCTCAAAAAAAATAAATAAAAATAAAAATAAATTTTTAAACTGAATAGTGAAAACATAGAAGCACATGAAATTTTTGATGTTACAAAAACGTGTTCAGAATACACCAAAATCAGAACAAATATTTATGCAAAAGAATTTTCATTGGACCATTTTTTTAAATCAGAAAACTTAGACATCTCACTTCTTATATATGCAGATTGTTTCTCCATGGCTTTTCTGGGATGCATCTATAGTGTACTATAACACAGTAATTAAGAATTTTAGACACACACACATTCCATATAGAGAGAGAAAAAGGAATACACTAAAATATCAGTGATAATTATCTCAGAGTTCTGGGATTTTCTTACTTGTTCTTTTCTGTTTTACTTTTACTTCCATCAGAATGTATGACTTAATAATTAGCATGAAAGTTAAAATTTGAGAAGGGTATTAATTCTTAAAAGCGCTGGTGCAGAGGTCCCAGGACTCCTCGTGCCGTCGTGGAATAACAAATGCTTTCAGAAAACCGAGAATCCTTCCGGAGCTCAGGAAAGCAGGCGGAGGCTTGTCATGTGGCAGAAATCATCGCTTCACATTAGCCTCATTTTTGCACAGTGTTTCTCAGTTTGCTTTTAAATAACATCTTCGGTGGGTTTTATGAAGGAGAAACCTTGTGTCCGTGACGGGTACATCCTCAGGGTCCTGGGCCCACCTGGTGGGGACTGCCTCTCCGCCCGTGCATCCCTCAGGTGCTGGAAACTACTCGGCCTATGCAGCAAGTGGGCGGATTCTACATGGCCAATTCCTACAAGACACCAATAGTGTCAATAAAAGCATTTGGCAGTCTTTTTCTTCACGTTGATTTCAACGTGGGGAATAAGCACGGCCGTCTGTCAGTGTCCGCCATCTCATGAGGCCTTTTGACCCGCTGTCAGCAACAGCAGCCATCGTTACCCTGAGAAGTGGGGTCTGACCCAGGCCACTCGGGGGCCATCAGACACAAAGAGGGAGGCCCTCCGGCCACACTGGCAGCTTCCTGCTCAGATTACAAACCAGGGAAGGGAAAGTCGTTGGAGCACTAAGCCCTGTCGGCCCAGCTTATTCTGGGCGCGGGGGTCGTCAGAAGCTGTGCGAAGACCATGCCAGAGCAGTCGGCCCGGCACTTTCAAAGAAGAGGTGAAGACGAGCCGTCATCTTGAGGAGGATCAGACTGATGGAGAGGCAAGCTAGCTGACTAAGGCACAGAGCTTGAGGTAGGACTGAGCGAGTGGGAGTCGGGGGCCAAGGTGAAATGAGGAGGAAAGGCATCGAGCCGGGAGTGGGAGAGGGAGGTAACGATGCGGAGGAGCCGGCGCCCTTTGCATGGCAAGATTTCTGCCTGGAGTCCTTTGAGGAAACACTCTTGTCCTTCCACTTGGGCTGTACTCTGTCTTAAAGGGGCAGCCCTCTAACAGGTCGGGGGCGCGGGCGGTCCTAGGCCTGTCTTCTTCTGGCAGATAAAGCACCTCTTCCCATGGGAGGAAAAGAAAATCAGAAAGTTGACTTGCATGTTCCTAAAAATTCAAACAATAAACTAAAACCAAAACAGATTTCTGGGGCATCTACAACTATCATGTGGTTTTCTTATGTAGAGCTATGAGCATCTGAAAAATAAAAAAGTTGCGGGGCACCTGAGTGGCTCCGTCCCTTGACCTCAGATCTGGAGGTTTGTGGATTCGAGCCCTGTGTTGGGCTCTGTGCTGATAGCGCAGAGGCTGCTTTGGATTCTGTTTCCCTCTCTCTCTGCCCCTCCCCTGCTGTCTCTCAAAAATAAATAGAATATTTTAAAAAATAAAAAAGATGTGCCTTCTATCCTCGTTTTCCCCCAAACTGGGACTTTGCCTTTGAAAAGATGGATGGGGGTTGAAACAAAAAAGTACAAGGGAACCTACAATACACCTCCTTGGATTCACTGAGCCCCCGCCTCCAAAGGACTCAGGTGTCTTACTGATCTTGGTAGCAAGTGTAATAGAAGCAGAGTTGTGGCCTCTTGGCCTCCTGCCCCAGTATCCATGATGAGAAGGCTGAACCCAGGACGGGTTTAGGACCCAGGGCCCGGTTCTGAGCACCACCATGCTACACGGCACAAATCTCAGAGTTGAGATCCAAAGCCAGTTGGCAGAGTAGCTAGGACAACAGAGCTGGTGACAGGATGCGCCTGCGAGGTGTCTCTGACCTGCTCACAGGCCTCTCGTTGAGCCTTGTTTACCATGCTTTTCTTGGGGTTTGTGACAGATGAGAACCGCATTGATCCCTAGCATCTGCTGGCCGTAACCTTTGAAAGGGCAGGCGATGCATCACCACAGCACTGTATCTATCAATACCGGAGTAATAGAAGGACAGGTGACGTGTCACCGCACACTGCCGGCAGACCGCGGATCGGAGCCGATCCGGCACTGGTCATGGGCAGTAGAAGGGGAACGGATTAACGTTCGGACAAAGTCGGGGGGCTCACGCGTAGACGGAAAGGACAAGATGTGGGCACGAGCGCAGTCCTCGTGGGAGTGGTCGTCCTCCCAGAGACCCGCAGAACTGCAGTGTCTTGTCCCCGTCTAGACAGCTGGCGAGCCGTGCAGCACCTCTCTCTCTCAGCCTCAGTTTCCTCTTCTGTGGAAGAGACCGGCTGGGGGGGTGGTGCAGTGGGATTATGTGCGCAGTGGTCCCTGGATCCGCAGCATCAGGGGCACCTGTGAACTTAGAGAAATGCAGATTCTCGGGCCCACCCCCGCCCTGCCGAAGTAGACACCCTGGGGGCTGCGGGGGGAGGAGCCAGCAAGTGAGTCCTCTGGCTGATTCTGACGCAGGCCGAAAACACCGAGCAGATGTTTGCAAAACCACCACCGTAGTGGGGCGCCCGGATGGCTCAGTCACTTCAGCATCCGACTTGTGCTCAGGTCATGATCTCGCGGTTCGTGGGTTTGAGCCCCACGTCAGGCTCCGTGCTGACAGCTCGGAGCCTGGAGCCTGTCTCAGATTCTGCGTGTCTCTCTGTCCCTCCTCCATTCACACTCTCTGCCTCCCTTTGAAAATAAATAAATAAAACATAAAAACCTTTCCTTTAAAACGAAACAAAACCCCACCCACCTGGCACAGAGCTAGGGTTCAAAGAAGCAGCGTTTCATCGGTGTTTGTATTATTTACATTATTTAATCCTACGTGTATACTAATAGTCCTGTTATGAACTCTACAACCCTCATAGTTTGTTTTCTTTCTCCATAGGGAAATTAGTGGTAAAAAGAAACAGTTTTTTGACAGATAGTCCTCTGTGACCTGTAACTGATGTCCCAGGACGGGATGTCGAATTCCCGGGGTCCTGATTTAAGGCGAGGGGATGCCAGCGTTTTAAAGGTTACCGTGCTCATGTGTGCTTTGGACAGATTAGTGCTTCTGACACGTCGGGAAGCCTCCAGCCTGGACAGTGAATAGTGCTACAATTTAATAACATAAATGGAGTCTGTCTGATTCTGCAAAGAAACGGCCTTCCTTGGGACCCAGAATATATAGTCCCTTCTGCAGTTACACTCACAGTATTTTTAATCATTTCATGTTTTTATTATATCCCAAGTACAAGGTGCTACAAAGACTCCCTGGCGCTGGCAGTCACTCAAAAATTGACAAATCTGAAAGGTGAATAGAACAGCAAGCAGCCCATTAGGGGTTTCCTTTTTTTTTTTTTCTTTTTCTTTATTTAAAAAAAAACTTTTTTTTCACAAGAAAAACTACCATATAATGTTGAGAGGGTTGATTTTGGCATCTTGTCCATGAAAAGTAGCAGTAATAAAGTTGCCTGATTGTTGGTCTTTTCTCTGCAGAAATTACGGCTGTGCACAAGTGTGGGGGTTGAGCTGCGTTTCCACGAAGTACGTAATTCACCCTCTAAATGTGACAAGCCTGACTGCCCATAAACCTAACGACTTTTTTAAGAGCCCAAAATTCAGAACATTATTCTCTCTGAAACTGCACTTTTGTAACCCAGCGGAAAACCGTCCAGAGATCTGCTTGCATTGCAATAAAGGCATCTGGCCGCGCCAGTGGTAAAAATGCTTTCAGACGAGAACAAATCTGTCGGAGGCATGAAGCGCGGACCAGTTGCCGTTACCATATGCTAAGGCAGAGGACGTGGCGGGGACCCCTGCGCTGCCCGCCCTGCCTCCCCCCTCCCCTCCCCCACAGTGATAAGGCTTATTAGGAAACCTGCACACGGTTGAAATTCTGGGCGTAGAGAGCCTCAGAGTGTCAGGAAGCAACTCCCCCCAGCCGGGCTTCTTATTCTTAAGGGAAGCGTGGGCTGGTTTCCTTTCAAGGTGAGCATTCCGAGCGCTGCTAAGGATGCCACCAGCCTGGTCCGGGCGGCAGGCACGGTCAGGCCAGCCCCCGGGCACGAGGGCCCCGGTCCCCGCCGATGCCTGGATGTTCATTAAGAGGCCACGGGGAAGTGACACTTGTTCACGGCTTCTTCCCCCGAGCATCCTGCGAGGCTTTTCTGGGCCTGCTTCTCCCTGCCTCCAGCTCAAGGCTCTTCTTATTTCTCTTAAGCTCCTGTCTGTGTCGTTACCTGTGTTTTGCAGCAAATTTTATCTACAGACGCAGAGCGAAGAAGGCCCGCCGTCGTGGGGCGGAGAGCTTTTGTTTTTTTTCCTCCTCCCGTCCAATCACGTGGTTGAATTTCATCACTTTTGTCGCAACCTCAGCAGCCTCTTCGCGGTCTTCACTGTGGACCACTTGCTTTATTTACCTATTTGTTTTGTCACCACTGGCTCAACACGCGCCGGCACGGAACCTACAGGAACAGTGAAGCCGGAGAAGCGAAAATCAAGCGGGTCCCCCGTGAGCGCCGACAGACCCGCTGGGTGGGGGCGAGCCGGCTGCACACGTCTTTGCAGCGGAATTCACGATAATCTGTTGGCTTTGGTTGCAGTCGGGTAGCTGTTTGGGGAGAGGATTTTTCATTTGCATAGCGGTTGCTCTATGAAACTCCAGGAAGAACACTAGATCCTTGTTCCTGTTGACTCTGAGAAGGATGCGCATCAATTTGCTTTAGTGCAAGCCTTAATGTTTTAAAATCTGCTTTCAAATAAGAAGTTGCTGAGGGACGCCTGGGTGGCTCAGTCGGTTGAGCGTCTGACTTAGCTTAGGTTGTGATCTCGCAGTTTGTGGGTCCGAGCCCCACGTCGGGCTCTGTGCTGAGGGCTCAGAGACTGCAGCCTGCTTCGGATTCTCTGTCTCCCTCTCTCTCTGCCCCTCCCCTGCTCTCTCTCTCTCTCTTTCTCATAAATAAACATTTAAAAAGAATTTTTTTTACGTTACTGAAGCCGTGTTTCTCCCTGGAGCACCGCTCGGTGGTGATACGAGACTTTTCCCCCGACTCACTGATGCGCCGGTGCCCTGGGAACAGGCCGCTCCGGGAAGACGCCCATTCTCAGGGGTTCCGGGGACAGCCAGCAGCCTCGTGTTTGTGCTCACGACGTCGGGGCAGCTGGGGCTACGGGACTCCAGGCCCGAGAGCCCCGGACCGTGCATGCGATCTGAGTCTGTTGTCAGAATGCAGATTCTGACCCAGGAGGGTCGGTCTGACTTTGAGATGCTCCTATTTTAATAACGTCCCAAGGGTTTTCAAAACCGCCGGTGCCCACGCCGGATAGCGGGGCTCTCAGGGGGGGCGGGGGCGCGAGATGCAGGTTTCCTGATTGTGCTTCGGAGCCCGTGAGCGCCACCAAACCATCCCAGCAGGGGACGCGGAACTCGTGAGAAGGTGTGCACATGGCCTTCTGACCCCTTCGCTGCTCCTCCTCACGACCCCGGACACCGACTGCGGTTCTGCTGCGGTGACAGGAGGCTCAGCCCCCTGCAGAAGGCAAAGCCCGGGTGCCTCACCTCCCACCCGCTCGACTCCTTGCTCCTGGCTCCTCCTCCCGGGCTCTGCTGTGCTCCCTGCACTCCGGGCCCGGCTCTTATCAGCCGTGAGCACTCTGGCAGGAGTCTCTTAACTGATCTTGGCTCCGATCTTCCCCTACTTCCAGTCTTTTCCTCTCTCTCTGCATAGACGTTATCTTTCAAAACACAGGTGTGATCATATCACCTCCTGGATTAAAATCGCTTAATAGCCCCCTATTAATTACAAGATAAATTGCAAATTCCCTGGCCTGGCATACTATGTCCTTCAGTATCTGGACCTAATGACCTTTCCAGAAAGCGTCCCTTCTCTCTCTTCTCAGAGCGCTCCCTTCGTTCGAAATGTGCCATGATCCTTCTTTCAAATGTCTCCTCCTCTTCTCTGCTCTGGGACCCGAACTCCCCCCACCCAGAAGGAGTTGCCTCTGTATCCTGCCCACCCCCCCAGGCTCCCACAGCACACGAAAATACTTGTGCCTCACCACTCCACATTGTCACTGTGTGTACATGTGTCTGTCTCTCTCAGCATCAAGAGCTTCTTGAAGCCGGGTTCTTTGTCCGTGGAGCACTAGAGCACAATACTAGGGCCCCTTTCCTTCCAAGAGCCCGTGAAAATGTGCGAGCCGTGGCAAAAAGGATTGTTGGCTTCAGAATGAAATATACAGTTGGAATTATCATGACAAAAGCAAAATGATAGAAATCACTTGAAGTTTTTTATTCGAAACCGTAATGTGGGACATGGGTACAAGTTAATATATTTGAGGTCAGCAGACTTCTCTCCCAAAATGAGAGCGCCTGGGACCTGGGAGGTCATAAAACAGCCCTTCACCCAAGAGCTTCATCCAGAGGCGTGCACCAAACGATCACGGTGTAGGCTGACGCTGTGTTATGCTTTGGAAATGCAAAGGCGAAGAAGGGACCTGGGCTGGGGGGCACACGAGCCGTGTGCCAAGTCTCCCTGCAAGCACAAATACGCTGTTTGTCCCATCCGGTTCTCAGAATGACCCAGTGAGAGACGTATTTAATGCCCGTATTACATGTGAGTAACCTAAGGTTTAGAGACCTAAAGGAACCTTTCCAGGGTCTGGCTCATCACCGGCAGCAGCAGCATCTGAACCCAGACCAGAAGGAAAAGAAGGTAACGGCCCTGCAAGCGAGCGATCACAGACGGCCAGTGTAGTGAGTGTGGAGGTCAGGGCAAGCGCGAGGCACCGTGAGCCCGAAACCTAGACACCCGGGGCGACGGCAGGGCTCCACAGAGAGAGCTGGCGGCTTTGATCGGATCCTGCAGGAAGGGCGGGGAGGGATTCCTCCACGGTCACTTTCCCTGCTTTTATCAAGAGGATAGTAATGGGTGGTTTGGATCCAGTAATAATAATATAAGAAATTAATGTCGATACCTAGTGTCAGTCCCTGATTTTTTTTATCGATTTGCTTCTTACATCCGAAGGTCTATTTTGACTTAAGAATGTCTATTAGTGTCAAAGTGTAATTGTCGAACTAAACCAAATGTTATTTGTCTATGCACTTCTCTTTTCTCCAGTGTCACATGAAGGGGGAAAATCACACCCCCTCACGCACAGTGGCACACCACTTAGTTGAAGGTTAGGTTTCTAGAGACCTCGACCGTCCTGGACACACCCGGGAACTCAGTAATAAGCAGGAAAGATCTGAACATCAGTAGCTTTCGCAAAGCTCTCGCACTTAATAGTAACGGACAGAATTGTCTACAGAAGGTGGCCGCCAGCACTGGAGGGAAGGACAGAGGACTCACAGGCCTCACTGGCTGAGATTATTCGAGAAGGGACTGGAAATCCTCCCCGTTACGTTAACCCCTGGGGTCTCCCTGCATAGAAGCAGGGACAAAGAAAGGGGGCAAGTCAACAAGCCCTGTGGAAATCGCGTTTGTTTCATTTTTTTGTTTTTAATTTTTTTATGTTTATTTTTGAGAGGGGGGCAGCCGGAGAGAGGGAGAGAGAATCCCAGGCAGGCCCCAGTCTGTCAGCACAAAGCCTGACGCGGTGCTTGAACCCCCAAACCATGAGATCATGACCTGAACCTAAGTCGGGTGTTCAACCGACAGAGCCACACAGATGCCCCTTGTTTCGTTTTCACCGTGGCACTCGGTGATCCAGTTCTGCAGGAAGCTCACGTCTGTGGCGTGTTCTAATCCCTCGGGCTGCCAGCCAGGTGTCTGCGGTGTTGACCCTGGAGGTCTCCCGCTGAGGAGGGTGACCCATCACTTCCTGAGGACTCAGGGACTGTCCTCAGAACCACGTGTGGCACGACAGTTAAATGGGGGAAACCCACACACGAGTCCCGAGTTTACCACTGTCACCTGAACCTGCTTTCAGATGTCCAGCCCTCTGCCCGCTTCTGCTGCTCACCTTTACTTTCTTGGGCTTCAGTTTGCGCTTTAATGTAAGCGATGAAGATGTTTTTAATGTAGTCTGAGCTTTTTAAAAAAATTAGCCTTAAAACAAAGGAATAATCATGAAAGCTCTGATGTGGGGAAAGTTCCGGCCAATTCTGGAACAACTGTGGGAGTTGTCAGAAGGTTCTGGAGACACAGACGGGGCCGCGTGGAGACAGTGACCGTGCTAACGAAGAAGTCGGTGGGGGAGAAGATTCTGTGCTAATTAGCATTTTTTGGAGCTTGAAAAAAAATACCACGACACGCATTTCCTCACTTGGTTCTCCCAACAACCCCAGAGGAAGAGACGGTTGACCCTTTTTAAAATCTAAAAACAGATTCAGACTCTCAGAGTTGCTCCCAGTTGTCCCACCAGTAAGCTTGGAACCACAGCACAAATTCCTGTTTCCCGAGTCCGGTGGTCTCCTTTCTCCTCCATCCCCACTGCTGAGTCAAAACCCAGGCGCGTGTCCTCGTCACTTGTCTCTGATTCCAGCGATCGACCAGCAGCCCACACGCAGATGATCTAATCAAGTTATTTTTTATGACGGCGCCAATGCAAATGGCTACCGTGAGTATGACTGACACAGGCTTTGCGTGGGGGTCTCGACAGTCAGGAAAGGTAGAATCTGGAATTCCTTTGCTGTCCATTTACAGCCCGTCCGTCAGACCCTGACACCCCAGGAGCTTTCTCACTCGTGTGCCTCTTCCAGACTCCACTGGGACCAGCAAGTCAAGAGCCCAGAAGTTAAAAACACCACCGCTTGCGTTATGGCCGACAGAGGAAACAGGGAATAACTTCCCAATAAGGGCCTTAGTCACGGACCCCGATTTTCCAGCTAAGAAACTGTCATTTCGTATAATAGTCCGAAGCTACCTGGCTTCCTGGCAGGAGATGTGAGTTAGTTGGATGGCGCAGCATTATTCAGCATGATGACTATCACGGATTTACAGCTGTTTCTTGCACAAACCATATTACACGCACTCGGAGTGCTCCCCGGAATGAGAATAGGAAGCCTCCGTCCCCTCCCATTTCCTCGTTTTCTGTGTCTGCGGTGATGTCAGTTGAAGCTGACATTCCCTCCGAGTTCGTATCTGATGTGTTTCACCTGATATCCCCACTCGCTTGTCCTGTCGGCTCTAAGCTTTAAATTTGGAAGATTTTCAGTGGCTCTTTTTGGCAGGAGAAATGAGCGAGGAGATGGAGAGAGAGGCTTGCTGTGACAGCCAAATTTCAGTCACGTAGATTGTCAATACTAATGAACGCCCTTGAAGCAGATACTGTAAATGCTTGAAGTTGCAGTTGTGCTCTCTTTGAATTCGGATCCTTCGGCAGAACAGGCGTCTTGCCACTAAATAATGAAGGGCCAGTGTTCGGGCTGTGGGCGCAGTGCGTGTGGAGCTCATTTTGCGAGTGTTGCGATATTGGAACACGCTGGTAGCTGGTAGGCTTCCCTTACGTGCTCAGAGCATTACTTTAGTTTTATTCCTAAATCACATAAATGAGATACAGGCGGTTCTTCCAGTAGTTCCCCTCTGTTCTTTTGGCATCATAAAGCCTCATTAATATCGCGTAATTGTTAATAGCACCAGATCTAGAGTTAAATAGGCATGGGTTTGGATATCGGTTCCAACCACTTAATTAACCTCCCTAAATCTGTTTCCTCATCTTATAATGGGGATGATGTTAGAATAATGAACCCCATAGGGTTACTGCGAGGGACACGTGAGAAAATAAATAAATAAATAAATAAAACACAGCACCTTGCACATAGAAAACATTTAAAAGACATATTAGCTATTGTTACCAGGCCGATGATTAAAATAATACCCCCTCCGGAAATAGTGGGGGCTTTCAGGATATTAAAAATTTTTTTAAATAATAATGAACACCGTGGAAGAGAAATAATTTGTTTCTCTTGCCTCTAGACTTGGAGAAAAGCAGTCCCTTCCCTCTTCTTCCCTGTGTATGGTAATTATTGTTACGTGTTCTCGCCTTGTGATTTTAAATATCTTATACTTATGGTTAGTCTTTTGACATCCTGGAGGCAAATGTGAAGAAAAAAAGAAGAATCTGCTTTTAGTGAGTTCAAGCAAAAGGTGACCCAAGTTTAATCATGGGACCTATTATCAAAGGGAAAATGACATTAAATTAGGTCCTTAAAATCAAAGCATAAAAACTAAGGGAAGTACAAGGGCCCCCTTCAGTGAGGCTTGAGATTGGGGTTCTGAGGGAATTTGGTTTAAAGTACTTTACCGAGGAGCAGTTAGTAACTGCAACCGTCGCAAACAATCTGCATCTCTAACCAGCTTGTGACTTAAGGGCATTGACAAATATCAGCTACGGAAGAGGGACTGCAGTGGAGTAGGCCGTCCGCACAGCCTTGAGATCCTAGATTTTTCGTCTGGTTAGAAAAAGAGGCCACATCATATTTTCTTGCTGGGTGAGAGCTCACCGAGGCCATTGCAGGGGATGTTATAAATGGCTGGCTGCTAATAGGTCTTCTGGGGTAACAGAGAAGTCCAAGTTGCCCTGAGTCTTTTTAGGAATAATAGAACCTAATGTTTGTACCTTCCTCTGTGGTTTTTCAAATATTTCAGTATGTGTTTTGAGTTTTAGTCATGTAAATCTTCAGGTTTAGTTACGAATAGCGTGTGGTTTGGGAAAAGTAGATAGCTCTGTATGTGAATTAACACGGTCAATTCCCATCATCCCGGGCCTGAGCTGGTGTGGACACGAGACCACCATGTTGGAGGGCGTGAGAACCTGCATTCTGTCCGCCACCAGCTTCTGTCTACAGGATTCCTCCCTTGTAGGATACTATTTTCTTTCCCGATAGCCCATGTGCCCAGACGGCAGAAGGTCTGTCACACGACCAGCGCCCCCTCTGCAAAGCCGTCGTCTGATCCGTCCCAGGGAACATGATGTCATATTATCAGTTCAGTGGCCGAGCAGCTACAGCACCGGCTCAACAGTTGGCCTTCATATGTTGTCGAGGAGAAAGCATCTATTTTGAAAGGCTGGACACCACCCAGCTTTTCTAAAACCATTCCTTTGTTCTTCTTTTGCCATAAACGAGCATCACAGAATCAAATCCATTGAGAGGAAACTACCAGTTTTGCCAACGCAGTTAGTTTTAGAAGAAGCCTCCGTCTTCAGATCCTTCTCCTCCGAAGCCCAAGTTGGATGACAGTAGTTATTTTTTAATGAATGTTTTTAAGAGCCCCCTTTCTCCCACGAGAGGCCTCTTCTGCAGGGCGACTTCAGTGCCACCCTCCCAGCAAATAAAAGTGACTTTTCGACATTGGAGCCTTTTTTTTTTTCTTAATTCTCATAAAACCTGGCCACCGGAGGGAGTTTTTCTTCAGGGTTAGGCTCTCCTCCCTCCAAAAAAAGATGCCATCTTTGTAATGGGCCAAAAGCCACGAAGCCTGTTCAGCTGTGAAAAGGAGTTAGTGGAGAAAACAGGTCGAGGATTTTCACCTTTCAGTGTAAAGAGCCGAACGATTCAGTGATTGTTACTCTTTTGTAGTTTATTTGTACATTCATTTCTTTGATTGCCCTTCGTTTCCCTGAGAAGTGAAATTTAGTGGAAAAGCTGGTTCTGGTCTTTAGTGGACGCGAGGACTCCCGATAAACATCGTCATAGAGGGGATTGTGTGGGGTCCGGCAGGTTAGACCGCCTCCTAATTGCTTGGCCCCTTTAGTGCTGGGGGCTCTGATTAAAAATCCTGTTGAGCTCAGAGTCTTTTAACAGGAAGGCCGCTAATGTGATGGTTACAATTGAAAGAGCACCGGCATAGACACTCTAAGTACTTTCTTTTGTCCCCGGCTTCCCGTGAAAAGAGTTTTCACACCTCTAATCAATGTTTCCTTTCACGACGAGAGATTCTCATCCTATATGTAAATACCACTTGGACCGTGCTTGACCTCGGTTCTTCAGCCCTAATGTTGAAAACCAATAGACACAAAGGTAAAAACAGCTTGATTTAAAGTTAAGACTCCGGGCACCTTCCGTCTGGCGTGGAACCGGGCATCAATCTCTTGGAAGGGAAGAGCAGAAACAGCAGTTCTTGCAAATGAAGCAGTGCACCATTACAGGATTCCGTGGGGACCAGGAGAACTTTACATAATTCTGTGAAGTTGCACTTTGTCCTCTTTTAAAACCTGATGGCTCCGGTTTCTGAGTGGATGGCGGAATTATCCACAGTCTTTTTACCTGGAAAAGATTGGTGGCCTTAGATACATCAACAACTAAGCTTGGGTGACCGTGACAGTAAAATCCAGCGGCTTCCTTTGCAGAGCTGGACCTTTGTGTAACTTGGTGTGGTTGATGGTTAGTTAGAGCCGGAGCCGAACGCCCTGTGGCCAGCCCCTGCCACCGGCATCAATATTCTTGGCTGGTCCTCCTATATGTGCATTTCGGAGTGAAAGGTGAAATTCCATCTTTAACCCCCTTGTGGGTGTCTGAACAGTGATTGATGAACTAGATGTGATTCCCTGCAGACCTTTCAAAGGGTGGATGAAGGATGGAATTTCAGCCTTTTTTTTTTTAACCAGGCCTTTTGCTTAATACAGCTTTTAAAATTAATGTCCCTTTTTGAATGCCAAGAAAACAAAGGGAGTTTCTCGGAGTGTATGCTGCCTGACACAATAGGCCTTAATTGGTGTCAAGGAGATGTTAGGATGAATGGGGAAATGCCCATTTAGCTGAGAAGACTGAAAAGTGGAGCCTTGTTATGAGCTGTCATCCCAACGTGTATTTAAACCATAGCAAAACTGAAACATATTTGCCATATAGATCATAATGACTCCAAAGGAGCCATTATACTCTATTATGTAATTACATAATCAAAGCATGCATAGTAATCAGCTTTTGGAATTCAATGCTAATCAAACATACCTATAGTATGTGTTTAAGCTAAAATAGAGAGCGTTAATTTGCCATTAGTCAACTAAACAAGGATGTGTATACAGAATATTCATGAATAGCTTAATGTGGTGTCAGATGATATTTTTTTGTTTTGTATTCAGGGGAAATCAACAATTTTAATTGAAGAAAAAAACCGGCACTGAGGAAGATTCTTTAGCTTGCCGTTCAAAAATTTACCTCACCTTTTACTGATTATAAAAGGAGATTAGATTAAATTCGATAGATTTTCCCTTCCATAAGCTTAAGTGACACCACACTTAATTCTGTTACAGGAGATTCCTAATGAGATCCTGACCACCTAGGAAACAGCGGCTCTAGATGCTACCTGTAAAACAAAGCTGAAACTAAAACAAACAAACAAAAAAACAACAAAAGGCCTTGAGCGTGTATCGCTTTCCTAATTAGAAACAGATCCATAAAGGTTACTCAAGGTTTCTGTGCCAACAACAGAAATACCTTGGTGACCCAGGAGGAGACGTGGCCTCTGGTTTGGGCTGGGCCCCAGGATCTTCATCCACGAAATAAGAGCGTCCGTCCCCTGCGTTCCTTTCAGTGCTGTTGACCTTTGATTTCATAAGGGTTCTGGGGACACAAATGAAATGTTTTGCTCGATGTCGCAGTTATCTGTGGACTCCGTTTATTCGAACTCCAGGCTGACGCGCTGCGCGGTTCGCATTCCTAACTATTTTGACCGCGGCGTAGACAGTCCTTGGATCAGACAATCAACGTACTCTCGACTTCACTGTTTGGGAGAGCAGAACATGGACAGGGATCACGAAGGTTAAGAGAAGCTTTGTAAACAGCAGACAGATTGAATGCTTTTGATTTTGAATAAATATTCCAGTATTCACAAAGGTTGAAGGATCACCTCTCTCTGAAATAAAGAATTGTATTTATGTGGAAGTGGCCGTGCCCTTCACCTTGGCGCGCGCTGATGGACTCCGCGTTTTGGACCCTGCTTGTCACTGCCTCCCGTCTGCCCTTTGGATGACTGAAAACGTTCCTGTAATGCTTAAATGGGACGAAACTCTTTCATCAAAAGGCTTGAACTTCAAATAATTTATTTTCAAATTACTTTTACTGTAATTCTGATTAATTCAAATAGGTTTCTGATTTGATATAAAACGCTGTAAATGCAAGGAACAGTTTAATGAATTGAAAGATAGGATTGAGTCTTCTAAAGGAAATGTACAAAATATGCTGACAATAATTGCTTAGATAGAAATCAAATCTTAACGGCTTTGTTAATGATTTGTAGTGAACACTGTGTTTACGTTGGCTTGGGGAACATACGCATTTAGAAAGATTCTTTTCCCTCTGGGTTTCAACAGAATCTTCATTTTCTTTTCCTGAAACGTACTCATTTCTAGCACTAGCTCTCCGAAATGTGTGCAGGAGTCGCGGGGCGTCTGTTGGTGATGGTTTTATCTGGGTAGAGGGAAGGGCCGTTCTTCCATACTTTACCGTGCTCATACTTTACCGTGGTTATAAAAATGGGCATCTCGCGGAAAGGAGAATGGGGGAAAAGCCATTTGACACTTCAAGACACAGAGAGCTTGGGGCACCTGGGCGGCTCAGTCAATTGAGCCTCCGACTTCGGCTCAGGTCATAATCTCAAGGTTCGTGGGGTCAAGCCCTGTGTCGGGCTCTGTGCTGACAGCTCAGAGCCTGATGCCTGCTTCAGATTCTGTGTCTTCCTCTGTCTCTGCCCCTCTTCTTTTCATACTCTCTCTCTCTCAAAATAAACATTTAAAAAAAAAATTTTTTTAAAGACACGGAGGTGGGGAGTAGGTGTGCCTGGGTGGCTCAGTCAGCTAAGTGTCTGACTTCGGCTCAGGTCATGATCTCACGGTTAGTGGGTTCGAACCTCGTGCCAGGCTCTGTGCTGACAGTCTGGACCCTGTTTCAGATTCTGTGTCTCCCCCTCTCTCTGCCCCTCCCCCACACATGCTCTGTCTCTCTCTGTCTCAAAAATAAATAAACCAAAATGATTTTTAACTAAAAATATAATAAATAAAGACACAGAGGGCTCACAGACAATAAAATATAGAGTTCTCATAAACAAGTTTTTTGACTCTTCCGAAAATCTAAACTTAGAGGAGAAGAATTCATAGTCCTGAGCCTTTAATTAGTGCAAAATTTCTAGAACTGTGATTGCTCCTTGAAGTTAATGACTACGTTGATCAGTGGTAGGATTTTTTTTTTAAACAATCTGTATTTTTGGTTTGACTTTCGCTTATTTGGATAGACAACCTGACTGTGCTGATTCAATGTTAAGTTCAGTCTAACATACAACAGCGTGGGGGGATTAAAAACTTTTCCCTAATACAATTTTGCTGCTGAAGGAGTAGGTCACGGGACTCTATTTGCTCTTTCTCTGGGCAAACTATCTTCCTAGTTAAGAGAGAATGCTATGCCTTCCTGGGTGTCCGTGAGAGTTTACATAGTTGTCATAGTATAAACCAAATTCTGTTCTAACTATGACTTGCCCTTGTGTCATAGACTTGACTGGAGAGACTCCCCCCCGCCCCCGGTGTAAATGAAGTTCTTTCTTGATGAACAGCCAGGCTGTGGGGCCGGCTCTGGGGGCTGGCGAGTGCCAGCCATGCTCGGGGAACAAAGGCGTTCTCCAGGGGCAAAGTGTGCTGAGTGCCGAAGGAGCGAAGCGGTAGTAAACAAGGTCTTTTACATTTCGGACAGTTTCTCTCTCCTCTTGAAGTGTGTAATTGTGTTCTGGGTAAATTATGGAAATAAAAAAAAAAAATCAGAAGTTGCTCATAGGGAAATGACCCTCTTTAAAAACAAGTAAATTTTCTGAGGCTGAGCCAGGAGGACCTTGGCACCAGATCCTGCTGTTGGCCGGTTAAAAAGTACAAACTGTATGGGCCAGAGAAGCTGACGGAACGGGGTTCAAACACCGGGTCCGGCACTTAGCTGAATTCCATTAGGCAACGTGTTTGGATTTTTTTGGGTCTCGGGTTCTTGGTCTCTAACGTGAGGATATTGAGAACTCCAGAAGCTTGGGAGGGAAACGTGTGCAAAGCAGCCAGCATGGGGCCTGGCACTGGACAGACGTGTGCTCCCTCCGCTGCTTCTCATTTGGGCTTCTGGCTTTGAGATGTGCCCATTGCCCCCTTCCAGCGGCCATATTGTGGATGGAACAGGATCCCGTCAATGCTAGTCTGTCGCCTAACGCCATCAAATAGAGCTTGTAGCAAAACGTGGATTCAGGAAAGAATCCGTGAGTTAAGCCAGTTGACGATTGAATTAATAGGGGATTTATAAGCCAACGCCACCCCTACCCTCCCTCCAGCCCTAATCGACCCGGCTGAAATGGTCTTTACTCATTATCAAAAAAATTTTTTTTTCCTCTTCTTAGACAATATGCTTTGTCTGTCTTGTAAACAAGTGTCCTGGCAACTTCTCATTTACTACGGGAAACTGGCCTGTGAGTGAATGGGGTTCTCCAGCGCTGGTGTTGTGTGTGTAGAAACTGGGGTGGGGGGAGCAGTTAGGGAAGTTCTAGGGAATACGGTTATTGGCATAAATTAAAATCCAGTTTGATTCTGTCTCCTGAGCCTCACCCCTGTACACCAGGTAAGCAGTCAAAACTGTCCATACATATCAGACATTAAATTACCTTTCTGTTAACAGCCTTATTTAATGGCGACAGTATATTGTACTTGCTTGATTTCTTTGGCCCAGAACATGTGCTATTTCTGCCTTGACAGTATGTCTGCTAATCGAGTTTTAGAAAATCAGCAAGGCTTTTTTTTTTAAGTGGATTATTTAAGAAAGGCACCTACGTTGCCTGCTTGTACCCTTCTCCTACACATCAAGTTGTGTTTTGCAACAACCTAATTGTCATGATATCTACTTCCAGGGGAGATTTATCAAGTCACAGTGCACCCTTCTGTTTGGAAGACATATTTGAGGCTGTGAGCAGAAATTATTTTTACATCAAGGCTTCAGGCAGGAAAGAGTAGTGACATACATATGTTCTCATCACTGCTGTCACTCTCTTTGCCTCAGATAAATAGGTCATTATTACCCCGTTGCAGCCATCGTACAGTTCCTCAAAGGACAGAGCTCAGTTTCATATAACTGCTGTCCAGCTGATCCGTATAATTTATTGGTGATTTTTTCAGTGACGTTCTTGGGCCACCGTCGGCCAGAGCGCTTTGATCTCTTTGAGCAAAATATTTCACTATCGCTTGTAATTTTTTAGCATTAGCATTATGACCATGTTAACATAGCTAGGAACTGTCATTTTTGGAGACATTGGATTTTAGGTTGGCTTTAGCAATTTCAAGAAATAGTACAGTAATGATGATGGTACCGCCATGCATTTGCAGAGCACATTATGTGCCCGCACACACAGGGGCAGAACGCCCAGATGGCAAAAATTGTACCTGAGTGATATACTCAGTGATAACACAGTAAATGAATATGGTCTTATGTTACTTACCTCTAAGTAATAATTAAGAATGTTCAGACTTTGGGGGGCTCAGTCAGTTAAGCAACTGACTCTTGATTTCAGCACAGGTCATGGTCTCATAGTTCGTGAGTTGGACCCCCACGCCCCACGCGGACCCTCCATGGGATTCTGCCTCTCCCTCTCTGCCCCTCCCTCCTCTCTCTCTCTCTCTCTCAAATAAATAGATAAACAGAACTTTAAAAAAAGAATGTTTAGACTTTTTAACAGTCAAAATCCCTCTGATTCTGTTTTATTATCTTAATTGCTTAACACACAAAATCATGGTCAACTTCTCTTTGTCCCCATCTCCCGTGCAAATGTTTGAGAGCCTTAACGTGGATGTAGAATGCTATTCGGAAAGACTACGCTACCATGCCAAGTAAAGACTAGAATTAAGTGGTCTAGTTAGTTCCACAGGAACTATTTTATTAGAGCCCAGGGGCACTACCACAGGTAGGCACTGTGCCTACAAGGTAGTGGTCAGGAACTGGGAGGCCTTGGTTTACATTGAGGGCATTAAGGCCCGGCACTGGCTAGCCTTTCCTTAGCTTCCTTCTGTAAACTGAAGAGTCTTATTTATGTTGGGAATAGACTTCTTTAGGTAGAGGAAAGGTCTGCCATAGCCCAGCAGGCCCCGTTTGGTATTCCCGTCTCCTCAAGGCAAGTCCTAGGACTTAGGAACGACACAGCTTTGGAACTGTGCGGTTTCATGTCTCCTTAAGTCTCTTACTAGATTGGGTTACCCCACGGAGAGGGCGCTGTCCTGTCTGCACCTACTTGGGCCAGTACTAAGGCCACCTTGAAAAGCTTGCTTGGTTGGCAGGAAATCCCTCTCCCTTGATCTTTTCTCAAGTCTGGGAATACACCGCTCCCTCCAGCTGGCCTGTGAATTCATGTTCGTCTCAGTACTCCACGGAGGACAAAATAAGCATTCCTTCGTGGCTTTGGTTTTGGTTTTTTGATCACTTTTTTCTTTTTGTTTTTCTATGACATCGTTTTGCCCACTAAGCTTTCACTGCTGGATCAAGCGAGGAAATACTCACCCTTTCCGATCAGTGCCAGCCCTGGGGGCCTGCCTTCTCACGCCGGGGTTAATTTGGTTCACTCCTCAGCACCAAGAATTTTTTGTTTTATCTGTGGCTCTAATAATTTTGTCCTTAACCCCCAGTTCTCTCCTTTTTGTTCCCCTGCCGGCGGCTGGTCTGTTTCTAGGTGGATTTGGCTGAATGCCGCCTCATAACCTTCTCACACGCCCTCACCGTGCCCTGCCAAACAGGTCTCCTTCCGCAGAAATACGACAGCAGGTGGAAATCCTCCATTTACTCTAATTGCATCTCTATTCATGCTACCCCTCTCTCTTTTGCAATAGTATTTATCTTTGACTTTCGTTTCTAAATGTGACAAAGTTGGTTTGGTGGGAGAAGTGCATACACCACCCTGATCTGTAATTACCTAGAAAGCCTGAGAAGAGGGTCTGTGCGCCTTCATTCTTGCACGTACACTGCCTCCCAGCATGTGGAGTTGCCTAATAAATGTTTGGATTTGACCACTATGGACATGATGGTGCTGAGGAGGGCGGCTACCATTTATTCAGCTTTATAAGAAGCTAGGCGCCGTGCTAAATGCTTTATATTTATTACCTTTCTCAATCCTTCCAACAGCTCTGGGAGAGGGCTTTGAATTACTGCCCCCATTTGCAGATGAGACACTGGCTCAGGACTTTAAATAATTGACTTGTGATCATCTAGCACAATCAATCTTCCACTGTACACACCCAGTGCCCGTTCTGCATTCTTTGTTCCGCAAGCGAAGATTGGGTATCCATTTCCCCCTACGCTGCAGCCTCTGAGAGGCTAGGACGGTGTCCAGTGTTTCTCTATCCTCCGCTGTTCCAGGTGCAGAACTGGACGTTCAACAGTTGCGTCATCTTTTGCTTTTGAATTGAATTCTGCTCTCCTCCTACCTGTGCTGTGGATCTTATGGGACATTTATGACGGGCCCTGGCCACCGTCACTAGTCTTAGAAGCAACAAACTAGAGCAGATCTGGAGATAAGCCTGTATCAGTGGATCCGAAAGCCTTGACTTTGATGTGTTCTAAAATAAAAGGTCTGAGTGGCTAGATGGCGAGATACAGAAGGGGCGTGGCTCGGGACCGCCTGGGCCTTTGGGTGAGTCTGCAAAGTGTTAGTTTAGCAAAGCCCAGTAACAGACTGCACTGCAAGCTCTCCCAGGATCTGATTGAGATTCCAGAGAGTTCCTCGCTGGGTAGGTCCTCACTCCCACTCGGCAAACGACCGACCTGCCTGTACCTTGGGAATGTTGACATCCACTAACAAGATGAGATGATTTACTGAGCCCTCCTCCCCTACTTCTATTAAGTGGTCCCTTGAGTTTTCTGTGAGGCAACCAAAGAGCTTAGCTCAAGGGCATGTGAGCTGAGGTTGAGTATATGTTTCTCCCCCACTCCATTTGTGAGAACTGCGGCTTCTTAGAAAAGTCAGTTCTCTGACCTTTTCGTACCTCTCCAACACACTCCTTCACCGGAATAAGATATCGGAGGCTGGAACGTTGGCATCCCGACTTCTGAGAGCGTGTTGATTCCAGGCTTAGTTGCGTTTTGCCCCTGGGTCTCTCTGGGATTAGCAGACTCCCTCTTATGGGAGCCACACCGGTGTTGCTCCTGGGGCCCATTTTCTAACACGCTCCTTGCTTCCCATTTTAACTGAGCCATGAGCCAAGTGTTAATCGACGGAAATTCTTTTCTCCTTCTTTTTTTCAAGGTGATGGACAGAATTTGTTTACAAAAGACGTGACAGTGATCGAGGGAGAAGTTGCCACCATCAGCTGCCAAGTCAATAAGAGTGACGACTCCGTGATCCAGCTGCTGAATCCCAACAGGCAGACCATTTATTTCAGGGACTTCCGGCGTAAGTTTCCACCTCGATAGTATTAGATGGCAACTTTTCCCCCCTACATGTTGTCTTGATAAAGAGAGTGCCAAGACCTCCTTTTCTAAGTGTAATGTTAGATGCTTAAAGTTTAGTCAATTCTTCAGAGGGAAGAAAGAGACATGCAATCATAATCTTTCTACTTAATAGAAACCTTGAATGGTCCCTTTTAAAAGTAAAGCAGTCTTACTTTGCAATAGGAATTGATTGTAGTAATTCAAGGTGAATTGCAATGGAGTCCCGGACACAACAACTCACATAAGGTAAGGCAAGGCAAATACAGCGTTCTGAAGGCTAATCTGTTTGGTTGGAAGGTTGAAGTTTCCAAGGCGATCTGTGCCTAGAGAGACAAAACCAAACTTCTCCTGTCACCATAGCCTGTGGTAGATGGAGGGCACCACGTGCTGAAACCTTACCGAATTTAATATCACAGAAGCTAATCGTCGAACCTTAATTGTATATCCTAGAAATGGTTCAGGTGGATGTCTGAGCTTAGCAAGAGCAAAAATCAGGTCTTTCAAAAAACTCCTCTTTGAGAACATTCGTACCTAGTCAAAGCAGGTGTCCAGGAATGTCCCTTCCCATCGACTGGTCCCTCTTCTCCTCAACGTGCCAGAACGTTTATCAACTTAGTTGATAAAACTAAGGAGCATCTAAGAGCATGAAGAAAGGTCAAAGGAGTGTAGTGTAGTCAGGCATTCTTGAAGTGAATTTTGGTCATTATAAGTGAATCTCGCCTTTGCCATAGTTAATGGAAGGACTTTAAAGGTGAATATTTGAAATTAATCAAAAGCCCACATACATTATTTTTGTGGTGACTGATCACCTGCCTTATGCTCTGTGTGCTGTCGTGGGTCACGGACTTCGGGAAGCTTCACTTCCAACCGTACCAAATACGAAGATGCCTCCAAGGGAAATGGGAGTGTTTTGCTATAAAGATTTTTTTAGTTACTTCCCTTTTTTTTGAAATTACTAATAATGATTTTTGGGGGTTCATAATTTGGAACCACCTTTGTTTCAAGAGGAGTAGGTCCTACTCCCTGAACTCTCGGTGCCCAGAGGGTCCTCACAGCCTGCCCTTCCTTCTGTTTCCATGTTGCTCCAATAGAAAATCTGACACGATTTACGAGCGAGTGCTGAAACGACAGCAAGGAGTGTGTGTGTGTGTGTGTGTGTGTGTGTGCGTGTGTGTGTGTGCGCGCGCGCATGTGCTCACAGGCCTCGTGTGTCACTCTCCTTTTGGACAAAGTTGTCTGTCCCCGTACAGTTATCACTGAAGCCCAGAACAGTAAGTCAAGAAGCATGAAGAAGTGCCCAACAGGTGCACAAAGACTGACTCGATTTTTCTATTCCGCAGCAGCCTTTCCAGTCACCTGAGTTCCTCCCCCCCCCCCCCAGTTAAGGAAAATGGATGGCCCGTCCTCTTCCTCCTAATCCCTCACTTCCTCTTGTGTTTTGTCCTGCAGCTCTGAAGGACAGCAGGTTTCAGTTGCTGAATTTTTCTAGCAGTGAACTCAAAGTGTCGCTGACAAACGTCTCGATTTCCGATGAAGGAAGATACTTCTGCCAGCTCTACACCGACCCCCCCCAGGAGAGTTACACCACGATCACAGTGCTGGGTAAGAGACGCATGGGGCGCGTTCCGGGAGGCGGAGAGGGGGTGGCCCTGACTAGCGAGAGCTTCTAGCAGCAAGGAAAAGGTTAATGGTAAATGTCGCTGTCCAAGCCTGTTTGAGGACGAATCACCACCCATCTTGCTGAATTTAAAAAATAGCCTCTTTTACCAAACACTCTAAGGAACGGCAATCAGCGGTCTTTATAGATTCCACCTGTTCTGGGGCTTCAACCCTCAACTTCAGAAGCAAAGATCAAGAGAATCCAGAGCTCTCCAATGAATCACTCACCACATGCAATGTCATTGCTTCTAACTACCAGGATCTTTTTTTCCTTCTGTTCAGGAAAGGAGACGGGCTACCGCATCTCTACCCCGTGGCAGAGCGGATACAAAATCCGCTTAATGATTTTTCCTTCTGAGTTACATCTCATTTAATATTGTTGATCTCCTTATCTGTGGCTTTACTCACTGCCTTGTGTATTGCTTATACTCTAGATTATGCTGTAAAAATCACACCCCATGAACACACACTTTGCCACAAATTGCAACCGTTGGACATAAAAGAATTAAGAGCTTCTAGGGAGAGAAGGCTGATAATAAGTAAGGGCTGTGGACAGGCTGCGAAGGATACCTCTCGTGAGTTGAATGTCTTCAGTTACAATCACCAGACTGTGATTTTCAGGAAATTCCCAGTAGCTAAGTTTCCATATTTATATTTTGATACGGTCAGCAGATAACCCTGTGTTGAAGGTGGCCTGAGTTAGTCACCTTTGAGACAGACCTGTACACCAGGACGTAACACAGGATTTTGGAAGCTGAGTTTTCAAGGACGTTCACTGTAACATGAGGCAGGATCTCTGATTTACACCTTCAGAAAGATCATGAATCAAAGTCTATTTGAGGCGTCAGAGTGCAGCTTTCCGGTGTAATGATATGAAGATTAGGAGGAAAGATAAATATGAAGGACATTTGTGCTTGGTGCGTGTGAACATACATGTATTTATGGATTTACGCATTGAGCTGCTCCCCATTTCTTTGTTTAAACACAGCTGTAAAAGGGAAACTATTTTTTTTATTCATTAAACTAAAACATGTCCCTAGCACTTACATATATGTTCTCGGTAAGAGGAACAGATCTGAGAAAGTCATGGTTCGCGTCAGGATTATTTTTGAGACCGAGAAAGACAGAGCATGAGCGGAGAGGGGCAGAGAGAGAGGGAGACAGAATCTGAAGCAGGCTCCAAGCTCTGAGCTAGTTGTCAGCACAGAGCCTGATGTGGGGCTCAAACCCACGAACCGTGAGATCATAACCTGAGCCCAAGTCAGACGCTTAACCGACTGAGCCGCCCAGGCGCCCCCTGGCCATGCAGTTTCTACTGTGGTCTGTGTTTAATGGTAGATGGCCTTCAGAGGCACATGTCTGTCTTTAATTTTAACATTAATCCATATGAGACTAGGAGAAATAAGAAGTGTGAAAGGGATGATTGTTTTGGTATCTTGCAAAATCACATACATGCACTTGAAGTTTTCTGTCCACCTCGTTGTTCAGAAGTATTTGAAAACTTACTGGTTGCTTATCAGAGTAAGGCATTTGCTGCACAGACTCCAGACTGACCAGCCACCCATTGACCCGTCATCGTTTATGGCCTCTCCACAAGAGTAGCGGCAGTAGGATGGAATAAACCTGCAGCATCTTGAATTTTCAGGATATTTTTCTGTGTATACCTTTAAATATGACTTCTTCACAGGAAGAAATGACAGTAGCAGAGATTAGCCATCTGCCCCACTTACAAAGGACACAGGTAAGCGTCTAGAATCACCGACTTTGAAACAGACCCCACCGTCCTGGCTCACGCCCTTCGTGTCTTCTAGCCTAGGTTGTTTTTAATAAAATCCTGAATGCTGCCGTTTCAAGCTTTCCCCCCAGAGGTGCACATCTTTTGTTTTCAGGAGCATAGCTGGCCACGGGCAAGCAGTTACTGCCTGTCAGTTTCCGGGATCCGGTGCATTTGTTCTCAGACGCACTGGATTGGGACGGTTTGACCGAACATGCCCCGTGGTTGGGAGTCAGCGTGACAGCGCTAGACTTTTGAGAGGCGTTTATGCCTGTGATCCTGCTGGAGGTCTGATTATTCTAGATAGATTCCCGCTTGTATTGTATGGAAGCATTCACTTAAACATATTGCAAGTAATCCTGGGAGATGCTCTTCCCGCAGATATTACGGATTCATTTAATATTCTTGCCATTGAATTGACTCTAGGATTCTTTGACGGAGTGAAATTGTCATCAGTGTTTGAGGCTTTCATATTCCAAAATCTGACAATTTCCACTGATACTCGTGTATTCAAACCTTTTTCCTAAGGTTTAGAATTTTCAGATATTCTAATGAAGAGTGATCTATTAGCGTCTTCGTTTCTATCTGCGGTTCTCTGAAAAGGACTCCGTATACACACTTACACAGCTGTCAACCTTCTCGGTGGATGGAAGACGCTTATTTTAGCACATGTGCCTATTAGTGTTTGGAAGCATTCAAGAAAACCTTCAGCAGAGTTCTAAGACTCAGAGATGGTTGTTTGTTACTTACCACTATGAGTATTATCTTATCCGTGTAAAAACTGAAAACTCTCCGATGATACTTGGCAAGCATTTGGGTGCCATGTAGGATATCCATTCAGTCCACACACTTGGTGAGTTCTGTCCTTCCGCGGTGCTGGACTCTCGTTATACCGGTATCCAGGGAAGCCGTGGCACGAGAAATGGAACACACTGCTTTAAGGTAAATATAGTTACTAAATAGTCGCTAATGTTATTACAATCCTGTCCTTTTAAGATTAGTGTTCATGCTTAAGATTCCAGGAACAGAAGAACCTAATTATTTTAAAGGGCTTTGGAGCGAGATTTCACATACTCATCAGCTTGAGGACGCCTCTTTGGTTGTGATTAACGTGGGCCTCATCTTGATATTGCTGAATTTTTGTAATGTCGTGGGCGTCAGTGTTTATAAGGAGCACTCCTATAGATTTGAGGCTAGCTAAGGAGAACCTTGACATTCCTGTGCTATTTTCTAGTATGTCCCTTCTGTGATTTTCCTTCAGGTGTTCATCTGTATGCACCTCCTTACATACCTCTTTGGTTATTTTCATTAATGGCTGCAGGCAGTTTTTACTAAATGTGTCTGTTTAGTGGAGCATGTATAACTGTATTCTCTGGTTAGTAGCAGTTTTAATTCATTTTTTGTATAAATGGATTTTTATACTTTACTAACCACTTTTGTATCAGAGTAGACAGTATGGAGTTAAAGGGAAAACGGGGCAATTCATAGAGCAAAATAAACTTAAACTTTTTCTTGCCCTGCCCCATTTTTTCAGAAACAGTTATATCACCTCATTTATATTTTCCAAAGCTTTCTTCCAAAGCTCTTGGGAAAAAAAATCGAGAGAAGTCATCTTTATAACTGATCTCAATAAACCATTAGGCCTCACGTTATCAAATTTGATTTTATGTTTGTAAATCACACAGCCCCCACCATACTTGACTGTTTCTTCTTCTCATATTAGTAAAGTCAGAAATCCTGGCCGCAACCTTGAGAACAGTGTGGGCTTGGAAAAAAAAAAAAAATCCCTCCACTCTCAGGATGCCCTTCTCAACAATAAACAAGTTCTTTATTCTTCTGCACCAGTTTTATTTTCCAAGACTTGGGGAAATTTCCACATGTTTACTTCTCCATGCGGTTAGGTGACGTCAGCTCTTCAGGAAGATGACCCTAGCAGATAGCACTGTGTCCCCCTGGAGGGTGAGGGAGCTTCATGGTGAGTCTGCCGCAGACGAGGAAGACTTAGCATGGACGAAGCCCAGCAGTAGGTAATCCAGATGAGGGTCTCTTTGCTGCTGATCAGGTTATCAGACTCCAAACAAAATCTAAGAGGCATTCGGTAAGTATGCCTCCGGCCTCGTTTATACCGTGCCCTGTTCCGTCTCCTTCCTTTGGACCAGCAGACATGATTGGTAACATGGAAAGGGCACGCCATCACCTCCATGACCATCTCCGCCTGGGTTGGAGGCTGGGTGCCATTGAAACTTGACAGTGGTTCGTGCTGCGGCCTTTTAACTCTTCCTGGATCTCTTCCCATCAAGATTTCCGGGTTACCACAGAGCGAGCCGTAAGGTTTTTCTGCACGGAGTTATGCACGCAAGCTGGAATCAAGCTGACTCCATTTTATAGTGACTTCCAAGAAAGGGAACGTTAGGTCTTTGTCCTCTTTGTCACAGCAGAAGAGACCTGCTTTCCTGGAGCCTCCGCTCCTCAGTTGGAATTTCCTTAAACTGAGGAATATCTCTTCAATTACCTCTCTCATTGGGAATCATCACATTCGGCCACACCAGAAATTACTTTTAGTTTGTCTGAAACTTGACAGGAATTCTTATTTGACTTTGATTCTCCATTTGTGGGGGAACAGCCCCGCATCTTTTACTCTTTGGTGGTTTTATCTGAGCGCCTCTTACTTTGTTCCTCGTAGCTCACCGAGATCTTATTTTCTCTAGGCTTGGGCAGCCTTTTCCTCCGACATTTGCTCTAACAATAGCATTTTGTTTCAATACCCCTATGATACCGCACTTAGAATTGGATAGTGTTTGTTGGTCCTAAACATCCCGACTCTCTGTGTATTCTCTATCAACCATCTAGGTGCGTGATGAAAATCCATAACCATTGTGATTGTCATCCGGCAAGAATATCTCCGTTAAGGAAATAGCTAGCTGGACTCGTCCATTTACTTTTGTCACTGCTTTGCTGTGTCTCTTAAAACGCTGGCAGATGTGCAATTCCGAATTGGATGTTAGACTTCTCTCTTTCTGCTCATTATTTTTTTTTTTTTTTTTTTGTCAGCAAAGGTAGTTCTTGGTCATGTTTAACTGCTCATTTGGGCCATATCACTTGGACAACACATCCAGTGGAGCAAATGCGTTCTTTTCCTCTTGCACAGGGAACAGGGGAGAGGCCTGGGTTTGCTCTAATAGTTACCCCTCCACACACCCCCCTGCACGCTCTCTTGCTGAGAAACATACGCAACATGTCTGTTTCCTTCTCCGTCATTCTCAGTAGGAAATTGGAAGGGCTTCAGTTCAGTGTAAAAATCTTCCCGTACACAGAATTTTACACTGGGCTAGAACAGTTGGAAATCCCAAATACGTGGTTTAATCCCATAATTTATTGAAGCGGTATCAGAGATTTATTATTCAACTTGATCATCGGGATGGCATGTTTATACATATTTAATTTCTTGTTTCTCTTCTGAGTTGAGAAACTTATTAATCATAAGTCTCAGAACTGTCTTTGCTTATTCATGGTGGTCAGGGCACATAGTCTTAGATTCACTCTACTGAATTCAATATTCTTACTGATTTTTATTTCAAGAAGCTCAGTCTTGAGGTAAGGTTGCACCTTATGCAAAGTTTCACTGCCAACTCAGTTCCAGACAAGATAACATACTTCTTCACCACCCCATCATCGTATATACTCTGGATTTGATGTTAAGCCCTGTAGCCCTAAAATATTTTATCCTGACCATCTTATTCCATATGCTTAATACGTTTTAAAAAGAGTGGCTTTAATTCTGATGTATAAAATCGGCTTGTAAGCACTAATAGTCTTGTTCACCTTTGCTTTCTAAAATCTGGAGCATTAGATTTGAGACCATGGAAAAATCACTGCAAATTAACTGGCATTCCCTGTACTACTGCATCTTGCTAGCCAATGAATTTTATCACTACGCCATCCATCGGAGGTCATGATTGTATTCCAGTGCTCTATGAATATTTTTAACAGAACAGAACTGGTTCCGAGGCACAATTTTTCTGTGTATATTTATGGTGAGTGATTCTTTTAAGGGAGTCCAGGTCTTTGATTCCAAAGCTGGATGTCTTTGGAATCATTTATATGAAGATTGAGATCGAAGGGTTGAGTTCAAGGAGAAATAGTCCTTTCAGATCCTTCCAGATAAGGATGATAATTTCATTAGTGTGTACTCGGCTTACTTCTGTATCTACTTTCTGGTCAATTTTCTAATAGCTGATGGACAACTAATCTGATGCCTACATTGTCATAGCTTGGTCACTGATAACCTAGGGGGATAGGAGAAGGCAACTTTAGGAGAGAAATTCTAAGTGAACAGCTCGTGCGTGATTCACTTCACTTGATGATGACTTTGTCCTTCTTTTTGCCCCTCTGGTAGCAGTTTGTTTTAAATTCCCATCAGGAATGTCCATTATTTGTCTCCTCTTCTTGATAGCAGCGGTGCTAGTTTCTAATGAAAAGGCTCGGTGCAGAAATGGATCCTGTGTTTAAAAAGTGCACATGCTTCATTTGTAGTCCCACCACGCAATCTGATGATCGATATCCAGAAAGACACCGCGGTGGAAGGCGAGGAGATCGAAGTCAACTGCACGGCCATGGCCAGCAAGCCGGCCACCACCATCAGGTGGTTCAAGGGCAACAAGGAGCTGAAAGGTGAGGCCAGGCTGCCCTGCACCTGATGCCGCAGGGTGGCTCCCTTTGTGGAAATTCAAGACAAATGCAAACCACGCCCCTAAGACAAAAATCTCCATTTAAGTATCATTTAAATCAAGTACTAAATGTGTCTGAGGCCAAAGACTAGGGGAGTTTTGTTGAATATAACGCATATCCTCCTTCTGTGGTTTGAGGGTTTGTGGTGATGGGTGTTCCTGGATATTTACTCAGATGCTCAGAAAGAACTAGACTTAGAAATCAGGACGTTAAGCCGGGAGGAACTACTGTTAGAGGTGTCCCTGAAGTCAGTTTCTCCAATTACCCTGTGACCCAGGGTGGGTCAGAACCCCAATTCTCAGGTTGTACGTTTTAAAAAAAGAAAGTCTGTAACAGTTTTCATCCTGAACTCCAGTTCATTCTAACACGCCTTAGCGCACTGTCCGCTCGCGGGCCGTGTGCTTTCCCGCAGGGACGCCTGGCCAAGTGGACTGAGAGTTTTCTCCTCATTGTGAATCTGCAGCCCCCTTTGCTCGTGGCACCTGTACTTCAGCTGCCCATTTCACCAGCCTGTTCCATTGCCAAGGTCCCGGTTTGGGATGGCAGCCCAGGCAGAGCCCAGGAACAGCTGCCACCTCCAGCGTCGCCCTGGCCCCCACCCGTCCCCTAGTTCAGCCTTTTAAGTGTCAGTTGTCCTGAATTATAGGTATATGTTGGCATTCTTTCTTTTTTTTTTTAATATTTTAATTTATTTTTGAGAGACAGAGAGAGACAGCGCAAGCAGGGGAAGGTCAGAGAGAGAGGGGGAGGTACAGAATCTGAGACAGGCTCCAGGCTCTGAGCTGTCAGCACAGAGCCCGACGCGGGGCTCGAAACCACGAACCATGAGATCATGACCCGAGCCAAAGTCGGATGCTTAACCGACTAAGTCACCCGGGCACCCCAAATGTCGGCATTCTTATCCCTTTTCAAGGCCGCCTCGCAAGTAGTCCCCATGGGCTAATGTCCTCTGGTCATTTGACAGAAATGCCAGCCATGTGCCGCCATTTCTGCTAAAATGGGGATATTAATATTGCAGATTATATGGGATTCTTAGGAAGATGAAATGAGTGAAAGTTTGTAAAGCTTGTAGCTTGTAGCTGGTATCTCGGCCAAAGTAAGTACTCTGTATGTGTTTGTTAAATAAATCAGGAGTGCCAGGAAGAAAAGAATAAGCCCTTTTAGAAAGGGGATCTAAAAATCTATATCCAGAAACAGATAAATCTATATATACCGGCTTAAGTTTCAAAAAGCTTGCTCTGTTTTAATCTCCTATTTCCTAGGTATGGTTTTGGAAGGAAGGAGTTTCTCATTTCCCCTCTGCTTTTCTAAGTGAATTGAGCCATTAAATGTGTACCCTCAGTACAAAACATTAAAAGAAAGTTAATGGCGCGCCGTGTCCCGGGGAGTGCGGAGGTCAGGAAAGGGGCCACCTTGGCTTATTCATGCCATCCGGAAGCCTCCTCCCTCCTTCTCTGGGTGTTCTTGGACGTGTCTCCCATCTGGCCCGAAGCCTGTGTCTTACTTTGCTACCCACGGCCACTGCGTTTTCTGTGGTCTTCCAGAGTCTCCGAGTTTAAACATTTCAGTTGAAATTTCAATTATGTAAATCCATTTAGTTACTCTCCGTCCTGATTGTTGCGGATGGGGGTGGGCCCAGGGGTTGCTTATATCTCTGCTCCTGATTGAATTACTTCGGGGATTTGGATGATGTCCTGGAAGTTTGGAACCGCATGACAGCCTTCAGTTTCAAGTTCAGATGGTCGTAGCGGTGGAAAGCGCTTCTCTCTTCCTCCTCCAGACCAACGTCGGCAGTCAGACAGCACCGTGGTTCAACTTTCGGCTGCCTTTTTGCGGGAGGTTTTAAGCTAGACGACACATATGTCATATATTTAAATAAAAATAGTATATATCATGCGGGGTTGAAATGTAACTTGCACACCCTCCTGCAAGGTTGAAAAGTAGGAAGTTATCATTTTATCCATTATCTACCCACAGCGTACCCTGTCCCAAGTGACTTCCATCATCTTTGTTAAAATAGCAATGGAGGGGGGCGGGGAGAGGTGGGGAATATATAAAAACGGTGCTGGAACTCACTGGACTGATTTCTTGGTGTTTTCTGTGTCCCCCAGGCAAGTCGGAGGTGGAGGAGTGGTCAGACATGTACACTGTGACGAGCCAGCTGATGCTGAAAGTTCACAAGGAGGATGACGGGGTGCCGGTGATCTGCCAGGTGGAGCACCCCGCCGTCCCCGGAAACTTGCAGACGCAGCGGTACCTCGAAGTACAGTGTGAGTACCTGTCTCGAAGCGTTCGGGGCCGCTGTAGCCAAGGGCCACGGACGGCACGACGTACAAGCAACGGTACTTTGTCTCTCCCGGTTCCTGAGGCCGGAGAGTCCAAGATGCAGTGCACCAGCCTGGTTCTGTGGGCCAGAAAGGCCTCTTCCTGGCCCACAGCCACTGTGCCCTCATGTGGAGGAGGCGGCTCGAGCTCTGGGTGGTTGGGGGGGGGTGACCTCATTTCCAAGGTCCAAGGGCACTGATCCCATTCGTGAGGCTCCACCCCCAGGACCTGAAGTGTCCCAAAGGCCCCGCCTCCCCAGACTGTCACAGAGAGCACTGGAATTTCAACAGCCGGATTTGGGGAGGCGGGACACACAGGTTCCAACCACAGCAGTACCCGAGTATTTGTGCTGAGGGCCAGAGGAGCAGTTGCCTAGAAACCCTTCAGAAGCCGTGTGTTGAATACATATGTTTTATACAGCATGGAGTTTACAGCTCCTTGTCCTAGTAGGAAAATAATCAAAGGATTAATTTACTGAAATGCTGCCATATTATACAGTGCCAATGAGGATGTTCAAAATCCTACATTTAACCCAAATGCAAAACTTTAAAATGATTCCAATCTGTTCTACCACATGACTTCATTAATTGCATTTCGTGAATATTGCCTACAATCACTCCTTTGTGAACTTTACAACCCAGGGAAATCCCTCCCACTTTCTTAGCCCCAGCAGACGTCCTGATTTTTTTTTTCTAGAGGGGCTTTGATTCCCATTCTGCATCAGCATTCTGTTTTAAATTGCACGTTCTCTTCCATTTTTAGCTTAAAGTGTAGCAATGAGTTTAAAAGCGGGACTCCTTGAGATCAGTGCCACAGCCTCAGTGGCCTCATCAATAGCAGCCAGATCGCGGGGAGAGAGGCTGTCTCCTCACTGTGCCCATGATCTGAGGATGCTGTCCTTAGTGTCTCTCTGGACGCTCCCGCTGCCAAAATGTTGTCTGCACAAAACTAGCCTTGCAGCGATGTTGCGGCTGAGTAGCCAACTCTCATTTTTTTTTTTAAATCAGAAAACTTCTGTAACTGACAGGCCTCTGAAAACCTTGCAGGTGATGTTTGCGTGTGCACAGTGGAAATGGTGCAAGAGTTTGGTTGGAAAGGCAGTGACCGGGGGTCTGATAGACACAAAACATTACCACCTACGAACTCCTCTGTTAATTTGCTGGAGCCGTTATAATAAATGACTGCAAACTTGGTGGCTTACATAACAAGTTTATTCTCTCATGGGTCTAGAGGACAGACGTCTAAAATCCGGCTGTTGACAGGGCCGCTCCCTCAAAAGGCTCTAGGAGCAAAGGCTTCCTTGTGTTTTCTGGCTTCTGGGGGCCCGATATTCCCTGATCTGTGACTGCGTCTTTCCAGTCTCTTGGGGTCGCCTTGACTCAGCCTTCTCTTCTCTGTGTGTCTCCTAAGACTCTGTGTGGGAGTGCATGCCCTCCCTTCTTACCCAGAATGGTCTCCTCTCCCAATCCTGAACTTGATTAGGCCCGCAAAGACCTCTTTTTCCAAGTAAGGTCATGGTTGTGGGCTCCGGGGTTAGGAAGCGGGCCTCTCCTTTGGGGGCCAGCATTCGGCCCACTACAGTCTCCATCACGTGTTTGAATTGCCTGTGACAAACGGGGGCGGGGAAAAGGTGTGACAAGTCGCTTCCGAGACACCAACCTCATTCTCCTCCTTTTTCTACTCTGTGAGTTGGGCTCAATTTAACATTACATAATGCAGGTTTTTCTTGTTAATTCATCTCATCTCCTTCATTATGTAGCTTCATTATGGGCCTCATGCTTATAATTTTCCTATCACTAAAACTATTGTGGTGTAATGTCCCTATAATGGGAAAACAGAAATGATCAGATATTATCTAAATTGGCAGATAGTAGATTTCTTGCGACTTTGTTAATATGTAATTCATTTAAGCAAACTTAATATCCATTAACTCTCCTTGTAGGGGCCCATTAGCTTTAATAATACATTAACTCCTTTGTGAAACCTGAGTACACGTTCACCCAGGCCCCACCCCAAAACTCCTCCCGGGCCCCCAGAGTGTCTCTGTCTTCTGTGTTCTGTAGATCCAGGAGAGGTTTGTCCTTCTGAGAAAAGGCATAGAGCTCCCTATCTAACCCATTTCATCGACTGATCCATTTGGTGGACCCCCTCCCGGGGGGTGACCAGTGCCCCCCAAAAACAAAGACACACCTGTCGATCACTTTTGAACTCTGACATGGCGCCCTTATTTGGGAGACTGGATATTGTGTTTGTTTGGTGGTGGTGGTGGTGTCTTTTTATTATCCAAAGGGAGCCGCACAGGCACTGAATTTTTTATCCTTCATTTTTTGGAATGTACATAAAAACCAAGTCTTTTTGCATAAAGAGGTTAAGAGTTATCAACCACTACAGGAACCTGAATGGGAATTTAAGGTCTGGTTTGGCATCCTAAATAAGACTCTGTGCTCAAGAAAGTCCCCCGACGGTTCACGGCCCTCCATCCTGGAAGGCGTCACTGACGACTGACTTGGGGGAGTCAGCTAGGGATTGCGTCCGTGACCCCTTCAAACACGGCTGGAATTCTCTACCTCAGTTCCCACCAGCTTTCCCCTCCTGAACTCCAGCCACGAGTGGTGTTCCGTCCTAACAGGAAGGCCTCCTTCCTCGGAAGCCTAAGGCACGCGGTCACCGGGCGCCAAAGCTTTGTCAGGCGTAGGTGGTTTCCCTCCATCTCTCTGCAGACAGGCCGCACCGAGTCTTGAAGGCAGTGAGAAAGAAGAGATGTTTGCGTGAGATTCAGCAGCCAGCATGTGGACTTATTTTGGATATTCTGTGAGGAATAACATTGGACCCTCATTTTTCAATCCCTTAGAGGCAGCAGGTCTTAACCTTCTTCAAAGCCCTTTAAAAGTCTCGTAGACCTTGGGGCGCCTGGGGGGCTCAGTTGGTTAAGCGTCTGACTTTGGCTCAGATCATGATCTCATTGTTTGTGAGGCCGGCCCCGCGTCGGGCTGTGTGCTGACTGCTCAGAGCCTGCTTCCGATGCTCTGTCCCTCCCCCGCACTCGCTCACTCTCTCTCTAAAAAATAAATATTTTAAAAATAACAGCATAAAAATAAGAATTTGTCTTTAATCACTATCACTTTTTCCTAACAAAGACCTGTGTAAAAATATCTATCAAATAAGGCTTTTTACTTCTTATTTTGTTTAATAAGCATCACAATAAATATACAACTATTATTTTTTAATGTCCCTTTCCTTGGTACCTAAAACAAGTTCTTATATTATCAGTTATAAGCATTAGGTTATCACCATTAAATATTGAGCTTGTCTGTGAGCCTCAGGTAAAGAATTCCTCATCTCTGGGTAAATATGACTACGTGGTTGGGGAACTCTGACCTAATGGCAGTGGTATTAAATAGTACGCACTTGGTTCAGTCCTGGTCCATTTTGCTACATGAAGCCTCACGGAAATCTTTTCTACCTCGTCGAAGACACCCGTTTGTCTGATATTAATCAGGATATGAACAGGGTTAAATGGCAGATAATGGATTTGAATTCTATATAAATTACGTTCTTTTAAGAAATTACTTTTAAGAAAGGAAGTAATGAAAACCTACATCGTACGTCACCGGAGAGCCTACTTTATGGCGGGGAAAGGAGGAGGGTAAGCGGGAGTGCCACCATACTGCCCAAGACACCAGGCTCGAGCCGCAACTTGGAATTGCTTTTGTCTTGTGGAGTTAAGTCCTAATTAATTGAACACAGAATCTCGCAGTGTTTGTTTGTTAGGACCCTTATTTGTGGTACCAGGAGAAATTGGTGTGCCCAATTATGTGAAAAATCAGCCAGATGTGTATGCTGTCATACTTTTATTAATCTTTAAGTTTGTGGTGAGTACAGATATTAATTGTGTAGTCTGCACTGAAGTGATTAACATCAATGTAATTTATCATCTGGAGATTTCTGAACATAAACAAATGAGTTGTTTTGTTCAGCAAGGTGTTGACCCCTTCAGAATTAGTGAATTAAGGCCCCCCTCCCCTTTTTTATTATAAATATGAAAGGCGCCACAATCGGCCAAGTGTTCAGTTATTTGATTTTCTGGGGCATTAGCCGCTCTTGTTTGTGACATTTCCCTGTTGGGTGCTCGTTTGCAAGCTCATTAATAAGGTTTTCTCCTAGGAACGTTGCCGGGGATGACGAACATCCAGTAGGGCTCTTGGTTTCGTCGCTTTCAGCGTGAGCCTCAGCAAGGATGCGCAGCAGCACGCAGTCAGGTGGTTGAAACAGAAAATAATTACACGCGGAGGTTGGCGTTCAAAGCGCTCCTGCCTTAGATGTGAGGCAGGGAACAGTTCTGCCTTTTAATGTTCTGAGCTGTATGACCCTACATTCTTCCCGTGCGTTTTTTTCCCTTCCGCGTGTCTGTGTACACGTTGCGTTGCTCGAATGTACAACCCGGTTGATTGTAGCGGAGCGTGCACAGTCGTGGCGCGGCTAGTGGAGCTTCAGATCTGAAGGAACGTCCTCCTGTCAAATAAAAGCCTGTTTAAAGGAGAGCAGTTCACTGTCTGCGCGTAAAAAGGAAACTGTTTAAATAGCATCAAGGTGGCAACACATTGCGACGTAAGCGGGCAATTCAAAGGGGCTCCGTGACCCTCAGTGTGGAATTCAGATGGCCGTGCAAAGCGGGAAAAGCCTCACTCTGGACTGAGATGAATCCGCAGCTCCCGAGTCGCTGCCGTGTGTCTTTTGCATCCCCCCGTCACAGCCCTGCTCTTTAAAATCCTCATCTTGTGAGGGTTTTGTGTCTGTGCATATTTGTTTAAAAAAGAGAGAGAGAGAGAGAGCGTGAAAGAGAAATTGAGATGAGTTTTGAAAGGGAGAATGAAAACAAAGACTCTAGAAATGGATGTTTGAATCACTTCCCTCCTCTGATTATCAGCTGATGGCTCATCGGCGCATAGGCATCATTTTCAAAATGAGTTTTATTGACTCCCTATAGGCAGATAGTTTGTAAATCCATATTCCTGTGCGTCCAGGGTCCGGGGAAGGCTAGACTTCTTCTTTCATTCCCTTGATTGGGGGAAAATTGGGCATTGAGGGCATGATCAAAACCTGTTCTTTATCTGTGCCAAAATAAACGTTTCTCTGGTATCGACAGTGCCCTGCAGTGGAGGAGAGAGAAAAACCTGGAGATGGGAGAGTCTTTCCTGCTCGGAGTGGAGGGCGAGACGCAGTTTCCAAGAGCGGCTCCTGGATCCATGGTCCCCGCGGCCATGCTGTTCCCAGACTGCCTCCCTCACAGCCTGATCGCTGGCGTTTCCCGACGGGGCCGGTTTCTCTCTGATCTCCGGTCTCGTCTTCTAACAGAATACCTTCTTCCTCCCGCTCTCCCTTTCTTGTATTTCTTTAAAGCAACGAAATGAGTTTCAGGGAAGTTGTTCTGGTATTTATTATTCCTCACGGAGACCCCCTGATTCAAGCGAATGTTTCAGCTGTCGTTTTTTGCGTCGTCACAGAGCTGCGGCAGGGCCAAATTCCTGTTATTATCGACTCTGTGGCTTGTTCTTGGAGCATTCTGTGGCACCAGAGGGGGCAGGAGGCTGAGAGACCAACATTCAAAAAGGAGTAAATGTCAGGCCAAGTGCATTATGAGCAAGACTTGGACGACATGATCCTTCGAGAAAGCAAGCCGTCACCCCCACCTTCTGAAGGCACGCTCGGTAGACAGAGGCCTCTTACAAAGGGCTGTCTTCCAAGGTCTGGCCGGCTGACCTGACGTATTTGGGGAAGATGCGTCTCCGTGGCTGTGGACATTGAACGTTTACACGGTGAAAGTAGTCGTCTAATGTGTGCTCCTCATGGTTTTTAACTCAAGGTCAGATTTCGATTCTGGGGAAGGTTAAATGGTTGTGAAGTTAAAACTCTGAAAATCTAAAACCAGTGGTCAAATAATCCTTTATGATTTCCCTTAAGAGACCACCTCGAGCTACGCCAGAAATGCTAAATATATGTGTAGTGAAACGGAAGCAGGAAATCAGAACACCTGGACTGAACCTCACATTTCCGGGGCTGGATTGACCTTCCAAAAGAATAATACGATTCTATTTTGTGCTAAGGGCTGTTGGAGGGATTAAACAGGACCGGGGTGGCTCCAATGCCTTGAGTAGCCTATGGGGTCAACCCCAAACTGAGCTAAAGTCCCCACACTCCAAAGAAATGAAACTGAAGCCACAGCCAATCAGGAACAGCCAACTGGGCTTTCCCCAAACAAGGCGGCTGCCTCAGCCACGACCAGTCAAATAACGCCCCTCGCTTGGTCTCCCTGTCTTCTCTGTAGTTTGGTGTCCCCCGCTAGAATGCTGGAATCAAGGCATGCTCACATAAACCCTCCAAAGTTTTAGTGTGCTCAGTTTATCCTGTAACAGGGCTAAGATGTATTCATAATTTGATTCTCACTTTGTAGTGAGTAGCAGAGCTTGGCCTAGGAGTGCCTGCCCGGTGGTATCTTTCTCCACATTCTTATTCATCCATTTTCTTGGTAAACAAGTATCGAGCCCCTACTGCGTGTGCGTGTATCCTGGGTACCCGGGATACAAAAGAGCGAACACTTTTCTTCTTACGGAGCTAACCTTCTTGGGGAGATAATCACGCTCGAAGGCTCTTCTTGCCCAGCGATCGCTTTCAAATTTTAGAGATTTCTCCAAGATGGGGGAGAGTGCCGTGCGAGTGGGCAGCCCTTTTCGCAAGTGCTTGAAAACAAGTTTCTGTCGCAAACATCACAGAATAAAATTTGATTCTGTTGGGTAAACAGTAATTTCGGTGTTCACAGAACGACTTGCAAGTTGCAGGAAGCATTCCTGCTGCCGCTGCAGGGCCTGTGCACTCCGGCCCCTCCTCCCACCAGGACGGACTCCTCCCACCAGGACTGACTCCTCCCACAACATCTGATTCTTCCCACCAGATCTGACCACTCCCACCAGATCTAACTCCTCCCACCAGGACAGACTCCTCCCAAGCACTGTGGGCAAGTACAGTTCCCACGCCCCGCCTCCACTGCAGACATAGCAGCGGGAGGTCCTTCGCCTTGCAAACAGACAAAATAAATGGTAGTGGAAATTATTCATGAACGTATTATGACATTAGAAAGCAAACCGTTTGCGAAATGTGGAGGTCCTCTGGAAGCTCGCTGTGACTGTCCCCTAGCCAGGCCCGGCGCCTCGTGCTGCCAGATGCTGTCCTCCCTCAGTGCCTCGCTGCCCTCTCCCAGCCATCCAGGCAGCCGGACCTTGGGGGCTGATTCTCGCCTTAAGCTCAAAACCCGTGAGACTCACCAAATCTCAGGTTAATCTTTGCGTCGTCCTGCTCCTCCAAACTGCGGTAATCCTCCATGATCGACAGAGACTCCGGTTAGTGCTTCTCCAGCTGAATGCGCAGGCGCTGACCCAAACTTCCACCTGGCCATTCTGGTACCTCTGGGCCCTCGCTGCCCGTGAGCTCTTCCTCCTAGGCCCTGACACCACCCGCATTTGCTTGCTCCACGGGCATCCTCAGCCTCGCTCTGAAGGGTTATTCAGAATATTGGACGAAAGTTGAGTAAAGGCCATGAAGGACCTGTGTCCTGAATGTAGTTGCAGAAGCAAATCTGCACCCAAGCCCGGGAGCCATCAGAGCGCCCAAGGACATGGGACGCCCACATTCCCTGAAGCAGAAATTCTTAGGGGGAGAGAGCATGGGGAGTCCCCGCAGTCATAATAAGTCTCGGGCTGGAATATCACTCAGCTCTGCCCCCGACTGGTACTTGGGAGTGATGGCTTCCCAGGCAAAAGGAAACTGCAAAGCACCTCTTTTTTTTTTAATTAATAAATTTCAAAACCCGATACATTCGTGTTGTGATCTAGAGAGGAGACAATGACTTTTCATTTACATAGGAAGGAGAAGTACAGGTTATAGTCTCGAGTTTCATCTTCTGGAAAGATCATAGAATGCAGTGCAAGGTCAGACTGGCATGAAATCAATTGTAATCTGCCAGCAAGCCGTTCCAACCTCTTTAAGAGTTTCCTTTTATATATATTTTTCCCTTTATGGAGAGAGCAAAGCCCATTTAAAGAAAGCCTCATCAAATTGGAATGTCTTTCTCATATTATTTTTTTAATTGGTTGCTACTGTAGTGTGACCTGACGCCCCCTGGTATTTAACCCTCTGTGTGACTTTGACTAATGAACAAATTCTGCCGGCTCTAAGAGTCTTGCTAGATGTCTTTAATAGGGTTTTTAAAAATTACAGTGTATTATGAAAACCTCAGATCCCTCGACCTAATTGATTGGCTGTTGGGGATGCCATCTCTATAACTTTAACGTTCCCTGAGTGCACAGACCTAACTATTTTTCTTATTTTTATATAGAAGCTCCATTTTATAATGACATTAAGCCATTCTGCGCGATGCATTTCTGGGTAGTTATTGCACCCGGGCAGAAAGTGTCATCTGGCTGGTAGCCATGTGCCTCACAACACCAACCGAGGTGTAAAGGGATCACCGAGAAAATGTGCGGGGCCTTACCTCATTACTTAAAAATAAATCTCGGAGTCTGGGTGTCTCAGAAAAGGTTTGGTGGGTTATAACATTTATAACATTTGATTTATGAACATAATTAAAATATAAATGATGAGCTTTGGGCTAGTCAGTCCGCCATCTGGATTGTTCAGTATTTGACATACTACGTGTAGTCCACATTTTCCTGGGAACATTGAGCATCCCTGAGTTCGAGAGGTCCCAGTGGAATCACGGGGCTTCTGATCCACCTGCTGGGCACACCTGGGTTCCTCTTTCAGGGCAGAAGAAGGGCATGGATCTTGGCTCATAGACTCTCTATTTGGTTCATAGGCTGGGCATGGAGATAGCTCACTTACCCCACAGTCAGATAATGTACCTATAAATACTGCATGTGTCAACAGAAGACGGCGTTTTTTCTGTACAATACAAACAAGATTAATGTTTACCTTTTCAGCTAGCTGTTAAGGTAACCGTGGCCGCCGTACCCACAAGTAGATGGTAGATGTTTCTCCAAGAAACCCGAGTAAATTGGGAAAATCAGTTATCAAAACTGAAGATGCATTTTCTTTGGTTTCATATGGTTGTGTGTGTGTGTGTGTGTGTGTGTGTGTGTTTTTAATAGAAGTTCCAGGTATAGCAAATCCTTAGCTTGTTTTTCCTAATTTCTGTGAGTAATTGGCAACTGGGAAACAGCCATTAGCAGCATAAAAAAGCATTTAACTAAAAGTCGGTGGTACTGAAAAGACGCAAAACTGGATTAGATTTTCAACACTCTCTATTATTAATGGAAGTTGAGCACGTAAAACCCTTCGTGCACTGGGCTGAAAAATACACCCTCTCTGTTTGCTTGTAAATTACATAAGGGGGGAAACCCCCAAAAAAACAAAAAAAAAAAACCCTCCCACCTAGGCCAGCAGACATCCTGCTTCTTAATTTATGGGCGGGAGTCATCAGTGCGTGGAAAATGTAGTCCTTCCAAAGATCGGATATTAACCTATAAGCAAATGGTACATTTCAACCCAGATTTGGGGCTTTGAATTTAGCCTCTCGCAGAGTGGTTCGTGGGGAAGAATGAAGAAGGTTCCTCACCAGGAACCCCGTAAGTGCTGCTGTTTCTGAGTGTGAAATGTAGACGGAGCAGGTCTTTGGCTGTCTGTGTTTTCAGTAACATAACCTGCCCCCATTATATATATTTTTTATCTTTTGTTTTTAATAAACTCTACCAGCCTGCTCTGTTTATGGGCTATGCCACCAAAAATAATAGCTCACATATGTCACCCAGCTGCTGTATTTAGTGTAAGCTGTGAGCTTCAGCTGTTTGGGGCGGGTGCCTAGGAGTTCTTGCCTCTGCCCAGCACCCGGTCCTCATTCAAGGTCATCCCGTTTATCCTGAGTATCTCTGCCTTTCTTGAGGGACTACTTTCCCAGCCCGTTACCAGTACCCGGAAACCTCCGCACCATTCTGCTGTCGAACATTCCCTTTGCCTGCAGGTCCAAGGTTAGAGCCGTGGTAGCTGCGAGGGGCAGCTCGGGCTTCCGGGGCTCTAACTTCTGTCCTCCGGCAGGTGACCTAGCTTCCCAGAAAGCATTACCGATTCACGGCGTGCAGGGCGCACCGGTGGACAGGAAGCCTCCCTTAAAAGCTTTGCCGTGCCACACGGTTTCCAGAGACGTAAGAGAAAGAGCTGTGATGGGAATGAGACTTACAGATGCGTCTGGAAGGCAGCCGCTCCAGAGAGGACGCCCCTTGCCGCTCCGTTAGCCGCGTTCGGCTCAGATCGCTTGAGCCCTGCCATATTTCTGATTTCTCTCTCGGCCCATAGGATGAATGTTAATGAGCGAAGCACTGCTTGTAAAAGGCCAAGGGGCTGTTGTTTAGGTGGTGTGATTGTCTGAGAAAGTAAAGTTATGGAAATTGTTTTGACCTTTCAGCCAAGTAATGTCTTGGCCTCTCACATTTATTACTCCTGGGTGCATTTCCAAAAATATACATTTACAGAGCCACGGAATTAAATGAGAAAACTGATTTAGGGATTAATAGCTTGTTAGTTCAGCAGAGAAGAAAACAAAAACAAAAACAAAAAACACAAAAAACAGCCTCCCAATTCCATTCAGGTTTTATTTGTAAATGTATCTGTGTATGTATCTAAATTAATCCCAACCCCTTTTGGTTCGCTCCCTGTGCCCCCCACCTGCCGTCACTCATGGCTCATACCCACACCCCTACAGACTCCAAACAGTTTTTAAGTAGCTAATCGATACAAGAACACCTGCATCAGGGCACCTGGGTGGCTCAGTTGGTTGAGCGTCCAACTTCAGCTCAGGTCATGATCTCACGGTTTGTGGGGTCGAGCCCCACGTCGGGCTCTGTGCTGACAGCTCAGAGCCTGGAGCTTGCTAAGGATTCTGTGTCTCCCTCTCTCTCTGCCCCTCCCTTGCCCATACTCTCTCTTGGTCTCATAAATAAATAGAACATTAAAAATTTTTTAATAAAATTAAAAGAAATACCTGTGGCACTTACTGAAGTATTTGCCTTGGGATGCTGTAGTTGGTTTTAATTACGGATGGCCGTTGGAAAATGTAGTTTTGAACCCACTATCCCACCATTCGCAGGACTGGCTTTCGTGAGGTTGTCTCTGTGACCTTGGACTAGCTACTTCCTCCTCTGGGTACAGTGTTCTCATCCCTAAAACCGGGCTACTCCACCACCGATGACAGTCCCCACGGTAATAGGCTCTCAGCACCTGTCAGTCTCCTTCCTTCCGTGTGTGCGCTTTGAGACATGGAAGAGCTTCACGAGGACGACCAGGACCTCCCAGTTCTCTATTCTCCAGGCCGTCTGAGTCGAATTCACAAGTTTTGCGTGTCCCATTTGGAATCAAGAGCATAGAAGAGGCAAACTTATTAATATGCATTGTCACAACATATTGTCACATAGTAATATATGATATATGATAAAATATATCAATTCTGAGCACCACAAATATCTGTGGCTTCACCTCAGCATGAAGGCAAATGAGTTTCCTTTAGCTTGAGTGAGTTCGGAGATAAACTTCAATGTAACAAAATGTATTTCACAGGAAACGTTTGATGTGGCGCGGTTGGCTTATGAATCTCTTATCTACTCGCGGTTCACTCCTTAGAGTTATTAGTCAATTTAATTTGAGCAAATGCCAGGATTACTAACTAATTAGGAGGATGTTCGTGAAGGCAGGAAGGTGGGGGGAGCGTGAGTGCCGGTGGTGTGGGGTTTGTGGCAGCTCGCAAGTCTGATTTTTTTGCCTGATATCATTTGCTAAACATTATACTTTGTGTTGTTGTCACACAGATAAGCCTCAAGTGCATATTCAGATGACTTACCCTCTACAAGGCCTAACCCGGGAAGGGGACGCGCTCGAGTTAACATGTGAAGCCATCGGGAAGCCCCAGTAAGTTCTGAAGGCCAAGGTTGGCTAGAGGGTCATGAGCGGGAAATGTCACAACGCGGAGAGGTGCATTCACAACTCGCCAGCCTGTCACCTGTCTCCTGATGGAAAGGATGGGAGATTTTTTTTTTCAAAATAAGGAATATTCAGTGAAAGGGGGAATAAATATCAGTGGTTGGTTCTTAACGATCAGGATTGGGAGAAAAATGAAATGCCAGCTAAGATTGAAATCTCAGCTAATTCTATTTTATTATCATCAACGTGATTGTCAGAACTATCTTCTCTCACAAAAGAAATAATCCTAATAAAATTTTAGTATGACCACCATCTAATGGCGTATCTGCCACCTTCTGCGTTAATGTCTGAGCTGCTGGAACAGCGGTTTTCAGACTGAAATTAAGCCGCTGTGATTAGGGCGGCCGTTGGAAAATGAATTTGCCTTACCTTTAATTTTGCTTCTCTTTCCCTCAAGTAAAAGTGACTCCTAGGAATACTTTTGTGGGCAAGGAATTGTCCCAGAACTTTTCTCGAGGAACACAGACGCACCGTTGCGTAAAAGAAAGAACGTACTAACGCTCTTATTTGACTGAAAAGCACAAGGAAATTGCTTCCCTGCCAAATGCATGCAAGTGAATCAGAGGGAGCGCAGTAGCTCATCTCAGCCGTGTAGCCGGGCCCCGTTAGACCCCATTCGGTGTCGTCTGGGGAGAGGAGAGCCTCTCTTCCAGGACGGTGAAGATCGTTTTGAGCTGTTTCTTAGGGGAAGGAAAACAATTCACGGCACCGTGAGCCAGAACGAGTCAGCGTTGGGATGGGAGCCCGCACACTCTGCGGAGTCCCCTCTGCTGTCCCTGGGCTGAGACTCTCTTCCCCCTCTGAGTCTCGCTAACCAACATTATGACCATGGTCCTCATGCCGTGAGCCTCTTCAGGAAGCTTCCCCCGGGATCTCTGGGGAGCACGGTCCCCGTCACGGCTAAGGAGTGATCCATGACAAGAGAACAGGGGACTCAGCCCTTTCTGTGTCGCGCTTCCCTCTCATGGGCTAGAATCTGCTTTTGTCTCTCCTAACCCTTTGGGGTTTTAAGGACGACCTTCAGGAAGTAGAAGGTGGACTTGGCTCTGTTTTGCTTTTCCTTCCTTGGCAGAGCGGTCTTCTTCTCCTTTGAGCACTGCAAAAGATTCAGATCTTTCTTTTTGCAAACTGGATTATGCCTTAGTTAGTGGCTTATCTTCCCTCCAAAACAATCCAATGGAGGAAAACAAAATCCTCACAGGCCACTCGCCACTGTATCCGCCACATTAACCACATTTACAGTCTATGGCTTTTCTAACCTATATTTTGTTTCTGTATTTTTCCCCCCGAAGAAGGTACCGCGTTCAACTGAATGGGCCAGGGGGACAGTAAATTACACGTTTCCTTCAGGACATTTATGCCAGGGAGGGTGCCTGTCTGTTCCCCTCCGCAAATCGGAGCGGGTGTGCGGCTGTCTGAGCTAGATCGCACTGCCCTGCTCCCCTTTCTACATGTTACCTGTTTGTTTTCTCAAGAAATTGCATACAATAAAAATGGTAATTTAACTCGCCATTAAATGGGTGAATATTCTCAGCACTTACCCCCACTGATTGTTTCAGCTGCCAGAGCAGCAGGGCATTCGGTCTGACGGCCCGGCAGACCCATTTGCCATTGCCTGCAAGGGGGGGACATATGCAGTGCTAATTTTTAAATAATGTACTGGGTCATGATGACAAACCCATGTGTAATTAAAGAAAAATTGTAACTTCACATCCCATTTGAAAACTGGAATGCTACTTGACAGCGCTAACTTGAGTGTTGGTTCATCATTAAGCTCGGGTCTTTGGTCACGTCACCGCTCACGGGGGTAGCCGCAGGGACCAAAAGGAAGGTGTTTCTGTGCTCATGTCTCCGGTGCCCTTCCTTTACAATGAAAGTTTCAGGGGCGCCTGGGTGGCTCCGTCAGTTAAGCAGCCGACTTCAGCTCAGCGGTTCGTGGGTTTGGAGGGGGAATGGGCGCCTGGGGGGCTCAGTTGGTTAAGCAGCCAACTTCGGCTCAGGTCATGATCTCACAGCTTGGGAGTCTGAGCCCCGCATCAGGCTCTGTGCCGACAGCTCAGAGCCTGGAGCCTGCTTCTGACGCTGTGTCTCCCTGTCTTTCTGCCCCTCCCCTGTGCTCGCTCGCTCTCTCTCCCTCTCAAAAACAAACATTAATTTTTTTTTAATTTAAAGAAAAATGAAATGAAAGTTTCAGGCACAATCCTCCCTGTGGTCCCCATTTCACAGGAGGTCGAGGGAGCGGTCTTGATGAATGGGAGCTCTAAGAGTCAATGAGTCTGAAAGATTCTCTGTGTGTGTGCAGTTTTGGCTTTGAAACATTTTGTGAAACTTGCTTTTACCTGGTGGACACAAATGTGGTACTTTATTTATTTTTTAATTTTTTTGTGGGGGTGGGGGGCAGAACAGGGAGGTGCAGAGAGAGAAAGACAGAGGATCTCAAAGCAGGCTCCGTGCAGGGCCTCGAACTCATGAACCGTGAGATCATGACTTGAGCCGAAGTCGTATGCTTAACCGACAGAGCCCCCCAGACCCTCAAACATGCTACAGCATGTCTCTGAAAAAGTGCCGCAAGGAGCCCGTGTGGAGACGCGACCGTTCGTGGCCCGGAAGCCTCACCCTTAGGCCACACGGTGCACGCACAGAGGGAGGAGTTTGGGGAGCCAGCAGAGCAAGACATTTGCTAAGGGACACGCCGAAAAGGTGGACTGGGTTGAGGAGGGCAGGTTATGAGCAGGGGTTACAGGCAGAGGAAGCAATTGCATATTTCTAGAATGAATAGAGGTGGTTTTTCCAACACAGAGACGAAAAGAAGACAGTATTTGGATATAAAAAAAAAAAGTCCATTTGTTTTTGCAAAACTCCAAATGCATTAAAGATCACAACTGGCTTCTAAGCAAGGGTCTTGGTGTATTAGTAACCATCAGATTAGTGCTTGTATCACTAGCCAAGAATTTGATTTTTCCCCCCTAATTAATGAGATGATTAGCACGGGTGAGCTCCGTCCTGTCTGCATTGGTGTGAAACCACCCAGCAGGGCATCAACACAGGGCCCACTGGTTTATTTGCTGATTTGTTAAAGATGAACTAGAAATAATGAGGCCCCTGCTTGTGGTCCTACTGAAAGTTTTTCATCACCTGATAATGTTGAGAAAAAGTATATTCCAAACAGATTTGGGGGAGGGACGTCACAGCTGTAGTTCTGTGAACTGAAAACACTTCCAGTGGCCGTCTCTAATTGTGTCACCGTGCATGTGACTCATTCAACGCGCGGGGGACAAGCCGACGCTGACATCTTGGTGGGAGACACGAAAGCTACCTGTCTTCCTCCTCCTTCCTCTGCAGGCCTGTGATGGTGACCTGGGTTCGAGTCGATGACGAAATGCCTCAACACGCCGTCCTGTCCGGGCCCAACCTGTTCATCAATAACTTAAACAAAACAGACAACGGCACGTACCGCTGTGAAGCCGCCAACACCGTGGGGAAAGCTCACTCGGATTACATGCTGTACGTTTACGGTACGTGGAAAGATAAAGATAAAACGCTCCCAGACTGCTAGACTCATTTACATGCGGCCCCTGCCCGTGAGTCCCTCCCAGAGCTTTCGGTCAGCTTGAAAACCGAAAACCAGTGTGTGTTCTCCAAGAACTGCAAGCAGCCTGGCCTGAGGTGGACTCCGGGGTCCGCACCCGGGAGGGCTGTGACTCTTCTCCTCTCCCTCTAATCTTGGGGATTTCCTGCGAGATCACAGTCCCCGGTCATGCTGAGTAGGAAAGCTGTGTCCTCAGGCACACACAATGGAGATGATATTAGAAATAATGACTGCACAACTCAGCCTTCCCAATTAATGGCTGTTTAGCTCAGAAAGTTTATTCCCAGTGGTATTTCCATACCTCAGCTAGGCTTTCTCCTGCTTTGATGAACTCAAGCCTCCTGCTTTCAGCATGATGCTGTTCCATTCCGGAAGACGTTGCAAGCCAGTAAATCCTTGGAAAAAATATGTATGAGGTCCTTGGTAGCTACACAAACCACTAATAGCTACTCCTTTAGACACGAATGCATTTTTCTTTAATTTGTCTGTTTTCTGAATATCTTCTTACAGGATTTTTAAAGCATATTATGAATTGGGTTCTCTAACCCAACAAATATTATTGAACATCCCATTTACAGCTTATTGTCCATTTTGTTATGATGCGTAGTCTCGATTTAGTTGAGGAATGCACTGCCTCGCTAGTCTTCAGATGACAAATTGAGTCTCTTCTGGCCAATTGGAGCCTCTCGGTTGGTGTTATGCCAGGAGGCATAGTCCTGAACTGACGTGACCCAGAATGAGTAACCGTAGGCATGAAATTTTCAGTATCTTATAAATATATGGATTGTGTACATGTTTCCTTCTCCCCAGTAGCCCTGTAAATAACCCAGGTGTCAGTGTATGTGAATCTACACCCACACACACACCACGTACCCGCACAATATTGACACCATTATGTCCTAGAACCTTGTCGCTTTCCTTATGAAGAAAATAGGAGTCACTGTCTTTTTTTTTTTTTTGAGGAAATAGAGCATGCTTTATACCATATCTACTTGGATATTTAAATATAATCCCTAACCTGTACTTGAGGTTTTGTTTCATTTTTCCCCTTTTAACATCATGCAGAATTACAGGATCACATCTACTCACCTTATTCGTAAACTTCTGAGATTTGTTTTCTTTGTACGCGGCCCGTGTTGTCTGTGGCTCGCATGTATGATGGCATTAATTCTGCCCTGTGGTTGAGGAGGACCAAGTAAAGGGGATGCCGTCCCTTGCGCGGCCAGGGGGGTGCCGCGTGCCCTGTGTTCAGTTGATGTTACACGGAGCCGCCTGCTCCTCAGACTGTTCAGAGTCTGTTCAGGCAAAACGGGTGGAAGGCAGGGCCCTCTCTTTTGGGTCTGCGCCTCCCGCGAGACCCCGTTGCTACTCGCCGGGTTGACAGTGGGCAAAGCAGTGGCAAATTCCCACCGGCCTATGACACTCTTCCTGGATTCGGAAGACTAAGTTATTTAGAAAAACAGTTTTGACTTACTGTACCTACTGTTCCCAGATCTCAAGATAAGGAACGTTTTGTGGATTCGGTGGGCCACAGATACAGTTGAATACTTTTGGATACCAGCTTCTGGCTGGCATTTGTTGAGCACCGACTCTGGCCCACTGGTTCACGTGCATGACTGCCTCTGATCTCCGCAGTGACCCCAGGGGGTCACAGGGTCCTCACCCTATTTTACGGGCGGCAGATGAAACTTAGAAAAATCCCGTAAGCTGCCCAGGTTCACAGGGTGGCTAACTGTGTTTCAGAGCCATGACACTTGGACTGCCATGCCTACAAGGGCATTTGTGTCTTTCTTTGTAGTTCCTCTGATGCTCACTGCTTCCCAGCAGAACGATCCCCTCCAACATAGACGGGTTTTTTTTTTAGAATTTACTCGCTGGTCCAGAGTGTGCTACTGAAAGACAGGAAACATGGCGGCCTACCTGTCTAGATGAGCACATTCTCACACACACACACACACACACGCACACACACACTCACATCTCCCCAGCCCAGGACGGTACACCTACCCCCATCTGGGGATTTGTTAAAGCTACGTTATGCCACCTGCCTCCCTCAGTCCATGCTAGTAGGGCTGTGTGGGAAGGCTAGACTACCAACCTGAGGGGTTGCTAGTCTATTAATAAAATGTTCTGGCAATTTGGGAAGATCGCGAACAGCTTTTCTTTTCAAAGCTGATTTCTTGGGCTACCACGGTAATTTTCAAAGTGCCTTATGAACTAAGCGTTAAGGTGCCTGCAAAATGTTTAATTTTCTAGAAGTCACTTCTATACTTGGAGAATCTGGCTGGTCAGTGCCTGAGCCCCAGTCGGTTTGGTTCTTGTAGCTTCCATGTGTCAAACACAGCTCATTAGCTCCGACTCTGTGTTTTCTTAACTGGTGGCCTCACGTTGCTCTTGGTGCTAGAAGCGATCTGAGCCACCAGGTTCTCGCTGTGCACAGGTCACTTGAGCCAGATGCGAAGGACAACAGTCACCCCAGTAGTGATGAAAATAATTGAAAGTGTGTGATGTTCGCAAAATGAAAGGGACCCGTGACCTTTTCTCTGAAGTCTCTACCCGTGTTGGTCTGGCCCCCCCCTTGTCCGTAATCGTATTTTTAAATCGTATTTCAAAAACGGACCTCCGGGTCCCCTTTGATTGCATTGTGGGCATCACACATTTTGTGCCAATACTCAGAGAGATGGGCACAGAAATAGCATTAGAGTGTACCTGGGGAAGACGCTCAGGTGCACACGTTCCTTTTCAGGTGATAAATCCTGTAATTGAACCAGAACAGAAGCAGCACATAGCTGCCCCCACGCTGGGCGGCAGGTACCGTCTGGGTGCAGTTGAGGCGGGAAGGAGAAGGCGTAGGATGTTTTCAGAGTTCGGCTCGGGGGCCAGTGCACCTTGCTCGTCTGTATCCGCCCCCGGGCCTACAGGAAGGGGTAGGTGCGTCCCAGTGATCAGGTCACAGAACCTTCCTCACCTGCAGCCTCCATCTGAAAGTAGCCAAGACAACATTCTGCCTCTTTGTCTACAAAGGTAATTGGAAATCGCAAAATTAGTCAGTCTGCTTCTTGGAGGAGGATGCAGTTTTATTTATTTATTTATCTTATTGAATTCCCTTTTGGTCTCCTGGGTGAGCCTGCCCTTCACCGCTCATGTCCCCACCTGAGACGAGCCAGGTCTCCCATAAAACAGAGCAGTTTGCTGCTGAGTCTTCCGTGTCACATTCATACAGCACGTGTGCGGAGAGAAGTTTGCGAGGAAAGTTAGGGCCCCAGGTTACTGATCCGTAGTGGGAATCGTTTTAGGCAGGCCTTACCACCAGGCACCAAGATGCTGTTTTCATAAACTTTCAGGAAGTTGTACCAAGGTGCAGTATATAATTAAAGTTTTGATGTATTAATTAGACAATCTGAGAGCGCACTTGGAGATAAAAGGACACCAGATGTGTCAGGGAGAAAAAGTTGACGTGCTTTAGATAAAATTTAAAATCAAAAGCCTTCAAATCGTCTTATGCGCTATTACAGCAGAATGATTGCTTAGTTCAAAGTCTTGCTGACAGTTTAACACATTCAGTTTGATCATTTGGGCTGAGGATTTTCGTTTTTCTCTTTCATATTTGCCCTTCCCCTTTCCCCCAAATAATTTTGGAGCTGATAGGAGAATATACAGTGTAGCAAACATCTGACGGGGATTCCCTATGGGATTCCTGGCTTCTGAGGGTCGAGCCTTCTCGTTTACAAGATGGAAGACGGTCTTTTGGCTTTATCGCCACCTTCCGCTTAGGTCAGGCTTTTAACGGGAGCAAAGGCAACTAACGTATTAATATTTATAAGTTGTAAAATTTATTGACTTTTAAAAAATAAAATCTCAGGAAAATCTCGCATGTCTGGAACTTGATATTTAGTGGTGACATTCTCTCTTCTTTGTATTTATTACAAGTATAGAAGCAGGATTCCTTCCTGCTGGGATGTATTGATGGGGAATAATGAAGTTAGCCGTCATGGAGAGTGGGGGAGCGGGAGCACGCTCGTCCTTGGCCGACGGCAGCCCTTAGAGCAGCGCCATCCCTCCCCCTTTCTCCCATCTGCCAAAGTATAAAGCGAGATGACAGTCACTGCAGCCTCTCGGGGGCTGGGCTGGCCTCACCTCACCTCTGGAACCAGCCCGGGCGGGGGTGTCCTGTTTTGATTTTCCTCCCTTCTCTCCTTCACATCTCCTCATTCCCTAGTTCGCTCATTAACGCAAATCTCTTCTCTTCTTCTCTCAGTGTCTCCATTTAAGGTTTGGGGTTAGGATTACAAGACACAAGTCCTTGGGGGAGGGCGGGGGAGGGCGGTTTTTGGTTGCAGACGGAGAAGTCATCCGACAAGCATCTCAGTGTCCTCGTGCCTTCGTTTTGTCATTACTGCTCATTGTTGTGTCCAGCATCATGGGCTTGATTTTCCTTTTTTTTTTTTTTATCCAGATCCCCCCACAACTCTCCCTCCCACCACTACCACCACTACCACCATCACCACCACCACCACCACCACCATCCTTACCATCATCACAGGTACGGTACCTTCATTACCACTGAAAATTGTCCTGAATGTGTATTGTCTTTCTGGTGTGTATGCAAAGAAGTCTAACCCTTCCCTTGAATTCCTTGGAAGTTAACTGCTCCTTTATTTTGGAACTTCAAAGGCATTAGATACTTTGTTCTCACGTTGAATCCTCAGGACCTCAGAAAATCTTTAACATCCAGGCCTTTAACAGTAGACGAGATATTTTGCAGCTCGCACATAAGAGAATTCTCTTTTCCAGCATCGCTATTCAAAGCAAGATGCTAGGGAAAATGGCAGCCTGGCTATCAGAGAACAAGCTGATAGCTCGGGCCTGGCCACGGTTCATGAAATGGTAAGTACTCTGGCTCTGGCTCTTCTTCTTGTCTTAATTCCATCTTTAGTTCATACAAAGGAAAATGCACACCCTTGGACATGCCCACGCGGCCGTGTTTCTAAACGCATCACCATCCTTCCTGCCCCAGAGTCCCTGCCAACAGTGTTACTACTTGTTAGTGCTGCCTGTCTCCTCCGGGCTGGGCATGCCTGTACCCCTCGCTGCCCCCCGTTAAATACTGGAGGGGTGGAGTCGCCACGGCTCTGCGACTCTGTGGCCTTACCTTGTCTGGACTGTGCGAAACTCTTCCAGAAAAGTTTCACCATCTTCTATTTCTGCCCATCACCAGGGGAGGGGTATGCAATGCACCTCTTCCTGGTACCCGGTGGCTCTCCTCCTGCTTGAGGGCGCTCGTCTGGGAGCCTGGGAGGCTGGGAAAGGTCACGACTGAGTCACGTCTGCTAGACAAGCAGGATTTCCTTCGGTAAGGCCTCTGCCAACCGCTGTTTCCAGGGACTTGCTCCAGAACATGTAAAAGTAGTTATTCCAAGAGGAAAAAAAAAATCTCTTTAAAAGTTAGCTTTCCAGCCTCATTGCATCACCGAGGAGACCGTGGGGCCTCTGAGGTGCGGGCGCCAGGGTGCGGTCCTACCGCGGGACTTCCTCTGACACTCTGAATATCTAGTTCATCATTCTTCAGGTGCAGGGCCTCTTTCCCGCCCTGGACCGGCCGTCCTGCACGCCAGCTCTGGAGACGTGCTGGGCTTTCACAGGAGCCGGTGAGGCAGGCGTGAGGAACACCCAGAGAGTCTGCGAGAGAGGAGGCTTAGGCAGTAGAGCCATAGAGCACCGATCTCCGTTTTCTTCCCTTTCTAACCATCGCAGTGGGACAGAGAATCTCAAAAACAAGCCACGAGGGGGGGGTTGTCTGAAGGTTAATTATGAAAACATCTGTGGCTGCCCTTCACTTAAAATCTTCTGAAAATCCATCAATTGCTTTCTGTGTCTCTCTCTAAAGTCCGCTCCATGCAGGGGCTGCTTCCTGAACCCTCGTCGGTGTGGATTTGTGTTTCCCTTCTCCCACATCCTTCTTTCTGCCGCCCGGTCACCCGGCGCGTGGGCTCCTCCTGCTCTGCCTCATTCGTAAACACAGCAAAGACGTTCGTGCTAACTGGGTCCAGGTCAGCCAGGCGGCCGACTTCCCAGGAGCTGGGTTTCTACCTTTCAGGATCTCTTGCCCCTTATCCAGGTTGGACACCGAATTGGGCTGGAGGTCTTCACGGCAGGTTTTCAGGAAATTTCCCGAGAACGGCCCTTCGGATGTCCGCGTGAATTACACCTCCGTCCCTCACTGCCCTTTGCAGGTGGTCCTGTCCGTCTTTGCAGAAGGGGCCCAGGGGTCGGCCAGCCCATATCACCTCTCATTGTTGGAGAAGGTTCCATCGAGGTGACTGGCCAGGTCTACACTGCAAGGCAGCAGAAGCCTTAGTCACTCTGCAGAAACACCCCGTTTCTCTGTAACATGGAACAAAGCTTTTCATTTGTGGCTGGCCTCCCACCAGCTTAGGCTGGTTTGGGTTTTTGTTCTTTTTCCTTTTTGGGGGGGAGGGAGCCAGACCTTTCTTAGTGCCCCTGAACTCCTCCCTCCTCAACAACACAGCAGAGGCGCCTCCACTCATAGCTTTGACTTTTCACCCCAGAGTAAAAATAATCTTGTGCCCCCCAGCAGCTACAGCTGCCTGTGATCATGTTCCAACCATAGAGACTCTGCTTAAGAGGAAGTTTTTAACACAAACAATGCTGTGTTTCCATCCATATGGAAGTTGCCTTTACGTATGGCTTGTCTTTGCTTCTGCGTCTCTGCTCCTGGCCTCACGATGGTCTCAGAGATGCACCTTAGCCCCTCAGCCTTAGCCCTCGAACCCTCGCTCCGTCCGTGGTAATGAGCACCCAGGATCTCACGGGCACACCCAAGAGTCAAGTAGAACTGCCACTCAGGCAGCATTGGAGACTCCGTTCCTCAGCAGATGTGATCGTACGAGGGTCCTGAGTCTTAACCAGCAGCGTTACATATATTTATCTTGCCCGGAAAGTACACTTGTGGAATTTAACATTTGCTCCTTACTTCAAACAGATTAAAGGTTATGGAGCTGAATGATTGTGTGGCCCATTTTAAAGGTCCAGGCTATCCCTGAGATTAAAATTGGTTCCTAAAAAATCTTCCAGACTGAATCATGACAAATGGATAGCTAAATGAATTTCCACTCTGCTTCTCTCTTGTGCTGTTTGCTGCATTACAGCCCCCATTAGCCTTAAAAGCTGCAACAGCTAAATCCAGTGACAGGAACATAAAGCCTGAGATTGACAAAAAAAAAAAAAAAGAAAGAAAGAAAGAGAAAGAAGCAGCCCACAGCCATCCATTTCTTTCCTCCCACTCAGACGCAGGAGCTGAAACCCATTGCCCCGGTCAGGGTTTCATTACAAGAAAATGTACGAATGCAATAGAAAAATATTTTTAAACTCAAAAGGGCACAGTTGATTTCTGATTTCCCTGAAAGGAGGTGTTCCTGTGTTATCTTCTGTCTCCCATAGGCAGGTTATGGAATTGCTCCCTAGTCAAGGAGACAGACTGCCATGGAGTCCGCCCGGCGCCGGACTCCCTCCAAAGCACGTTACCGTTTCTTCCTGGGGACCCTTGAAAGCAGGAAATTGTGAGCCCAGTCCGGTGTGCTGGTACTGTCTAGCATCCTGGACCGGCTGGGTGGGAAGGGCCCAGAGTCTCTCTGTCCTGTCCTTCCTGCGTGGGGCCAGGCTCCTGACCTCCCCGTGAAGGCTCACGTCTAGCGGTAGCTTTACCTAGGGAGGACTTTTCGAAGGCTCCAGAGTCCTGGAAGGCATATGTGATGTAAGCTTGCCACATCGACCTTGTTGCAGCCTTACAACTATTAGGCCGTTAGTGTCATCAGAATCCCTTTCTAAATAAAAACTACTTGAGGGACAGAACTGAACTAGGAGCGTCCAGAGTCTCATCGTGGTGTGACGTGGGTTTCTTCGGTGTCTCTTCTGTCCCGTGCACATGGACGTTCTGACCGTATCCTTGTTTCCGCTTTCCCATAGGCAAGCCCCACTTTCTTTTTTTTCTTTTCCTGTTTTTTTTTAAGTCATGTCAAGTCGTCCACGTAGTTTCATTTTATGAAGATATATTCTGTAATACTGAAGAGCGAACTGCATAATCTAAATTGTCCCTGGAGTCCTCTGTTAAAATACAGAGACGGCCAAACCAAACCATTAGCCTGGGTCAGAGTCCTTCATGCACATTTCTCTCCTAAATTAGAACCAAAGAAAAACCTACCGCCCTCCTGGGGGGCCACGGGGGTGGGGGGGTTGGTTTGTTTCTTTGTTGTTTGTCTGTTTTACTTTGTTTTGAGTTTTCTTTGAAGCTAGTTGGCTTTGCGGATGAGGTGTATGTACAGTTGCCCGTTTCTGGGGTGACAGGTTTTGCCCGTGTCCACAGCTGGACCCAACTTTTTCCTGATGGTCATCTTGGGAAAATATTTTGTGTTCCGCTCCGGAGATAACGTGGGTGTCGTGTTGTTTCTGCCCAGTTGTGTCCGGAGTTAGTTGCTTGCCGAGGAATGCACCTTAGAAAGCACTCAGCACTCAGCACTCTGTCTGAAATGCCCATAGGAGCTTGAGCAGGAAATTCAGGCCCGGGGGAGTTCAGCGTGCAGGTCGCACTGCATGTGTGACCGTCATAAATTAAAACACTAAAATCACTTTAGGATAAGAAGTGAGTAGCTGTAGGGCCAAATCCTGAAACACACGTAGAAATCCTTTCACGGGCATGAAACAGGTCCTCTCTAAATGAGTTTTTCTCTTTTTAAAAGTATGTATCCAGTGAAGTTTTGTGTTTCCTAGGAGAGAAGACAGCAAGGTTTTTCTTGCTGGGGTCTAAGCGCTCAGAACCCAGTCTACGTTGGAGAAAGGGAGCCCCACCCCCGGCCCACGTTATTCTGGCTTTCGTGGGCTAATGTCACGAGGCACTGTGTGTGCGCAGTGTATCCAGCCACAATAAGGAGAGGGCAGCGGGCAGTGCTCACGGAGTGTGCCAAGTGAGGGGCGCCCAACACCACAGCACACGTTTTCAGTGCCTTACATACACCCGGGCTTAAGACAGACTACAATCTGAATTACGGCCCTGCCTCACGTAACGGACCGTCTTGTTCTGCAGGGTCTTAGCCTAAGGATTCCTATTCTGTGCTGTTGACATTTGCGTGGCGCCAGGGGTAGACGCCTAGCTGTTTTTAGGCATTCGTTCATCAAACCCCAAGCACCCATGATACGGACAGCTTCATGCCAGTGCCGTGCAGCCAGAAATTCCTTGAACCCCTTAGAAGACGGCACTGGGGGTAGGTTCTAGATCCTGGAACTCAAGTCCAGGAGGTGCTCTGCGGTAGGGCTGGCTCGGTGGCATGGGCAAGGAGCGAGGAGGGCCTACAAGAGAAGTAGTTCGGTCTGCCGTCAGGGACGGGGTAAATGGGGATAGGACAGGGTGGCGTTTTAGAAATTAAGCACAAAGGCCCAACTTTACTTCAAGCATCTGTGTTCAGTGTGTGTGTACGTTATGTGTATTTATGTCCTGGGTATGTGTTCCGCCACCGTTGCTAGGAAGTACACACCTTTCATTCTAGAATGTTTACTAAATTACCTTTTTTTTGACAGTTGGCATCTACTCCATTAAGACTGTTTGTCACTCATCATTTATTGAATGCATATTGCGTGTTACCGATAGGCCAGATGCATGGTAACAAGAATCTTTTTTTTAATGTTTATTTATTTTTGAGAGAGACAGAGACAGAGTGTGAGCAGCGGAGGGGCAGAGAGAGAGAGAGAGAGACAGAACCCAAAGCAGGTGTTGGGCTCTGAGCTGTCAGCATAGAACCCAATGCAGGGCTCAGCCCCATGAACCCCAAGATCATGACCTGAGTCGAAGTTGGATGATTAACCGGCTGAGCCACCAGGCGCCCCAGCCAGCCAGGTTTTGACCCACACTGATTTAGGAAGGAATAAAAACAGTAAGAATACTATAGTGATGTACATCCTGATTCTGCCTTTAAAAAAGAAGGACTGAGAGATGAGAATGGAGGGTTATTTTTCTAATGCTTCTATCATAATTCCCATACTTTTATATTCCTTGTTTAAAAATAATCCAAGAGATTATTTATCCACAGGGCAGAAAACTAGCCTCAATCACATGGGTTTCTCAGGCTTAGAAAGCGATGGTTAGGGGGCGCCCGGGTGGCTCAGTCGGTTAAGCGTCCAACTTCGGCTCAGGTCATGATCTCACAGTCCGTGGGTTCGGGGCCCACCTTGGGCTCTGTGCTGACAGCTCGGAGCCTGGAGCCTGCTTCAGATTGTGTGTCTCCCTCTCTCTCTGCCCCTCCCCTGCTCACTGTCTGTCTCTCTCTCAAAACAAAATAAAGACATAGAAAAGAAAAAGAAGGAAAGTGATGGGTAGATCTGTCTTGGTAGGACTTAGAGGGACCCAGCTCCCCAGCGTGTAAGCCGAGAGCTCCCTCCCCATCTTCACCTTCCTTGCGGTGCCCCTTCTGTGCCTCCCTCACCGCGCCTTCCCCCTCTCCGTCCCGCCTTCCGCCCAGCCTTCCCCCACACGGGACAGAGGAGTCGTTTTCTTGTGAGGTGAACCGCTGTACAGGTGCCTGTGATTTTCAGAACATCTGGTTTGCAAATGACGAGATCTCAGGGGCACAGCGGCAGTAGTGAACGAATTCTGAACAAAACTCGAAATTGCTTAACAGAGAAGCCCATCCAGTCCCCATCCTGCTGCTCTGTGGAAGGAGGGGGGTGACTTTGAGAAGGAAGGGAGCTTGGTGGTGACTCTCCTGTCTGGACCTTTGCAGCTTTCGGTCTGTTCCCGTCCCCTCTCTCCCGTCCCTGAGAAATGGGAGTTTAATTAAAGCCTAACATGTTGGAAAGAAAATTAACTAGGACCCTGGTAGAAAATAAATACAAAGTTTAATTTTCCAGCACGTATTTTTGCTTTCAATAGATTTCAAATAAGTCAGAAATAAATAAAGAAAAGAATTTTAAAAACCCCTATATTTAATATATATTGGCCAGCAGAACCCAACTATGAAAATAAAATTGTCAGGGGAATTCTTTGCCTGGCCTGGTGTCTGGATTTAAAGCAGCCCCGTAACACAAACTGAAGGGGAATTCAATTAAGAAAAGCCATTGACTCCTTATTGACTTTAGTTAAGAAAATAAACTGGGGGAAAGTGTATTAAAATATGTCTGGACTGCTTAGTACGCTTTCATTTAAGCTTCTGACAATCGAAACGGGAGAATTTAAACTCTTTACAATTAAGCTCTGCTTTTGAGTAAATCGGGTTCTCTGGGTTATTACCCGGTGCATTTTTTAACGTATACCCTACTCACACACCCCCCAAAACGCAGTCTTGCAGGGAGCCTGTGCCTTGTAACGCAGGAGCACCACAGAGCAATTGGAGAAGAAAAAGTATTTAAGGTTGTGAATTTAATTTTGTTCTAGGATTTTCATTTTCACTTATGGCACCCGTTGTGTTTGAGACCATGGACTAATTTATGGATTAGTTTTAAACCCCCAGCCTGTCACACTCAATGAACAATTCTAAGTTGGAGAGAATCCATATGAAAGGATTAGAATGTGCCACAGTGGAGCTTACACATGACTGTTTCAACTACATCTTGCCCAGATGCCTCTCATGCAGGGATTGTTTTGTTTTTGTGGGGGGTTTTTTTGGGGTTTTTTGCTACTTGGTTAAGTGGCTACTATCTCTAATCTCACACATTGTCAGAGCCTTTTCATTTTTGTAAGCATCTTCTACTGCCACCTGAAATATAGGTGATGTTTAATTTATTCACGATAGGACGCCATAAACTATTCATATGGCTGGGAGACCAGGAAGTCAATATTTAGTGAAATGTGCATCTTTCAAATAGCTCAGGGCTGGCCCTCGGACACCTTGTTTGATTACACTCATAAAACAGCCAGAGGGTGACGAATAAGGCCGCACGCATCCACTGGGTTTGCAAAAACACGGGATCGTTTTGTTGGTGGTGTTCATCTTGACCACATAAAATAAACGTCCAATAAATTTGCCCTTATTGTAATTAAAATTAAAATAGAGACAGCAGCTCAGCAAGGCCTTTTTAATTTCATAACTCTATGCCCCCGTGAGCCCAACTCAACGCTTTGTGACCTCTTTCTCCCTGGGGTCTAGCTCAGAGATGAGTTTCGTGAAGGCAGCAGCAAAATGAAGTTTAAACAAGTCTTTGTTGGGACAATTAGGAGTTCTCAGTTTTCAAGCCAAGCGCAGCCTTGCTGACGTACGTTAAGTTAGCGCTCGCATTTTTGCCCGTATACTTAGAATGCTGCACACCTCGCCAGCCCCCCTTGAAGGCGCCCCTATAGACCCTACCTCACAGAGCCGTGCTTTCAGAGCCACGATGTCTGTGGTTTCTGCATGAAGTCATAATGCAATTAGGAAAGAGAATTCGATTCTGTGACAGTGCCCTCCTGCAGGGAACCAAAGTCACCTCTGAAGAATTTTTTTTTTTCATTCTTTACTTGAAATCGCCTCCGTTCAGATAGCGCACCAGATGCTCTTAGAGACACCGCATCAGCGTCCCCATTGACACAGCCTCGAGCCCCGCGAGCTCGGCGGCCCGCCTGCGTGTCCGCCCCAGGCTCCTGCTCCATCGCCGGTCATGACTTTGCCATCCCAGCTGCAGTGACCGTGTGGTTTGATGTGAACACGTGTTTGCTTTGAACTGTTCTCGAAGCTGTCTCTTCCCCCTCCTGGCATTCCTCTCTCCTCCCCTTTTGGGTGCGATTGATGGATTCCCATCCCCAGAATGGGGAAGCAAGCTGCGCAGTGGACCTTTCTCCTTTACTCTCTAGTCCCTCATAGAGGCTGACGCCCTTGTCCACTCAGTTTAATCTCACGCTAGAGCGGACAGTGTTGGGGTGTAGGAAAGAGTAAAGCGAGGAGTCACTGGTTAATGCAGAGATACGATTTTTGAGGGCTCTGACCTTTAGGATTGACCCCACCTCCTTTCTTTCAGTTCATGCTGATTGTTAACCTGCTAAAAAGTAAAGCGTATGAGAAAGTGCTGCTATAAAAACAAGCCAAAGTGTTTATTGTTTTGCTTTGTTGATTTTAGAAAGGAGTCAGTGCCTATCCATAAAATGTATTAACCTGCAGATACATGTTTCTGTACAAATGTGCGTTTGATCTTGCCCCTGAAATTGAAAACGAGTCGCACTAACACTTGACTTGAATGTCCCGAGCAAGGAGATGTGTCAGCCGCGTCCTGACGGTCTGGTATCACGATGTTTCAACTGTACAATTTTTGGAATTGTTTTTTTTTACTGCTATTTTATGCATACAGACTTGACTTATAAGTAAGTATTGTGTTCATATTATGCGGTATATTTTATGTCTTTCTTTCCTTCATCTATTCTTCAGAAACTCAGCTATACGTTTATATTAAGCTGCAGTCGCTTGTCAGATTGCTGGTTAATTCTGGCTCCTTCGAAGGGCTGCAAGTTTCCAAAGATACAGGGTCCCCAGGAAAGCATGCAACTGACGAGGAACACCGGTGTGAATTCATGGGTCAGATTTTGCGAACCAGAAGCGCCAGGCTCATATGACCAAAAAAAAAAAAAAAAAAGTTTGGCATCCCAGTGCATTTAAACATTGCCTGTGTCAAGTCTGGAAGAGTTCTTGGAGTCTCTAGAATTCCTAAAAATAATGATCAGCTTAAATAGCTGCATTATATGAGAGAGAGAGAGAGAGGGAAAAAAGGACAGGTAACTACCTGCAGTTTGAGCCCCAAACGCCGGCCCAGCTTGAGCTGCTGAGCTGCCGTGCCCACATCACTGACCTCGGCCGTTCAGAAGGGGAGAGTGGACGGAAGCCTCCTGGGGAGGTGTCGAGCTGAACACGGAGGCGTGGCCACGTGGGTTGACTTTGGAATTCAGTTGGCCATGGCAGTGGTGTTAAAAAAAAAAAAATAAAGACTGGAAAAAGAATGTCATCGTGCATTTTGTTAGATATTTATCCCACTTTCCCTCTAGCCAAAAACAAAAAAGAAATTTCTTGAGTCCCTTGAGCAATGTCCTGCAAAGAGGAGCCAGGACGAGCAGGCCTGGTTTGCAGCCTCGCAGGAGGAGGAGGAAACTCGAACAGCGTCGGAAATAGAAGAAGAGACAGAACCACGTCCTCTTTGCCGGCAAGTGCGTCTGGCGGTGAAAAAGCCAACGTGGAGCCTCCAGCCGTGGCCGTGAAGCCAGGGCTCCCGGCAGCCCAGCGCAGGGAACGTGCTTCTGAGCTGTGAGCACGGGGACGGCTGGGTCCTTTAGTTTGTGGAATGTCACACGATCCCAAGGGGCGTTTGGCAAGCGGTGTGGGCATGGCCGTTTCCCTGACCGTCTAATGCTCTCACGTTGTAACACGGCAAGCCCTGCGAGCGAAGAACGGATCCGTGGGGGGTCCTGGGGGGCGGGGGCAGGTACGGAAACTTGCCTGGAAACCTGGGATGTTCATTCCCACGGCCTCCCGGTTCATTGAACTTTCCCGCTGAACTCTCCTGGAATAAGACACGGGATGGAAACCCTGAGCTCATGTGCTCGTCTACCGGTGTCTGAGCCTAAGCCTCGCAAGAACCCTGAAGGTGTGACCGATTCGGCGACGCCTAATTGGCAGTCACGAAGCCAAGCGCCCGCGTGGGCTGGCTTAGAACAAAGGCAATGTTTGAATGTATGAATCCATTGTTTGGCCAGCCTTCCGACCAGCTCTTCCGTCGCGGTCCTGAGCCTTGATGCGTTACGAGTTTGCACTGGTGTTTCTCCTCACTTTGCATGTTCCCCTGACTTTTGACGAGCAAGATGTGTCCTGGCAAGACCCCCAGAACCAGAGAATTGACTGTTTTCCTCACTGGCTCGCAGCTTTGAGCTGAAGGCATGTCTTAAAACAGTGCAACTCACTTCAAATGCTTTTTGCTTTTCATTTATTATTGCTTGTCACGCGATGTTCTTTGAAAGCTTGCTCATATATTATCTGTTCCATTTTTTTTCCATTTTCCCTTTTTTTGCATGCCGTTCCTCCTGTCTCCTCCCTTCCTCCAATCCTCTGTTCCTGTATGTAGACACAGCAGCGACGACAGAGCCCGCAGTTCACGGTTGGTATCACATTACTGTTTATCTACTTCCTCAGCGCTGCTGAGAGGCAAGGCAAGCCTGGGAAAAAGAGAAATGCAGTCTTCAAGGGAAATCGTGTTTCGAGTAGACTGATCTCATAAATATACTCTAATTTTTTAAGGCTTGAAAGGATGTCGGGTCTTGTCATTTCTGTTGTGAGTTCAGCAGCCAGCGGTGACAGTCGCAGGCGAGGCGGCCGCCTCACTGGGCAGGCCGCGGGCGACGGCCCGTGCTGACAGACCTCCAGGTGGACACCAAAATACAAGGGACTTCAAAAACCAATATTTGCCTAAAAATCACAGCCTCTGGATTGAAGACCCAATTGCTTTCTTCATTTATAGGCTAGAGTCCCAGGTAACATTTGGGAGAGGGGTCATTCGGGTCACTTAGTAGTTGAGGCCAAAGGACAGGTGAAGACAGAAGGGTCCTGTTAAAGTTGATGAGGTGGCAGAGAGGAAGGTCGACGCTCTTAATTATGTCCCCAGTCCTGTTTGCCTCTGCAGACCAGTGCCCGTTCGCTCTCGATCTATGTGTGCGTGAAAGGTTATGGTAGCTTTGGCAGGATACCTCTTCCAGACCAAGAATGGCACCATATGTAAATTTTAGCAGCATTAAGTAGGACTTAGAAAAATCATTTGTGTGCAGGTACCTTGTAGGCAAAATACTAAGACGTTGGTTACGGTTTTAACCCAAAAGTGGTTTAAAACAAAATGGCCACCGGGAAATCCTTTTCCCGATTTCATCTCCAACTTACTGGAGTAAGTCTATTAACGTTCCTGTGTCTCTCCAGTCAGAAAGTTGGAATCACGTTTCATCTGTATATGACTTTACTTCTTACCTCTCACCCTAGTGACAATGCGCTTAGAGAAAGATAGTTAAGTTAAAAACTGGGCAGAATTTTAATAATTGAGTTCCGGGGAGTTTTTTGGTAACGGGCCTATTTACATCACTTTGCATGTTGGACAGTGTTGGAATGCATCATTTAAGTGACAAGAGGTGATCAGCCAACGCTTTCCTGTTCATGCAACTTTTAGCTGAACATCTCTTCCTAGCGCAGACTGACTTCCTTAAGACAGACCTACGGTTGGGGACGTGCCAGTTGGCAATCTCTAAGCAAAACCTGTCCTGAGTTAGCTGTCCCTGAAGGTCAGGCCTTGATGCTTGGCACATCGCCCCCGTATTTGGACTCTGTGACGAGGAATCCCAAGAAAGCAGAATAAACTTAGGTACGGGGAGCTCCCCAGCCACCTCACCTGGCCCTTGCCTGTCTTTGGCACAAAGGGAAAAGTTAAAGGGCCAGATGCCCTGGCAATCATGAGAAGTCAGTTAGGTGTAAAGCTCCCACTTTCTAAGGTAATGCCCCATAGTGCTTGCTACAGCTCAGGCACCGTGCTCCATTAAGCTTGGTTATTTGTACGGTTCATCATTAATTGAGCACTTCCTGACTTTTATCGATTAGTCTCAGAGCTTTAAGGCTATTTTAATGTCGTTCAAGAGATTTTGTTCTATTCTTTTTAAGATGCTTTAAGTTCTGAGCTTCCCATAATTGACTCCAGGGTCAAATGTAACCATAAGATTCCGGAATTGTGTGAGATCTTTGAAGAAATATTGATCATTTATCTCCTAAGACTCCAGAGTTCTATTTGCTAGTTCCCTTCAATAAAACCCATGTACTTCTGTGAATCTAATGGATGTAGGTCTTAGAGTTGAGTGAGGTATTCCAAGTAGGAAATCTGTTCCCTGACCTGAAAAATGAGAAGTTCGCTAAGTGGCCAATCTTGGTCTAGGACACAGTTTTTGATTAGGTCTTTCTATCTAGAAGGAAAGTAACAGTGATCTCTTTTTGTGGTATAACAAAGAGACACTTGGAATAAGTCTTAATAGCATTCCTCTGGTAGGAAACAGAGAAGCAACCATTGCCTTATTGGTTCAAGGGCAGCGTTCAGGCCCATCACACACCAGGAGGATGTTGGTCGCTGTCTGGCAGTACATGGGAGACAACCTAGAGCCAAGAAGTTTTGGGGAGAAAAAGGAATGGCCGCACACACACACACACACACACACACACACACATGATTCCTTAACGGCAGAAGGAGAGAAGAGACAACCCAGGTTAGTCCTGTCACCATACATTTATAAACACATTCTCCTGACTTGTGCAGAGTCCCTGCAGCACCCTCACAAAGAGGTCCTACCACCGCCTTGAACAGCACACCCTCCAGCAGGCAGCAATATCTAGAGTTTTACTTGGCAGACGAGAAACCTGCCTTCAGGTTAGTTGTCAAAGGTGGTGGAATACGATGGAAACTATAAAGCAGGAACCAGATTTCAGAGAGAGAAAGATCTAGAACTGACTGTAACGGGGTGCCTTGTGGCCAAAACCCAGCTTCTTCAGCACAGCAACCCTTTGACGTCCATCCACTTGAGAATGACCTTGAGGTGTTCACGAGAGAGACCCGGGCCTAGCAACATGTCCTGGTCTGAGAACTTGGCAACTTAAATGACAAGACGTATCAGGTCAGCCGGTCGTGGCTACGTGATTGGTCTTAAGAGTTTCCGTACTGGAATTCTTTCTATATTTCTCTTTTCTTTTATGAAAAGTAAAAAAAAAATGATTTTTAAAAAGCTTTCCCTTTGAAGACTCATTAAAATACTTTATTCAAGCTTGTGTTGCTAGAGTTATGTATGAAGTACACCAGTGGTTTATGTATGTTGACCATCTGTTCTTACCAATATCTGATCGGAATAAGCATGTACCGAAAGGTTAGAAGTGCATGGGCATGATTCAGAATCAAATGGATTTTCTCCAAAAAGAAACCAAACAACAATCAGTCACAATGTGTTTTTTAAGGATCTAATTGATGGTAAAGATAAAATCGAGTGTAAGAATGGGGTTTTTAGACTAGGGTGACCGAAGGGATTTTCTTTAATAAGGATCTTGAGCATTTGTGTTTTTGGAGCGCATCCTTCAGGCCTGGACAGGAAGAATCCTGTGTTATGTGTGCATGTTAAGCAATGAAAAGAAAACACACACACACACACACACACACACACACACACACACACACTGCCAAATCCTGTTACCACATGGTCTAAAATTGATGGCAGAAATGCATGAGTGACTGAAAGCACGGATGGTGTCGTTGTTATGATTATTGATGTGTGGGTGCGCGTGATGGTTTTTGTTTGTTCAGATGTGGGCGCTTCTCTGTGTCTTGTGCCTTGTTCCTGTTCAGCCCTGTGTGTGCCCTCTCCCTTCCCCCACCCAGCCCCCCTGTGCGAGGCTCTGGGTGACAGCATGCCATGGTCCGGCATAGTGCTTGTGCTTTTGCTGCACTGCAGTGAGCTGGCTTCCTCTGGGTTTGAGGTTCTCTCTCTCTCTCTCTCTCTCTCTCTCTCTCTTGCTCTCTCTCCTCTTTGTCTCTCCCCCACTACCCCCACCCATCCCCTGTTTCATTATTTTCTAGTCTACCTATCCTTTCGCTTTCCACCTCTTGACATATCAGAGGCTGGGGATCTCGTGAACTGATATATCCCAAATGAGTTTTTCAGCCGTCTTTAAGTTAGTCTGTAATTATGGTAAGACTCAAACTGGGAACCCCTCTGAAGTCATTTTTCACTTTCAGTTGTAGTTTCAAACTGGCCTGTGCTAGAGACACACACTCCTTACCCTCGTCCGCTGCCCTTAGGAAGCACCCCCAGGACCTCCCTTTCCCTGACTCCTCCCATAAGCAGTGCAAGCCTTGAGGGAATCCTAAAAGCACACGAAATTCTTATCTTATTTTCTATTCAATTGAGGGGAAATTCTGAGGCCCATTTTAAAGAAAAATAGCCAGCAGTGCGCATTATTGCAACCTCTATGTCTACCATCTCTGTGTACGTACCTCTCTGCGCATCTCTCTGTATGAGCACGCAACAGTGGCATTCAGAGGCTGTCACTCAGTCAAGGGACTCTGCAGACATTGTACGTTCCACTCAAGAACAAAGCTAAAGAGGTTCACGAATGGCTGCAGGACCTGAAGATTGTGTTTCAGCCTTGATATGCAGTGTGGAAACAGTGCGCCACTGTTTAACGGCGTGAACCAAATTTCTGCTAATGGGAAGAAGGGACAGACTCCACAAAAGCTGACAAAGCAGGAAGAAACAGGATGACTGAGCTTTTAGATTAAAACTACCGGGGGCTCTGAACTCTTATGGCTGGTGATGGAAGTAAGAGTTTCCATAATATGGCCAAGTGATCAGATGTCTGCCGCTTAGGTAAGAGAGAGACCATCGCCTCCTTTTTCATACTGGGAATGGTACTGGAGCCAGTGGGCTGTGTTTTTGTGTCCTTGAGGTTTTCTTTGATCATTCTTTCATGACGTAATCTGGGGGAAAAAAAATGAAACCCTGATGAACTAAACCCACAAGCACTTAAATTTTGCTTGACCTTGAGTTATTTCAGTAGCTCCAGGATTTCTTGCTGTTTCTTGCTGTTTGAGGTTTTCCTTCACCTGGTTAAACATTGCCACGTTCTACCACTTGTAGCAGCAGCGATGTCTGCTGAGGAGGAGGAGTAAGGAGCAGGTGCAGGGAGGGGCGCTAAGGAGGCTCAGGGTGTGTGAGCACCTTATAGACCATGAAGAGGGAAACACATGCTTCCACCGAAGAGCTCGTTACAGTGCAGACATGAAATTAGCATGTGTGAGTGACTCGGAATTAATCGCCCAAAAAAATGCCATATAGACCAAAAGTTAAACTTTTCATTGGTTTAACAAGGTCTAAAGAAACGTACTGGAAGCATTTTAATTAGAAATGACAAGATAAGGGCTCCAACAGACGCCATGGGAGTTTAAAGACCAAAGCCCAAGAAGCGGTTCCCCACGTACTGTTAAATTGTGAAGTCTCCTCGTGGAGAGTATTGTCGGCTTCACGAGATGCATCTTTGTTTCTTTAAGAGAAGAAGTGTATAGTTTTTAACATGAAAGAGGACTGACTGCCTAAGTCAGAGCAATTTTAGGAGGTAAATTTTGCTTGTCCTCACATGTGCACTCAGTGCTTCAGTAAACTCTCCCAATTACATTTATTCAAAAATTATCCGACTATGGCAGAGCACCATAGATTCATAAAATACAACAGCAGTGCAAAAACAAATTTAACGCCACTAACCTAAGTGGCTTCCCACTTTCGGATGTAATCTGAACAGTGGATTCCAGATGATTTGGTATATTTTAAAATTTGTGCCATTAAAAATGACAGTTTCATCTTTAATGAGGTGTATATCAACTGTCTGTTGCTTTTTAATGGGAAACTTTGCATTTCAATGATATTCCATAAACATATTTGTCTTTATTTTTTAAAATCAGCTTTCTCATGCCCTCCCCAAGGAAGCAAGCGTTCAGCAGGAAAGCTGCCTCCTCAAAACATCCTTGTTTAATACGGTTTAGTGGGTGCCAAGCACGTATGTAGAAAGCTTTGATAATCATTGGGCCACGTAGAAGTGAGGGATTAGCCTTCTGAGAACTGCAGATTCATAATTAACTACAGAGAAGTACTTTATGTTGCCCATTTATAACAATTATTCAAATAATTGTATTCATCAGTCTTTATACAAGGGATAAAGCCAATTAGCAACACTTTCAGCCAATCAGATTTCAGAACAAATGGATAGCATCCCTACTCACTTGCCTCTGAATTGATTGCATTGCTCACTGCTTTCCCTCTTGTTGCCTAAATCCGTAGTTTGAGAACCGTCCGTGGACTCGAACCCTCCCATTTCTAATTGGCACCTGCCGCTGAATATTGGCACCCAAGGTTCATAATGGAAGTTCTTCTTCCAGAGCTGACATGACGGCTTCCTTTCATGGCAGCAGCCTAGCTACCGATATCCACTGGGCTTCTTTTATAAAACAACCCACAAAACCCAAGCTTTTACTGACCATTTCTACATGACCGTTTCTGTTACTTTGATTGTTGGGATTTTTGTTTTTTGTTTTTTTAAATAGCACGATCGGTGTGACGTTGCTGGTCTCCAGGGCACTTGTTTCGTGCTCTGGTCGGTAGTGCACTGAGCATTAGCCCCACATCATTCATTCAGCAAACGCTTGCTGAGGGTGTGGTCTTGCACTTGGCTCTAAGAGAGGGGACAGGTGAAAATAAAGACCTGCCCTCTCCCCAAAGTCCTTGCCGTCCTACAGGTCCACAAAGAGTGCCGCAAAATGGCAACTCTCATGAGGAAAGTACTAGCAAAGTAGAGGATCCGAGCGATCAGACAGGACTTTGAACAGAACGTTAAGGAAGGACCAGAGGCCACCTTGATTGCCTACCGTTGGGTGACGGTGAGCGGTGAGCGTTTTATTAAGGGAGTGTAAGTGAAGCATGAGGAGATGGAATCTGTCCCCCTCCCAGCTGAGCCTCCTGTTGTTAATCCACCTCCTTCTTCCCCCCTCCCCCCTTTAATTCAGATCAGAGCTGGCTGAGAGCCCTCAGAGCTGGCCAGCGTTGGTGGTGGCCCGGTGGTGGCTCCGTAGAGACCTTGCAAGCCCCCCTCCCCCCCACCCCCGATTATCTCCTGACCTGACTGCTTTCTCAGCTTTGAGGGTTTTATTTTTCAGGGAAACCACTGATTTTTTTTTTAATTCTCCTTCTTAAGAAGTCGTTTTGCGAAATCAGATTTTCTGATGAAGACATAACCTGCAATCTGGTTAGCAGATGCTGTACCATTTTGAAAGAAGTGATCCAAGATCATCATAAATTGATAACGACATGTATTTGTCAGTATTGGCAAAGGATTTCAATTTATGGTAAAAATGTGAAATCAAACTTACATACATCAGTATGTAACATCTAAATATATTTGTATTTTAAGAGCTATGTCAGAACATCAACAGCTAACAATCAGGCTTTATTTTTTCCGTTTTGCATGCTGTTCTGAATGAGTGATTTTAAACATTCATCTTCATGTGTCATGTGCTTTGAAAGTGGAGACTGAGGAATCTTTCTGCCTTGATTGTGTATCAATAACAAAATGAAACGATTGGAGAAATGTACTTCTGGATTAATGCGTTCAAGCTATCCAAAAAAAACAAAAAGAGAGAGAGAGAGAGAGACAGCAAAGAGATTTGGCTCATGTTTTTTTAAGAAAATTCATCCTCAGTTCTTAAGTGTTTTGTTTATGTCCCTTGAGGAATGGAAAGAAAAACGATTTGTTTTTACTTGTAAGGCCTCACTCAGTTGCCCAATTCCGCAGAAGAGCTGGACAGTGAGGACCTCTCAGGTAAGGGCTAGTCACTAGGTAAGGCGCTGCGGTGTTCAACCTGTGGGCGCTCTGTCCACGCCTGCCAAATGCCCATTTGGTTTCCTGAGCAGTGAATTAGCAGTTGTGCATTTGAGACAAACAAATTCTTATGAACACTTTCTTCCTCCCCACGCCCCTCTCTTCCCCGTGGTAGTGGCGTGTGCATTTCAGATGGGGACTGACGGCGCTCACGTAGGGGAGGTCAGGTCATCCTGGGGATCACATGAAGCCCCTCTGCCTTCAGTGGCCTAACACAGTTGTTTCTGTTCTAGATACACAGTGGTTCCGGAGGAATGTTTTTGCATCAAAAGCAGTTTCAGGATGTTGGATTATGAGAGGAGATCTCCATTTAAAAAAGAAAAAGCTCATGTTGACCATCTGCTTCTGTAGAATAGACTAGAAAAGCCACGTCCTAGTTATCTTAGAAGCACGGGGGGGGGGGGTGGGGAGGAAGGGGGGCAATTGTTTTGTCACACACCATGATGTAAACTAATTATCCACCTCAGACCTTTTTCACAGCACACTGAGCTCTTGCAAAAGTAGGTTTCATGCTTGATTCCAGGATTTAGGTGTTACTAATCCAGAATAAGAAGCGTATCCTAAAAAGGGAGGGGGGTGTTTGGAGATTCAAAATGGTCAGAGCCAAACAATTATATGAGCTGCCATGTTGCTCTGGGACCTCACTGCCGACCAGCTTCAGCTTCTTACACATTTTGACCAGTCAGTTCCTAATAAATCCATAAGGAAGGCCCATTCCTCATTACTGCGATGGAGGAACCAGAGGTAGGACTGTGGGTCCTTACTCCAGCCTTTGGAAAGGACGGTTCCGTTTCCCCTTCCTGAAGAGATCGCACTTGAGCGCCCTTGGATGGTTGCTTGTTAAGGTGGCGTCAGTCCTTGACAACAGGTGTCCCCCTGGGGGGGAAATAAGACAGAGCCACCTGGTCTTTCAAAATTGCAGATCTATGGCTTCCTATGTGCTTCTGTCAAACTTAAAAAAAGGGGAGGGTGCCTTTGTTTTTCTACGTACCATGTCCCAGTGGGAGCTTCGCTGTTGGGTTTGTCCACAGAATGGAAGCTCCAGGAGGCCATACTGGTTTTGTTCACTGCTGTATGCCTGTCGTGTAGTAGGCATTCGATTGATACGTGTTGGATGAATAAGTTCCAAATCCCACTGAATTCAGATAAATAACTAGGAGATTAGAAAGATAGCCAACCCATCAAGGGACTGTTTCATTTTTGCCTCTTGGTGGTGGTGTATTCAGAGAAGTTGCAAAAACATTCGCCCGACTTTGAGAGCCAAGTCCTCCTCCTTGCGTAGAAGGTAATGCTGGTCATAAGCAGTGCGCTCTCAGTTCCTGTCCTGACCGTTAATAAGATAGCTTTCCGACACAGTGGCCCTGGCGAGTGGGACTTCTCGGGACCCTAAGAAAGGACTGAGTCCTCGTTGGCTTGATCCTTCTTGACCTATTAGCCAGATGAGGGTCACTGAGATATGCAGAAGTAATTCTTCTTCTCTTTAGGAAAACGGGGCTAAATCCGCCATCCACCTCTTCCCCAAGCATCATCAGTTAAGGAAGTGCTCTGGGTCTCTCTCAGCTCTGCGTCAAGTCAGATGCGGCCTTGCTACAGTTCTATCAATCACCCCTGAGTCAGGAGCAATAAGCCAACAACTGTTTGTGCTCCTAATAATTCGGTTAAATTAATAATAATGTGCCCCCCGCCCCCGGAAAACTGCAGCCCTGTACTGTTCCGGAGCCGTAAGTCATGTAGAACACTGACGATCTATCAGGCCGGGCTTGGGCTGCCTTTGCATCTGGTTTGATGAACTAATCAAAAACTGATTAGCACCTTTGTTCAAAGGGGATGCTGATTAATCAATTACTATTGATTGTGAGCTTGGCTTCCCTCGGCAGCAAAGAGACATCTGAAGGGGGAAAAAAAAACAACCAATAAAAATTGAGCAGCTGTCATTGTGTTTAAATTTATTAAAACAAAATACATTATTTTTTATGAAGCTGTCTTGAAATGGGTCACTGAAGGGGAGCATATTGATTGAGAAAGGATGAACTTCTCAAATTTCTGTAGCCTAGAGACTGGATTCAATTATAATACAAGACAAACAGGTTAACACCCGTCTTAAACAGTCCATCAATAAATGAGAGTAGGTGTTGCGCATTTAATGCTAAACTGTGGTAATGAATAATATTACCGTCCATCCCCTGTTCCATCTGGGTAGAAACTTCATCCTTGCCTTATTGTGGGTAAATGCTACATCCTGCGTTTCCTTAGAAGTAAGATGGCCCGTCTTCCGCCCACCTCCCCCACTCATCACAGCTAGTGACAATTTCATAAGCAACATACGGTGCCCCAGCCGCACCCAGCAAAGCAAGTTGCCCAGCTGGCCCTCCTCTTTAATCTGCATTAAAAAATTACCCGTGTGTGTAGTTCGGTGATTTAATCACTGGCAGACCTGGGGAGCTCATCCAGTCCCACTCTGAACCCTTTCAGTTACTCTTTGGATGTTAACTTTATTGACGGTGGAGCCGCGAGAGTTTGGAATTGTTTTATCAGTTACATCTGCTGTTTCCTGGTGACAACTGGTGGTCGTTGCCACCCAGGTGGAATAGAGTAGCTTTAAGCATATTTATCCTCCTATTTTATTTTAAACGTTTTAAAAATGTCTGCATGGCCTCCCTCCTTTCAGCACTGGAAGGGCCTTTGGGGACTGTTGAGTGGAATGCATTGGTAAATATACGTACGGTATGCCAGGGAATGGCCCTCCGGCACTGCCAGAGCATTCCATCAGTCCTCTGCTTTTGAGGCGGAGGCCCCGACAAGAAATTCCAGAGCTGTCTTGCTTCCCCAAAACATGATTTCAACTCTCGCCCTGCAAATGAGAAAGTGATGTAGAAAAATCCCACATCTCCCTCCAGTCGGTAGAGAAGTATGGGTGGAGGGAAGACTCTGCATGGCCCTGATCATCCTGCCAGGCATTATGGAAGACTCTAGGGGAGCCAGCTAGAGTCCCCTAAACGGGTTCTGAAGGAAATGTGGGCTCGAAATACAGTCTAAATTTAGGTAATGGAAGCACATAAAGGCCTGGAATCCAGATGATCGCTTCTGGGATAGGATGTAGGATCATCTGGTCATTCTGAGTGTCGTCAAAGTTGGCTGAACTTGCTTGAAATGTGTGTGTAAAACTCAACAGACATAACATGGGGCGGTGGTCTTTCCCCCCCTGCCCCTACCTAAGGTATGGCGCAGATTTGGCAAACAGGCTATCTCATTTCTGTGATCAACTAGTGATTATGATATGATAAAGAAAAAACAGCTGGGCTGTGTAACACAGCCAGATTCAAGGTGTGGCCCCATAAATCTAAGGTGTAGTATGTAGCTTGTATTTATACGGTTCTTTCCAGCTTAGAAAACGTCCACAAGTCTCATGTGCTCATCATTCAGCACAACTGCTCGGGCCTCTCCGTCAGCTAGACTCCAGGCAGGCACTGGGCATGCAGCGGTGAACAAGACCAGCCAGGAGCTGGAGCCACTGGGGACCCCAGAGCTCAGGCCCCTGCTCTGACAGCTCCGTTCCAACAGGGCAGCCAGGCTCACGGTGCACGATGATGGATAGTGACACATGCCGTGGAAAAAATAAACGTGGGTGCCCTGGAAGTTAGGGATCAGGAAGAGGTGGAGGCTAGCTCAGAACACAAGCATAGAAGGCCACAGGGACAGAGAGCGCGAGCCAGCCATGGGAGAATTTTCGGGAGAATCCTAGGAGAATTGTTAAGGAATGGCTGTTCGTCTCAGTTTGCAAATGAGGAAGACGAGAGCTCCCAAGGCTAAGTGATTTACTCAGGAGACAGGGTCAGAATTTGAACAAATGGGTCTTGTGGCCTCCGCAGGAAATGGAAACTTTAGTTTTAGAACAATTGTCCTTCCCCTGTGAAATCCACCCTGCCCTTGCTCTGATGTCTTCTGGACAATCCTTTTCCTCTTGGACTCCTTTTCAGTTTACTGCAGGGTCCAGGGAATGAGGAGGGGAAAGTCAGGCTCCCTGGAGCCCATCAGGGGTAGAACTACATGCCGAGTGACCTGGAAAGATCTAGCATCAAGTCAGGCTCTTTCTCCTTCAGAGAAGTCCTTCACTCAGACGATTTCGCTGCCCATTGTCCCACTGAGTATCCAAAATTATGGGATCAGTTTCCCACTGAGATGATCCTCTAAGCCATAGGGAAGTTTGGGGTCACAAAGGTTAAAACGTGTAGAGTTCCTTAATTTTACAATTCTGTTTAATTTAAGGCAATAGACTGAAAAAGTCATATTGGGTCCATGGCAGCTTGTCTATGGCTTTCCCACAATGTAAGTTTGAAGGTCATCAGATTGCTGATCTTCCCATAATCCAACATGCTACTGCTTCCCTCATGGGGAGGAAGGAGGCCGTCAGATAGGAACATGTCCTCCAAACCAGCAGGTCGCCAGGTTACAACACGAAATGCGAATTCAGTTCTACAGGTTGGACACTGCTCTGGGGTGACTTCACCATGTTCATTAACCCATCCTCCACACACCCCCAAAGGCCTGAGGTCCACAGGAGCATCTTTCTCCAGAGAGAGATTCTAGTGGGAAATGTATGTTTGGAAATACTTTATGACTGTCCTCTCTATTGGCTGTATACTCTTTCAAGGAAAACTCTGGTTTCATTCTCTGTGCCTTCCTGTTGCTTAAAACAGAAAAGGCGCTCATACGTTTAAGTCCTTATTATGAGATGAGCCAGGCGGACTCACGAGTGTGCCTCTTGGTCTCTGGGGACACTGAATGTTTGGGGAGGATCCCCTCCTGTTCATTAAGGCATTTCTAGTATTGGGTAAATTAATGAAACCAAGTTATTTGTGATGGGAGAAAAATCAACCTAAAAAATACTCGTACTCATATTTACCTGACAATAAATACTTAGAATCCTTCTCCTCAGATGGTACACCCGAATCGTGACCCAGCCCCGGGGGCCTTCACCCTTGACCACACAGGGCAGCTAGACCATCAGTCACACTGTGCGCCATTCTGCAAAAATGGAAGAAGGTTTGGTCAACTCAGCAAGTGTTGATGGGGTGTCTTATCATCTGAGAGCAGTGCTCAGTGTCTGGACAGCCCTTCCCCCAAAGCCTTGATAAGTATTCGCCTTGAGTCCGTCATACTAAAAGAACTGGGATAATGCTCTCCTTGGGTTTAATATAGTGGATTCAAATCTGACAGACACTTGCTGAGTACCTATGATATGCCAAACCCTGGCCCAGAGAGGCACTTCCATATTCAGCAATACACCGGCCTCTCAGAACGGCCCCGTGAAGTAGCTGGTTGTGCTCAATGGCTCAGAGTGGCTGATCGACCCGTCTGAAATCACAGAGACAAGTAACGGAGCCCCACTTGTACCCCAGACCCAAGAGCGGGCCCGGCACCCTCTCTAGTGGGCCGTGCAGGAGATGACACCCTCCCTCCTCTGCGTCTCCTGCTTGGGCTTGTTCCTGGAGGACCATCCAGACAGTGAAAACCTAGGGGAGCCCGAGTCCTGAGCGCTGGGCAGAGACGACGTGCAGCCAGAGCCCGGGAGCAGGACTCCTCATTTAAATGAACGCATACCGGGCTCTGGGTGACAGGGGAGGACGCCGACCGCAATTCTCCTTGAACACGGTTCCTCCGAAGTGTTGGCGTGACTGCAGTTACAGTGCGAGGACTAAATGCAGGCGAGGGGGTAGTACCGGCTGCCTGGGATGCAAGATCTTCTCGATCTTCTTGACTCACATTTATTCCTTCCCTCCTGCTTTCTAAGAAGACAGAAAAGAAAGGTTCTGTTGTATGGAGGCTAGTGTGCTCCAGTATATATTAACATCTTAATGGGAAAGCCGTGCATGTACTGTATACATTTACTGCTCTCTGACAAGAGGGAATTAAATGTCAGAAGGATTTGTAGCATCTATAATTGAATTGGTGCTGAGGAAAGCAAATCTTAAGGAAGAGTAACATATTAGGATTAGCAAATAATGTGGCATTTTGTCAGCACGTGCCATTCAGTCTGCTCCCCTTCAGTAATAAAGTTGTGCGCTTTCAAACGCACGCTTGTTTTTGTGGCCACGAAGGGCCTACAGTAGGTGACGGGACTGAGCGGCTCCGTCTTCTCGGAAGGTGCCAGGGCTCGGATGCCTTTGCCTGCGTTTTGTCTTTGAGGTCAGATTTGGGGCTTCCTTCCAATTTGGAAAACCCACCATCAGGCTTTCTTGTTTGTTTGTTTGTTTGTTTGTTTCTTCCTGGCAGGAAGTAGCACATGACATCATGGTCGTGAAGAGGCCTCTGACAGAGACTAATCTAATCCCTAGAGTCCCAGGAGGCTGGAGGCAGGATTTCCATTATAAAAACGATTCCGAGAGTTTTGACTTAAACTGACTTTTTCCCGGAAGACCTCAGCCCAGGAAAAAGTCTCAAACTCAGCCACGTAACGGAACTGTTGCAAAAAGTCAAGAATCCTAACTTTTCCCCCAGTCATTCATTAGACGCGGAGACGGGAGAAGGTCGAACATAGGAATTGTCCAGTAGAACTAGGAAGACCAGTGTCATGAGAACCTCCTCTGTTTTAAATAGTATTTTTAAGGGGAGACCTAAGGTAGTCTGTAACCTACAGGGACAGATAAATGTATGCCTTTAGGAGGAGTCCACTGTCCCCAAGGTTTCAAATGTGCCAGCCAGCCTGAGCCAGGGGTGTTACCACATGTGAAGGTCACGCCAACCCGGGTGGCCATCCCCTGCTGTAGGTACTAACTGTGTGTTACGCTTTAACTGGATCAGACTTCAGCTCCTCAGAGGTAGGATGCTTGGTGTCCTCTTGGCAAAAAGACCAGCCCCGGGCTGCAAGGCGAGCGGCTGCCGCCACAGCGAGCATCTGCTCAGTGACGTCCCCTCTGCTAGAGTCCCTGTCTGCCAGGAGCTTGTCCAGGAAGTACTGGCCATTCCCTGGCCGCCCATGAATCCGGAGCCTTCTAGGCATATCACGGATCCACGACGAAGGCATTTGCTTGGCAGCGTCTGTGAGGCGTCCCATGCCAGGTGGCGAAATAGCCGTAGAAACCGGGATGTGTCACAGAGCCCTGTTGTAGCACAGTGCGTTAAGGACGGCTCTGGCAAATAATTTAAGGAAGGGAAGCAACTGGAGGGCGAAGGTGGGGGGCACTGAAAGCTCCTCCCTGGCATCACTTTTCCCAGCAGCCCCTCGGGAACCGCTGCCTTCCAAGCCTCCCCCTTCGTGTTGCCCGTGAGGAGCGGTGCGGGCCAGGCCACCGGCCCCGGGTAAAGAAAATCAAGCGCTTCGGTGCATCACTCTTGGGACTTTCTTTGAAATGTTTTTGTCCTCGCGGTTTCTGAGATGCTAATGCGAGCCCGGGGTGGCCCACGCTCTGACCCAAGCAGCGGTGGCCGACTTAACATTCCGCAAGCAGCCTGCGGACTCTCACCTGGAGCCGAGTCGCTCCAGCTTTTTGCCGAAAGAAAAGCCAACTCACACGAATACTAAACAGCTCGTGATTGATCTGTCCTTAAAGAGACTCATGTCACACGTAGAGCCATAGACAGGGCCGCAGGATGGGACAGTACAGGCAGGAGTGAGCCACACAACCTCTTCTCTTCCCCGCGGTGACAAAGCGTACCGAAAACCCAGAGCTGCGGGACAACTAGGCCTAAACTCCTTAACTCACACGTGAACGGACTGCGCTGACCTTCGTCGCGTGGACACGCTCCGTTCAGGGCCGAATAACCTTGACGCCTAAAGCACACCCCAGGCAGGGACGTGGCTCCCCCTCTAGGATGGTGGGGACAAGGCTTCATGCCGGAGACACGAGTGCTCTTAGGAACACCTGTTGCTTCATTTCTTAAAAGAACAGGAAAACATTACTTTTCTAAACCCAAGACACGGCCATTCGCCTGAGGACCGGGCGTGTTTATAAGTGCTTTCCACGCCCGCATTTCCCTTTCAGTATAGGAGCTGGAGGCAGCTGTGGAGTCTGGCTCTTTGGTTTCTTTCTCTGCCTGATTTAGAAAAGGAACTGCAAATCTGGAGAAGATGCCCGCCCCCCGCCCCGAGGGAAGCTCATAGAACCTGAGAGAAGGGATCTGCACCCCAAGAGGAGCAGGGTCTTTGGGTGGTGGTGACAGACACGTTCCCGAGTGTCCCACTGGGAAGTCCTTTCTCAAGCACTGGCCAGAGCTCTTGCTTCAGGGGGAGGACAGGAAAGGCCGGGCAACCAACGGACTCAGTCAGAGCCATGGTCCTGTTGGTGGCTGACACTCCCTGTCTGCTCCAGCCACCCCCCACCATCAGCCAGCTCCGTGTGCCCGCTCTCTCTGTGTAACATCTTGTGCCCTTGCCCCTGGCCTTGAGCGAGGTGCCGGCACACAGGTGCGGCCAGCCCTGCCCTGGTAGAAGGTCACCAGCCTTCGCTCTGTTCCCCCACCACCTCGGGCCCATCAACAGCACTGTGAACACCCTCCCGCCCACCCCACACATGGAGACAGAAGTTGGGAGTGAACGGAGGCAGGAAAGGGCTCCGCTCTTCTCGGAGGACACCAAGCCATGGCAGGTGCCGGGGAGGCCGGGGCGGGGAGGGGTGGAACGAGGCGGTGAGGAGCTGCAGACCTCTGTATTCCCTGTGAATTAAACATCGCTTACCTTCTGTGTCCGTCTGCTGTAACTGAAGGCAGGAAAGATGTCTTGGTGATTAACTGGTGGTAGTAAACTTCCTTATCTAATGAGCATCAGGAGATAGCTGGAGAGATTACCCTTATAAATAAGTACCTGTAAAATACGTATGTCCTTGAGGGTGGGCAGGATCGCCGGGACCCGGGTCCCGAATGTGGGCAGCCCAGAGCACAGTTAGCTCTAAGTTCATGGGCAGCCCAGACCAAATCCCACAGATACCTCCCTGTGAGGTTTTTCCTTTTTTCTCTATCACAGAGTTTCTCTCCCTGTCTCTCTGGCTTCTAGAATGTTCCTGTGCCTAGGGACGGAGGAGGCAGTCTTTTAACAATGGACATGAGAGTGCCTTCCCCTAAATGGGTTATGTATGTCTGTGCCCGGGACGGTTTCTCAAAGTTTCCCTCTGCTCTCAGTCTCCCCCGGACGGGGCCTCTCTTCCCCTCTCACCCCTAACTTTCCCCTCTCCTCAATAGCTAGTATCACTTTCTTTTCCCCGTCCAACTCTAAGACCCGTGGAGTTAGTTGGAAGACTCTATTTTTCGGTAGGTCCGAAGCTCATGGCAAAGGGAGGTTAGTTCATTTTCACTCCCACAAGCTCCCCTCTCTTGACAGCTCCCCACGGAAAACACAGCTCCCGACTCCTGTCTTCCATCAGCGATTCTGAATCCGTGCAGGTTGGCGAGAGGGTCTCCAGGGTGTGAAGTGCTGTATCCCCTCCCCCCAGCAGGTACCCTGGGTCGAGGGACACCCCCGGCGGGGGGAGCGCTCCCCCTCGGCAAGCTCTGTTGTCTCTGAAAGAAAAGAAAAAAAGTTTCCGTGGCCGATTTCTGCCTCGTTGAAATGACTTTCCAGACACAGAGGCTGTTGATCCACGGTAGGCACCGCTTTCGGCCGAGGAGGGCGATCCCTCCACGAGGTTCAAGCCGAGCTTATTAGACAGGTTGCTGGAGGGGCGCGCACATCACGGAGCGGGCTAATTGGCTGTGGTGCACTCTGCCTCCAACCCAATTCCCTTCTCCAATTAAACTCCCATCATCCTGTTGTCCTGGGCGACCCGCTGCCGCCTCTGGTTCGGCATTTCTGTTTGGGCTGAGATTTTGGGGGTTTTTTTGTAGTGCTTTGAAAGGTAACTTAACGAAACACTTTAAATACTTCATTTTTTAAAAAATTTAAACTCTTTTAATTAAAGCATTTCTCGTGGAACCCTCAGTCACGAGTTCTTTCCCCACATCCTTCAGTACTTAATCTCAGAGCAGAATTGGAAATATCGATAGAAAGTGTAAATCATGCCCTCCTGCTGAAAGCGCTGTATCAGGTTTCGGCTCAAAAGAGCACCATTACCTTTAGCTGTCACGGATCTGTACACTTGATCGATAAACTTCAAATATTATTAGAGGTGGAGGCTTCAGAGATTTGCTCTGTTCTTTGGAGAGAGACAGAGATAAATCTTTCTTAAAAATTGACTTGAATTTGCACTCTCCGTCTTCCTGGTGAAATGCATTTCTCTTGGGCGTCCAGCAACTGCATGGGGGACAGATTTATAGGCCATGTGCTTCTTGTACTGAAAGATTTAAATGGTAAATCCTTCACATATGACTTCACAAATCATGTAAAGTTAAAAGATTTTTACCGTTTCTGTTGCTGCTGTGCTTAAATTGTAAGGTACAGCCAGTAAATCATTTTAATGGAGGTGTCGTGGTCGACTCAATAAAAAAAAAGACAATGGTTTAGCTTCCACTCCAAAATGTTAATGTATTAATCAACGGGAGAATAATTGTTTTTTACTACATTTATAAATCTCGGGTGCCATTAGGGTTTCAGCGAGGGGTGATGTAGCCACATTCCTAAATTAAAATTGTTTACACTGCCATACATCCATTCCGCATCGCCATAGCTCATTCCGGGTTCATTCTGGAGTTGTTCCCTGGCCAAACATGTCGTTCTCAGTCGCAAGAAGACATCCTCAGGGAGTGATGCTTATAAAGGAAAATTAATTGCATCGTGAAGTGTTAAATAAATAAAATAAAACCCGTCTGTGGCAATGGACAATTATTCCTGGCTGTCTTTTTTTGAAATAGGTTTTTAGGTTTTAGATTGAGGCTTCCCCCCTCATCCATCCGAAATGTAGCAAGCGTGTCACCTGTCTCTAGTCTTACAAGCCTGGTTTTTATCTCCAGGCAGCCGTGGCTTCAGAGCCGCGTGACCTGGGCCCGGGCCCCCAGGGAGTAGGTCGCTGGGCATCTGCAAAAAGCTGCCTCAGCCTCCCCGCCGCAGCTCCTGTTGCCGCCCGAGGTGCCCTTAAATAGTGAGGTCTACTAGGACCCGCAGCCGGACAGAGCGAGCGCTGAGACCAGGCCGGGACGCGGACAGACCGTTCCTTCTCCCCCCGGCCCCTGGTCCCCGCGCATCAGCGCTCTCCTCTGCTGCTAACTGAGACTGCCCAGTGGGGAGCACCGCTCAGTCCGGCACCGGACAGGTCAGTCTGGTCCCTCGGTGTGACTTGGTCCACCTGGACGGTCTCTCTGCCTCCTCCAGTGTAAGGGACGGTGACCTCTGACCCAGAGGCACTGCGGCCAGGGCTGCTGGTGTCCCGTGATGAGCTCTACATCCCTCTTCCTTTTCTGATTCTGGCAGATTCGCGAGCGGGGGAGGAAGGCGCCATCAGAGCGGTGGATCATGCCGTGATCGGCGGGGTCGTGGCCGTGGTGGTGTTCGCCATGCTGTGCTTGCTTATCATTCTGGGGCGCTACTTTGCCAGACACAAAGGTAAGCAAGGTGCTTTGGCAGTCAGGAGGCCTCCCGTCACCGCAGCCCCTGCTTCTGGGGACTCGACAAGGTTTTCCTTGATAGGCAGTTTGGGTGATGTGGCCACATAGCCTATTGGATTCCTGAAACTGGGAGAGAGAGGAAAAAAAGAAAAAAAAAAAAAAAAAGGAAAAAAATACCAAAATCTTAGCAGCTGCTGATTAGGACTCTGAGACTTGATGAGTGGCACGCCTTGATTTGGATTTTCTCTAAACGCTTTCTAGATTTGTTATTCTGCAATCCGTAATTGGGGCTAGAGCAAAAATCGTAAAATAGGAGCTGGCGGGCCAGGTGTGGCGTGAACCCCCAAACGACAAACGTGCCAAGAATGTGCCCGTAACCTCCTGCTTTCTGGGCAGCAGGTGGACAGGGCTCTGTGCCCCCAGGCCCCAGGCTTGGGGTTAGCTGGTCACAGCGGCTTAGAAATCTTCCTTGGTTGGATATGCCTTAAAAGCCACATAAATATGTATTTTTTAAATTATCGGTGCAATTGATTTAAATTGCCATTAATCATCACACTTATCAGCCGAGCAGCCTGGATGGGCAATCATCTCTTCCAGCGCCCCTCCTCTGTGCCCCATGCTGCTCCGACCCTCCTCCCCGCGCTGGGTAATTTATTCTTCCCTTTCTCTGTCGGCCCTTGTCTTTCTCCGTTGTTTTTCTCAAGCGCTGTGCAGTGAGCGTGTGGGGCTTCCCGGTAGCATGAGCTCCAGGCCCTGCGTAGTGAGCACGGGATTGGGATTTGGGGAAGACCCCTTGAGCTCCTCCGTGGGGGTCCAAGGGCTTGCAGTCACCGTTAGGACCCACAACGCCCGTCTCTGGCACAAACCATTTGGGGACCCCCAGCGCTGTGTGAACTTCTGCCTATGCCCAGGAGAATGCCCGGCCTCTTGGTGTTGAGCTTGGTAGGGCCAGGAGGGTGAGGCCAGAGAGCGGAGCCAAGTCTGCTCAGCAGCTGTGAAGAACGAGGGGGGAAGGGCAGCCCGTGCAGAGGAAGGAAGGATACAGGCCGGGGACATCTGACCGCCCGCCCGCTCACATTTGGCACTCACAACAACCTGAAAATAGGACAAACACATCAGCCACTTTTCTTTCCTTTAAGAATCTTGGAGGATATGTGACGGGAGGAGGGGCCTTTGGTTTCCGTGGGCAGCTCAGCTCCACCTAGACGTCATGCTGAGGGCGCAGTCCTTGTCTTTCTCCATCAGCTTTCCCGCAAAGAGTTGGGACTTGCCGATGGGAGTGTCTTCAACTTGGGAACGTTCTGTGTGTTGTCATTATAAATGGCCGTGCCAATTAGCGAATCCATGAATCCGGGTCCAGGCTAGAGTCACCACGGGCGGGAATCACTTGGCCCTTGAGACAGACCCGGAGCCGCGATCACACCTGTCGTAATATCGAGTGATTTGTGGATCTGGACCCCTCACTCCGAAGTGGGGGCGGGGGCGGGAGCCGTCAGACGTGGCAGCGCGCGCCCCAGCGCGGCCGCCCTGACGGACCGGAAGACGGGGCTCGAACAAACGATTTGAGACGCCAGTAGAACATCTCAGGGCCCTAATTCATTAATTGGCTAATTGCTCTTCCTTGCTTTGGTCTTCACCCATGTGCGCACACATTGCCGGTCATTGGTCCTGCCCTTCCCTGTTTATGCTAGTCAGCGGCTCTCCAGCTCTCTGCATTTCTAGCTCCCACTCCCGTCTTCTTCTGCTGACATTCTCTGGTCATAATCACGGCTCTAATGTCTCATTTGCTGAATTATGTCGCAGCGGTTCAGTTGGAGTGGTGCCTCTGGAGCCCCCGGATCCCCATCTGTCTCATCCACCTCGCTCTCTTCTTCCGATTGTTTTTTCCCCTCTGCTGCCTGCACACCACTTCGGCTGATGATGGCCATAAAGCAAGTTGCCATCTCTGTACCACTTTACACAGAGGCCATCAGACAGTCACGGTGCTTTACCCCTTCATCTTTCAGGTACATACTTCACTCATGAAGCCAAAGGAGCCGATGACGCAGCAGACGCAGACACAGCTATAATCAATGCAGAAGGAGGACAGAACAACTCTGAAGAAAAGAAAGAGTACTTCATCTAGATCAGCCTTTTTGTTTCAATGAGGTGTCCAACTGGCCCTATTTAGATGATAAAGAGACAGTGATATTGGAACTTGCGAGAAATTCGTGTGCTTTTTTATGAATGGGTGGAAAGGTGCGAGACTGGGAAGGCTTGGGATTTGCTGTGTAAAAAAAAATGTTCTTTGAAAGTACACTCTGCTGTTTGACACCTCTTTTTTTGTTGGTTGGTTGGGGTTTTTTTTGGGGTTTTTTTTAGTTTTTATTTCTTCCTACCAAGTCAAACTTGGATGCTTGGATTTAGTTTGGGTAGATTGCAGAAAATTCTGTGCCTTGTTTTTTTGTTTGTTCGTTGTGTTCCTTTTTTCATTTTATTTTCCTGCTCTTTCTTTTTTTTTTCCCCTGTGTGTGCATTTATTTTACCCAAAAAATTTGGGATTTTTTTCCCCCCAAAATCTCCCATTTTGGAATTTGCCTGCTGGGATTCCTTAGAATCTTGTTTCCCCTTATTTTGTTGTTGTTTTTTCTTTTTCTTTTTTTTTTTGTTTCTTTTTTGAAGTAACTGCTTTCTGTTCAAGATTCAGTTTCACGAAAGGAGAACCAGCACAGTTTAGATTTCATAGTTCAGAATTTAGTGTGTCCATAATGCATTCTTACTCTGTTGTCGTAAAGATTTGGGTGAACATTGGGGACTCTTTGCTGCTACCCATGTTTCAAATACGTAGAGCAGCGAAGACTAGAAGCGTAGACTGTGATTCAGAAAACGTTCTGTCTGCTGTGGAACTACATCACTGTACAGGGTCGCCTGCAAGTGAGGTGTGTCGCCGTGAGATCGCATCTGTCTTTAATTCTGTATCTGTAGACGGCTCAGCATAGAGACCCCGCACTGTCCGGAAGGGTTTGGGGCAGAGGGGAGCTCCTCCTTTATCCGCGCCCTAAACAGACCTGGCAGGTGAGGTCTGGTCCTTTGATAGAAATGGACAAACTTAAGTTGCCACAGGAGGGGAAGTCGGGAGGGGGGAGCGACAGTCCTGCTCTGGTTATTTCTCTTCTACACGATACCACCCACCTTTCCCAATCGGCCATACTTCTCACTGATCGGTAGGGGAAAAGCAAGTCTGCGTGGTGTGTGAATGACTGGATAGGACAGGGTTTGGGTTTTTTTGTTGTTTTTTTTTTTTGTTGTTTTTTCCTTCGTGCTTAGTTAGGAAGGCAGGAGGACGTGGCCGGCATGTACTGTGTATTACAGGCATTTGTCGTGCCGAGATTTCCAACTCGAATCCGTGTGAAACTTCCATTCCTTCAGATTTGGCTTGACAAAGAAAGGCAGGAGGGATGGAAGAGCGGCCGTATTATTCTCCCACTGGTCTGCTGTCGATCTAGCTCTCGAAAGGTCAGAACAGAGGTGGAAAAACAGCATGTAGGGATTTTCAGTCACTTAATCAAAACTCAGATGTGAGTGTTTTTATCTTTTTACCTTCCATACACTAGCCTTGGCCTCTTTCCTCAGCCTTAAGAACCATCTGCCAAAAAGTTACTGGTCTTCGCATGATGGCAGCCATAGTGCATAGCTACTAAAATAAGTTACCTTGAACATATCTTAGATGGGGAGTCTTGGGAAAAGGTAGAGGAGTCAAGTTACCATTTACGTTTTTTTTAAAGAAATGTGGGGATTTTTACTGAAATGTCTAGGAAATCTAGAAGTGGTCCCAAAGCACGAAACCTAAAGTCTCACCAGATGTGCTGGTGAGGCTCCAGACTCCAGAATACAGTCCCTGTGGAAAGATGGCATCAAAAAAAAAAAAAAAGAGAGATCTATATATATATAAATATATATTATATAACATTTTCAGTGAGTAATTTTGGATTTTGCAAGGTGCATTTTTACTATTGTTACATTCTGTGGAAAAACTTAACGCTGATTTATTTAAGGGGAAAAAAAAGTATCAACTCTTTGTTATCGGAAAGTGTCTTTATTTTTCTTGTCTTTGTTTTAACCTTTGATAGAACCATTGCAATATGGGGGCCTTTTGGGAACGGACTGGTATGTAAAAGAAAATCCATACTGAGCAGCATTTTGTTTCCCTCCCCGCCCCCATCCCTAGGCACTTGACCAAGACAAAAAGCCACAACGAACATCCCTTTTTCAATGAATTTTATAATGTGCAGCTCTATTCCGAGCCCGTTAGTGCCCGTTCTGACCATAGTGTAACCGCATCAAGGGTGAGAACCATTTAGCATGTTGTTGAAAGGTTTTCTTCAGTTGTTGTTTTTAGGGGAAAAAAAAAATTACCATTGCTCACCAGATTGGCATCTCATTTCTGGGACCTTCCATCCTTGTTTTGAAAAGTGTACAGTAGTGCAGTGTTCCTGATGTAACTTTATGGCTTACAATGTTGACATGTCTCAGGTTCATGTGTTTCGATTGGTGTTTTTCCGTCTCAGGTAGATTGCAAAGTGTAGGCCCCACGCATTGGAAAAAATAATAATAATAATAAAGCAAAAACAGGAAATTATGGACTTTAGTTGTATATTGGTTTATGTATTTTTTCTTAAGTATACAGTGCACTGTTTGAAATGTATTGTTGAGTATTACTTTGTACAGGTTGATCACTTTTTTTAGAGTGAAGAAAGAACAAACTTGTTTTTTGTGTTTTTTAAAGGAATATAAAATAATGAAGGATGTATCATTGATGCCAAATAAGCTTGTTCTTTAGTCACACCGACGTATTCTTTTTCCCTCTAGGCCAGTTCTGTTTTCGAGGTGTACATGAACGATGTTACGGTGTAAGAAATTTCATATCCATATGTTCCCATTCGCATTTTGTATTGGTTCATGTATACCATTTTTACAAAAAAAAAAGAAAAAAAAAGAAGTACTATAAAATATCTGTCTTCTTAATAAAAAAAAATTAATGTTACCAAGTGACCCTTCATCTCATTCTGGACTTCTTACGGTCGCCCCGGGCGCGGGCCGGCTTCCTCCCCAGGGTCGGGCGCAGCGACCAGAAGGAAGCAGCAGGTGCCGGGAAAGGCTGCTGGCCGGGGCTCGGAGCTACTCGCTCGCTCTCGCTCTCGCTCTCGCTCTCGCGCTCTCTCTCTCTCTCTCCTCCGCTCACGCTCCCTGCCCTGCTCTCTTCTCCCCACTCAGCGGACAGGTGGGCCAGGTGCTCCGGGCAGCTCACGGACTCAGCGATTTGTGCAGGTGCACGGATGCGGCGGCGGCCAGCGCCCCTCCCCCCACCCCCACTTCCCTGTGTTGGCTGCTCCACCTGTCTCTTATTTGGGGATTTCGTGTGTTAACAGTTCATTCCGCCTTCTTCATTTCAAGCTCTCTCTCTTTTAACCAAAAGCTGGTGTGATCTGCAGAGGACCGGCTTGGCCACCTGTAGGGGACGGGTCCCACTCACTGTTTAGGCCGCTGCGATTCCGGGGGCCGGGGGGACAGCAGGATCCGGTGTGTGGCCCTCTTGCCTTGCAGGCGGGAATGAATGAGCAGTGACTACACTCCGTGGTGACTGACCTCACAAAGGCACGGACGACATGTGAGCAGCCCCAAACTGCCCTTTGCCCACCATTCGCCCAGCTGGGGTGGGGGGGGGTCGGAGTTGGGGTGAGCTTCCTTTTCTCTCTCAGGCAGGTAATGGGAAAATGGTCAGCAGCGGAAGAAAAGGTAAGCTCCAGAACAGCCAAAGGCTGCGTCTCTCATTTCAGCCTCCTCCGTCCTGGCCTGGGCTCTTGCCTGTCTCTGTAAAACATGAGCCAATCAGATACGCAGTCACCTGGCATCTGCCCGGCGCTCAGTGTGGTGATAAATGCAGAGATGTGGAAGGTAGAGGCCGGGGACTAGCCAGGGCATCCGTGCCACCTGTGTGAAAACACGAACTGGCCCTCAGACCTGGGGGCCTCGCTGAAGATGGCTAAGGAGCCCCAGGGGGGCTGGGGGAGCTTCTTAGAGACGGGACATGGGCTGGAGAGCCCAGCCAGCCTCCCGGAGGAGCCGGGCCCGAAAGCCAGGTTTAGCACCGAGGGCAGGCAGCCAGCCAGCCTGCTGGCCTGCATGGTAAGGAGGAAGCAAGCCAGATGAGTGAGATGTGGAGGGTGGGGTCCGTCCTGTCGTGCCCTCGAAGCCCAGGCACGGGAGTCAAGATTTTCAGGCCCTTTCTGGGCCTCTGCTGGACGTTGGGGGAGGCGGACACAAGCCGTGGGACCTCCTAACTCACCACAGCTTTTTGCAGAGGGTGATAGAGGGCAGAGATCAGGAGCGTGGGCTCCAGGCCCTGCTCCACCACTTGCCAGCCTCAGGCCAATTACCCAGCCTCCCTGGCCTTGGTCTCCTGCTCTGGACGGTAGGGCTCAGCATCAGTGCTGTTAGGAGACGTAGGCGAGCTTAGCAAATAAAGCACCAGACACAAGGTCAGTCATACAGGATGGAGGGAAATGGGAGAGCGAAAGGCTAGAAGGTTCCCCACGGCTACCAAGAGGTGGCTACTGCTCAAGTGAAGGGAGCTATTGGGCTCCTCTGCGTGTGGACACCTCCCGTCCTCGTGAAGCTTGTCTTGGAAGGTGTGACCACCCCTGTCTCGTCCCCATCCATTGGTTGTTCCAGGCCATGTGGCATATTCAGTGTCCCCAGTCCCGTCCCCTCGGCTGTGACGTGAGGCTCCAGATTCAGCGGTAACCCCCAACAAAGGGACCCAAGAAGTCCGCTGAACAGAGGCAGGAGTGAGGTGGCCCCTCGCTGCACAGTGGCCGGTGGGGTTCCACAGGGTATGCAAATGAGAAGGCGCCAGGAGCGGTCCACGTTAGCAGGAGCCTGATGAGTAGCCTGCGCCTTCATTTGGTCTGGGAGTGAAAAGGGCCCATTTCCTCCAGGCGTCTTCACAAATGCTTTGGCCTGCTTACATCCTCCAAATACATCAACTAGGACCCCGAGGTGATATGCGGGTGTTAATTGGTGCAATCTTTCACTGTCCTCTGTCTGCTTGAAATGTAATTCTTGTACTGCTGTGGACGAACTCCTTGGAGAACTGTTCCCTGGATTCTGTCATCCAGAGCCTTGAAGCAACCGTGCTGTTCACCATGCTACCGGTAGAAAGACCCCGCTTGAGTGAGGGCGTTTGGTTTCATTATAAAATTCGCTTAAGACCTTTTTTGTCAGTACACAGCCCTTGGTCATAAAAAACTGGCAGCCCCTTGCCTTGCGAGAGAAATGCCTACCCACAGCCCCACACGTACACTTTGGAAATACTTCGAAAATGAAACAGCCAGACGTCCTAACCCACTGTCCAGGCAAAGGAGAAGAGGGCTCTTCAAAGACCTCATAGGCCCACGGCCACACAGCGGCAGCACACAGTAGGCACTCAGGAAGGAATAGTTGATTCCAGGGAGACTAGCTGAGTACCTTGTCACGGAGTCTCACTCTACCTAGGCTGACAGGTCACCAGTTCTGTATTTCAAACCTTGACATTGACAGGCGTGTCAGTGTCGGCAGCTTTCCAGTTGGCCTTGGAGCACGAACCGGCCAGCCCGTCCTCCTCGTTCATGGTCCTGCTGGGGTGGAGTATCTCTTCTCTCCCACGGGCAGTGACGTATTTGGTAATGGCGGAGCCAAGCCTCACTATTGTTAGCACATACCGAGAAGGGCCTTCGGAGTGTCATGACGCGCGGTGTGTTAGGAAAACTCAAGCCACGTTCCCTGCCTTGCCCATGTTCGTTTCAAAATTGTCCAACATAAGAGCCACATGGTTCAATCCCCCCAATCATTACACATTGCCAGAAAGAGGGTGCTAGGCACAAGGGTAACATGAGCACCCCAAAACTGAGACTCGAAAGCAAGAATCTTTTTGCAAGTCTTCCCATCCTCCGTTTCCAGGCTCTCCCCTGCATAGGAAAGTTTTTTATTTTTCATTCCAAAGTCTACTGCCCCTGCTGGTCAGTGCCCAGAAATACACCTCGGACCTTAAGTATTCTACTAAGGAATTATTCAGGGCAAGGAACCTGACTTAAAGTCAATTGCTTTCTCTCTCACAAGCACATGCACTGCTGATGCCTTTCAACTCCCTCCTAATCCTTTGAGGTGTTGGGTTGTGGGGCGGTGATTCCAGGGAAAGCAAGGAAACCTAGACAGGGTCAGAATCAGCACAGGCATCTGGGCCCGGGCCTCCAGCTGCCCTCCAGAGGTGCGCTGGCTCACGGTCATATTTCAGACCCGATCGCCTTAAATCTTCCTTAAGTGCTATCTTCTAGGTTAATTAATCACCAGGCTTAAACTTGCTGTTACCAGCAGGAAGTCCATCCTGAAGTCAGCAATGTTACGATTGCATCTTCTAATACTGTTTATCCTGCATTAGTGTTTACTTAGGGGGAAAATTGATCTGTAATTGATATTTCAGTCTTCCAGAGCTGGTGTTGGAAGAGCCTAATGCAAGCCTTTAATAGCAAGCAAATATTTAAATCCCTTAATGGTTGCTGAATATTGAAATGTGTGACTTGATTACTCTTTTTGGTTTGTTTTCTCTGTAGTTGTGTATTTCATCGTGTAAACTTGCACCGGACACTGGCAGGCTCCAGTCTAGCTAATCCACAAAAGCTGTTTGCCCAGACACAGCAGACCTGATTAGAAAGTATTGCTATGCAAGGTAGTCTGCGCTAATCAGTCTCTGTTAGCCAGTGACAAAATTACTATCCATCTCTCTCTCTTTCTCTCCCTCTCTCTAGGCCTGTTTTCTCTAACCTCCTCTCCCAGAATAAAGTGATGGGGGCAGCTATAGAGTTGCAATTAGGAGCATGAATCTTTTATCGTTTGGACAAGGAAGGGAAAATGCCATTACTGTCAACTGAAATGTCCTACTTGGGTTTTTTTGCTTCCACTTCCCTGCCAAAGCCCATTGCCGCTGCTGAAAGTGTATAACATTCACAGCTGTTCTTGATGGCTTGATTCTTAACACAGCCAGAAATGTAGCCCGGGAGATGCTTAAGACAGTTTATGGAAAATAATAGATTTCCTTGCAGAGACACCAATGCATCGAGAAGGGTCTTGAGTCACGTTAGACCCAGTCAAGATCACCAATTTTCTCCCTTTTCTGGCTTCAGTTACAAAGGCTATTGCTTTAAAAAAAAAAAAATGCAGGCCCTCTTGAATCCTCTGTGTTTTCCTGGTTGGTTTCTATCAGCACCCACAAGTCTCTGGCTATGGCGGCCATGGTCTCACCGCTCACCTCCAGCAGCTGTGAGATCCGACCCGAAGCAGTGCCTTCAGGAGCGAGACGCAAAGGATGCTGCAGAGCGGAGAAGAAGGACTCCCCAGGGAGCCAGCCGATGGGAGCTGAGACCAGGTCCTCCAGCCCGCGGGCTCCAGAGACACAGGTGCTGTGGGTAGTTGGCTGGCCCCGGCCGCACGGCCTCGCCACTGCGCAGCCTCAGACCCGGCCCGTAGGTAGGAACTTCCGGAACGAAGCCCCCTTTGGTCAAGAGGGAGTCGCTTCCGGGTCACAAAGGTTCGGAAGGCTGCAAGGACGAAACTGCAGACAGGACATCACAAGGGGGCAGTTTTCAGACTCGTTTGTGCAAATGCGTGTCAAAAGCCATGTGCTACTCCGCCCACAGTGCCTCCCCAGTCGTGCCTGGAGGGGAAGGTGGAGGGCGCGGCCGGCAGGCCCGGCCGCGCCCCTCTCGCCCTTGCCCTTGCACACCGGCTGTAGCCGCAGACACCGCCGGCCGGGCTGCTGGCGCACCCCCACTGTTTTCACTCTCAGCCTCTCCTAAATGGAAACCATTAATCATACTAAATTGTGCAATGAGTCCGGGATGGGGAGAATGCTGATGGCAAAAATCATTCTCCTTTGTTGAGCCAGGCAGGCAAAAGGCAGAAGTATTAGCTCATTGCCCTGCCTGGCTCCTTGCAAATGCTGACCATGTGTTTGCCCACACAGCTGCCTCTGTGCACACAGATCGTTTTAGCACTGGGCGAAGGCATTCCAACTGGTGACAGACCGCGAGGCGCCCGGCCACCTCCTCCTTATTCCAAGGACAGCCAGTAAGAGTTCTAACCGTGGGTGTTCCCAAGAGGTCTCCCATCTCGGGGACCCCCAGCTCAGGGGGCCGGGGGCCCTTGAGGCTTGCGGAAAACCCAAGGTGGTCTCGGCCGGGCTGAGCCGGTGGGGACGAGCCGTGCCCCCCACACACGTCTGCCAGCTGGATTTCAGAAGGAGCCAGGTGTGGGTACCAAGGAGGCTTTTTGCCTTTCAGAATTTGATGTCTGCTTCACTTTTCGACAAGCCTCTTTGTAAGCCACCCCTTCTGAATTAGAATCATTTTCCAAAAGCTCTTAAGCTATGATTAATGCCAGGGCTGTTTTTAACAATCATCCTGCCAGACTTAAGCTGTAGTCATTTTCAATAATTTGGAGTGCTCACAGGCAAGCCAGGAGTTTGATGACAACAGAACCCATAAGAGCACAGCCAGGCAGCCACAAAAGATGGAAAAGCAAAGGGACCATTTGGGCTGCGCTGGCTTTTTGCTCCCAGAGTTTCACCACTAAAAGTTTGATTGAATGCTCACAATGCATTAAGGATCCGACTGTGCACATGGCTCGGTGAGAGGCCTGCCAGCCCGGCTTTTGTGTGAACAAACGAGCGGCGTGTTTGGAGGGCTCCTGGTTTGTTTATGGACACGTGTGGCTCATTCATGCCTTCCCCAAACCAGAGAGCCCTCGTCTGTCTTCCCTTTGCCAACATCAAAGACCGGGCAAGAAACGCAGTTGCTTTTGCGCTGGGGCTGTTTGCTCCCCGTGAGTGCCGAGCGAGTCCCGGGCCAGGATCCGAGAATCCGGCTCCACGGCTGCCCCGGGCCATTCCCCAGCCGCAGTATTAAACCAGCATTCTCTTCTTAATCTTGGCGATTTCATGCTGGAGTATCCATCTGTTTGAAAGCCCAAACCGAAGCTATGGCTTGAGATGTCCAGGAGCGCAGATTTACTTAGACTCGGCTTCAGATAGCATTTATTTCTAGCTCATTCCTTCCTCCAGTAGGAGAGGGTCAGCTCTGGGTGATGGGCGTTGAACCTGATGCATTTGCCGTGATGGATAGTTACCTGGGTCTCAGTGCAACCCCACCGTCCCACCAGCTCTGATGAGGGTGTATGGCTAGCCAGGGGCCACGGAGACTTTGGGGGATAGCTCGGAGCTTTCAGTAGCGCACTTCCAGTAAACTCCCTGCAACCATGAATCACACAGGAGCCCCGTGTCCCACATTCAGAGTGGTCTTAGAGGATTCGGTCATGTTCTCTCCCGGTCCCTGTTGACTTCAAGCCCCTCTCTTCTAAGGCTGAACGAACAGATTTCTAGTGTTCGGCCTCTGAGTCGTTTCTGTCTTGGCCTAAAACACTCATAATCTCCCAGTGACTCTCTCCCTCTCCACTCTACCTTAAAGGGTTTTTCTGGCTTTTTCCTGCAGTTTTTCAGAGGCCTCAGTGGGACAAGATCCCTCTAGTATGGCACCCGCCTTAAAGGTGGGGCTCTGGGGAAATGAAAACTTTCCTCCATCCCCGCACCTTCCTCTCCTCTCCCTCTTTCACACAACAGCGTCAGCAGCCTGGAGCCCCGGGGTCCTCTCTCATCCCTTCCCTTACCCCCACTTCCAACCGGCCCCAGCTCCTGCCCCTCTGCCTCCTAAATGCTTCTCCCACTTGACCCAGCCTCCCTCACACAGGCCCCTCACCTCCCACTCATGGAGGGGACAGCCTTTTGCCTGGCTTCCCCGGGCCTGGGCCCTGGCCCCACCGCGGCCCCAAACAGAAGTAAACCGGTTGGAAACCACTGCTGGCTGACTGGGCTGCAGAAGTCATCTGAATCCTCAGCGTCTAAGTCAGCTGGGTTTGGCGGTTCAGGCTCCCCCAGCGGGCCTCCTGCACCTGCACCTGCACCCCTGCCGGGCCTCCCTCAGGCTCCAGCTCACTGTTGCCCACACCTCTGTGCCTTTGAACTCTCCAAGCGTCCTTCCCCTGGCTCCTTCTCTGAACTTGCCCAGCCTCCCACCCTCACCTCCATTTGAGTCCTTATCGCATATCTGAACTGTTTGTTTACCTTTCTGTCTCCCTCAATAAAACAGTAAATTCCTAGAGAGTAGAGACTGTATCTGATCCAGCTCTGTATCTCTGATGCCAAGTGCAGTATCCGGCCGCGTGCTCAATAAATTATTGAATAACGAGAGGTTTTTTTCATCTATGGTTGGAGTGGTCTTTCATCTGTCTTTCTCTTTCCTGGAAATATCCTTGTAAGGCCCGCCTGCCTTCTTTCTAACCAGCAATTCTATAGTTTCTAGAACTCCCTCCACCTGCTTTGCTGAATTTTCATTTTGGTTTGGTTTTGATTCTGTTTTCTCGCTGTCCTGGTCAACTTTGTTTTCTCCCTCTTTTTTTTCTCTCTCTGGACTGTTTTACCCGTCAAGGTCAATATGGGTAGTGCCTGTGTCTTATAAACATTCCCAGGGCCTGTGAACGTATTTGAGACTTGGAAAGAAAAAAAGAAAAAATGAGCTCCAACATACAGAGAAGAAAACTGTAAAAATCAAAATTAGTAAATGTTTAGTTAAAGCTCTACAAAACTCTACTGTTGTCAACCAGGAAACGACAACCATTGAACTGGTAAATAATCACGTATACATTGTATTCAGGGGATTGTAATAGAAGTGCTGTCGTGTGGGGTGGAGGCTCCGTAAGAGATCCCAGAGCCTGGGAAAGTGTGAAAACGGCCCTAGCTTGTCTTTCTTTTCTCGCCTCCTTCCTCCCACCCTCTCATGCTCTCCCTCCTCTGCTCTGCTGACCCTCGCACCCATCACTGAGCACACAGCGCCAGGGTCCGAGGGAGCCAGCCCAGGTGTGCGCAAGTGTCCCACTGTGAGTGAGCCACCAAGCCTTCCCGGAAGGCCGCCGCTTTGCAAGACAAATATTCCCGGGACTCAGGATGGGAAGTCGGGCTGCCCCAAACACGCAGAGAGCATTGTAAATGTCCATTAGCAACCGACGCTCTTGGTTTCGGCAACGGCGGTGCGCAGAGCTATCTGACCTGCACGCCCAGCACCCGAGCTGTACAGCAAACTGTCAGTGTGGACACGCTGGGCCTCGGAGGGCGGGTGACTTCGCCGCCCCATGGCTGTCTTCCAGCGTTTGGGTTTTGTTTTGGTGTGTGGGGGAGGGAGGCAGGCTGGCGGTGATGAGCTCAGGCTCCAGGAGCCAGCTTTCATGAGTCGTGTTTCCAGCTGTGCCTCTGATTCAGCCCGTGACCTTGGGCAAATTGCTTCCTCCCTGGGCCCTGCTCTCCATCTATAAAGAGCCTCAATCCCAAATTGTTTGGAGTTATTTGTTTGTAAAGTACTTTGACATCTCAGATCCAAGGCATGGTAAAGAGCAGAAATACTGCTGCTGTTACAGTGCATTTAAAAACCCAAATAAAATGCGTGGCAGGCTCTCGGGTCGAAAATTAAGAAGCTGTAATAATTGACCACTGATTCCACTGTCGCTTTATGGTGTCCGTGCCGTGCTGAGATCGTGCAATTTTTTTGCCGTTTTCCTTTAAAAAATAAATAAAGGTTCCTTTGTGAAGAACAGATTTCATTTAGCAAATAATTTTGACTTGTGTAATTACTTCTCTGACTTTTCTTAACTTGGCTTCGCTGCCAAAGGCCTCACCCCCACCACCGTCTTCCATCCTGGCGCTCCTTAAAGTAATTGTGCAATTAGGAAGAAGTGGCTGGAGCACTGTGTTTCTCTATATTTTAAGTTGGGAGTCTGGCTCTGACTCCCTGCCTGCTGGAGTGGCTGAGCCAGCCCGTTATTAAAAAAACAATTATGCTGTTAAAAAATCAGGAGCTCCACAAGTGAAGCCCATCGATTGGCGGGCGCTGGTCAGTTATCACCAGAAGGTCCTGACAACACACTAATAGGTTTTTCTGAAGATCCAATCAAATTTTCGAGGCAGAGGCTTGAGGTGTTCCACATGGGATAATGCTTGTCCTGGTCGGTATTGATTTCAGCGTGGCTCTCGTCTCTCCCTCCTCACTGGCCCGCGCTCTTCAGCTGCTGCTACCTTTTTTTTTTTTTTGGTAATAAAGACTTGAGCTTTGTGTTTCATTTTAACAGTTTGACGAGGGGGGGGGGGTGCCTCCAAGCCCTGCCTTGTCCTTGGCAGGGCCTCTCGGCTCTGTCTCCTTTGTCACTCCATCCTTAAAGTCAGATATAGAGGCACCGCTCTGGCTCCGCTTTCTCCCTGACCTTGTAGATTCGGTTCTCCCAGCTGCTTCCAGCCCCGGCAGCAGCCCCTCGAAGGAGGGATTCAGCTAGAAAGCCTGTGAGGAAGGAGGGAGGAAGTGGCTTGAAGGCAGAGAGGTTTCCAGTCCCACAAGGAAGTGAATTCCCTGGGTAAGGAGAGGGTGTCAGTCCCGGTGCGTGCGTGTGTGTGTGTGTGTGTGTGTGTGTGTGTGTGGCAGGGAGATGAGGGTGCCAGAGACAGTGGTACAGACTGTTCATTTGACAAGAGTGTCAGGCACGGACAGGGAGCCAGCCCACCCTCGGCTAGCCAAGCATGGTGACCCGATGCTCAGTCGTGTCTTCTTGGAAGGCATGCCTTTTTCCCAATGCACACAAAGATGGCTGCCTGGAGAGAGGCAGTAGAAACCCAGAGCCTCCAGGACCCAGCAGCTGTGCTGCAATGCACTGCCCTCTCTGGGCCCTGACTGCTCCCCATGGGCTCGGTGGATGACCGTGTTAGCATATTAACCCGTTCCTGCAAACATCTCATGATCCGCACGGCTCCTATCAGACCCAGGGACCCCGGGAAGGCTTCCGGGGTCTACTGAGTCAGCACACACCCCACCCAGCCCACCTCTTCGGCCACTCCCTCTCACTCAGGACCCTGCGTGTGGCCTGGGCAGGGGGCACCCCCCCCCCCGTCCCTCCTGCCCAATCTCCGGAAGGACACCAGCTTCGCTGTCTGCCCACCTAGGTTCTAATCCCAACTTCTTCATAATAAAAAGTGACTTTGGGCGAGTCTCTGAGTCCATTTCTTCACCCTCAAAATACCCACCTGCCCCCCAGGTGGTGGCGCCCACGCAGATAAAAGTGCTACGGGGCTACCCAGACGTTAGTTACAGGCTCTTGGAGTCATAACTCCTCCTGGGGCCTCCCAAAGCCTGCCGGGAGCCCCTAAACACACTCATACCAATTAGCACTTGGTTACACCGGACACATTCTCCTCTCCTTGTCTCAGGCGTGTGTTTTCTCTCCACACCAGGCTGCTGGCTTCCAGCGCAGCCAGGGCACATCTCACACCTGTCCCCGATTCCCCAGAGCCTTGCAGTCCTCGGAGCTCACCGTGGCTACTCCATCACTCCTTGACTTCCCGAGGCATTCACTGTTACAGGATTTTTAGTCTGTAGCACTTCCCACCTAGGAAGAGACTTAAATGGAATCTGTAGCTTCGGTTTAGTCCATCCAATCATAGAATACAGAATGTCAGATCTCGGAGCACGTCGGAGCTCGTCCAGTCCCACCCTCTCGTTTTATAGACTTCGATTGCAGGCAGCCTCGCAGAGAAGTGCCCAACGCCAGCCACCGAGGCGTTGTGTTCCTGCTCCCCACCTCCCCAGCCAAGACACCTGAGCCACGTTAACGAGGGAAGCGCGCCTTGGCCACTCGCCACCAGACAGCACGCTGCAGGGCAGGTGTGTCCCAAACGGTGGGCCCTGGCCCACCAGCTAGCATCCCCTGGAGCTCATTACGAGGGCAGACTCGAAGTCCCCAGCCATAGCTTTTGAATCAGAAGCCCTGGGGGTGGGGCCTAGCAGCCTGCGTGTCTGCAAGGCCTCCGGATGCTTCGACGCTTGCTCTCCTATGGGAGCCACTGGCTGAGGGGAGAGGGCGCGAGGCTCCGAGCCGCCAGCCTCTCAACCCAGCTGTACTCCTGGGCACCGGCCCCAGGCTCCACGCACAGGAGCCCAGATGACACACCCGGCGCACAGTAGGCACTTAAGGAACGTTCGCTGACTGTGAATTGCCACTTGTCTGGCGAGCGGCTCGGTGGCTGATTGCGAGGCTGATTGGGGGACACGCAGTCCTCATTACCTTCATCAGGAGGAGCCGATCTGTTAAGTGTCCAAGCGCCTGCTGCTCTGTCCTCTCCGCAGGGAGGAGCAAAGCCTCCCACGAAACTGGGGGGATGGCCAGGCAAAGGCCAAAGTTTTGAAATTAGGAGGGTGGTGGTCGGAGGCCCCAGCTCCCCCGCCTGCTGGGCGGTCCTGACTGAGCTGCTCTGACACCCACCCTCCTGCACTCACAGATATTTGGGCAGCTCCCGTACGTGCCAGGCGGCCTGCCAGGCACGGACTGCGCGAGGGGACACGGGGACACAGTGGAGAAGGCCTTGGGGCAGATCAAATGCCCACTTGCCCCCGTATCTCCCAGCCCCCTCACCGTGGGACCGCGTATGCACCACGGAGCAGAGGGGTGTGCCCACCCGGGATTCTCCCATCTCTCCCTGCCCGTGACAGCCGCTGAGAAGGGCGATGTGCCCACTGGTACAGCCACAAGGTGCTGTGTCCCCACTGTTCTCATGTCTGAGTGACCAGTGGAGCAGAGGTCCCCATGGGGGACTCGCAGCACGAGAGACACGACATGTGGGATTTATGTCCCGGGGGCACGGCCCACCCTCTCCTGACTAATACAGACCGTGCCCCCGCGATCCTGCCCGCCGTGAGGCAAACGACAAGCACACAGTGAACATTCAGCCACAGGGCTAAGGGATGCCATGCAGGGGACATGGGGGTGCCACCGAACCATGTGTAAGTGAGGCCTTCTCTGGTCTGGGGCGGAGGTGGGGGGTCCCAGGAAAGCTTCTCTGGAGAAGTGGGAGTTGAGACGCGAGGCTTGGACAGGAATTATTTCAGCAAAAAGGGACAAGAGGTCAAGCTTGGGCAGAAGCAACAAGCCCGGGCAAAGCCCCGAGGCGGGTGGTTGGTGCGCAGTGTGGACCAGGAGCAGGCCAGCAAGTGGGGAGGGCCAGGAGCCAGCAGGGGCTCCAGCAGGGGCTGAACCAGGCCGTGGGCTACGGCCTGACGACGGAGGGCTTTCTGGCCGTGTTAAGGATTTGGGGTTTTCTTGTGAATCGGCACACGGCAGGGTTTTCAAAGGCAGCAACAGAAAATCTTTTTCCAGTGCGTGGAGCCTCACCTCCCTCATCTGTACAATGAACATAAAAATGTATATGTTTCAAAGACCTTTGAGAAAGAAATGAAATAATCCCCGTAAAACCTGGTGCCAGGCTCGTTGCTGACACAAGGATCCAGCCCCTTCTCTGTCCGGTTCTCTCCTCCTTAGAGTTTACATCCAGCAAAATACATGGAAATTCTGACAGATGTGCTGTTTGTGGGGAATTCTGAGATTCAGAAAGAGCCCCCACATACCTTTGCAATAAAATAATAGCTAACATTTATTGAGCACCTGCTGTATGCCAGGTACTGTCTTGAGTATTAACCACCACAACCTTAAGGGTTAGATATTATTATACCCATTTTACAGATGGGGAACCCCAACCCGGATTGGCTAAGCTACTTGCTGAGGATCCCACAACTGGTCAATGGCAAGGTAGCATTTAAATCCAGACGCTTTGAGGCCAGGACCCTCACTCTAAATCATTAACCTCACAGCCCCTTTGAAAGAAATGGGATTTTAGGGAAACAACATGGCCAGCTGGAGCAGCTCCAGCCCAACCGAAAGGGGGTGGGTGGAGAAGCTGGACCCAGCTGTGATGCCAAGGGGGCGGTGAAAGCCGAGGGCTCCTCACCCCGTGTTACAGACCGCCGGCCCCCGCCAGCCAGAGCCAGAACCCTGGCCTTCTCCCAGGCCCCCCACAGACCTGGGCCAGGGATGGAGTCCGTTCTCTGAGTCTGCTTCTGCGCGCCCCTTCTAGAATGATCTCTGCTAGCGCAGCCTCACAGCACCCGGAGCCTGCTCTGGGGGAGGCCCCTGGAGCCACACGGGGGCATCAGTGGGGGCATCTTCCCGGGAGGAGGGCCCCATCCAGCCAGGCGCGGGCCTGAGGCACGTGATGTCACAAGGCCTTGGGGATGCCCCGCCCCCCCGCACCGCGCTCCCGCTGCCTCTGCCGTCAACCAGAAAGTCAAGAAATGTGCTGGGCAATCAGAGAAGCAGATGGCTGAGAATATCGTGTGGATACAATATTTATGAAATGTGAGCTGAGCTATGGCTGAGCCTCCCGTCCCAGGCAGAGTAATTCAGCCCTGTGTGATGCGTAATTGGGGCAGTTCCAATTTACTAACCATTTGCAAAAGATTACATACCTCTCACATATTATCCCTCCTAATCTTACTTTAATGAACACTACTCTATCTGGGTGTATAATTTCGGGGGTGGGGGGAAACAATTTCTAGCCTAGAAGGCAAAGCTGTAGCTAATACATTAACATCCAAATTAGAGAGAGGGAGAGTAATTGTGAGATCTACAGCTAAAGTAATGTGAAGCCCCCTCCCCTCCTTCCACGCAGTGAAAGACAGATGTAGCCATTTCCGGGTTGAGGACTTTCTCTCCAAGATGGCAGCCTCGCCTGGAAACGTCCGTTTCGCCTGAAGAGGGGACCCCCTGGCCACGTGTTTCTCAGCTGATCCTCCCAGCTGGAAGGGGCTGCCCTTGTAGAGAAGGGAAGCAAATCAGACTCACAGAAGAATTTTTAGTACCAGGGGATTCTGCTCGTTGGTAAGCACCCTTCCCTAAAAGCCTGAGGTTGGAGGCAAGTGGGGTCCTGAGGAGTGAGTTAATTAAGCCATCTCTGCCTCAGTTTTGTCACCTGCAAAGTGGGGGTGGGGTGGGGTAATAAGACGGAGTCACGTCCCTGTGCCACAATTTTAACTGAGCTCAGCACTTGTCTGGTACAGGGCGAGATGAAGGTAAAGAAACAGGTAATAGGACACGGACGGACCAGGGCTCCACTTCTAGAGGACCGAGCAGGCGCTTGCCCTTCCTTCAAATCCTGGGGCGACCCCACTGACTTTCCAGCCGGGAAGCTGGGAAGGGCCTCTGAGCGGCTTTCTGCCCAGGGCCTGGTCCGGTGTGAAAGCAGCCCTCCCCCAGCCCATTCCACAGGTGCCCTTGCAAGGAGGGGTTTGCACCTGCAGTTTGGGTGACGTTACAGGTAACGGGAGGCAGCTGTCCCCAGCTTCCACGCCAGAAAGAGAGCTGCAGAGAGCAGGGACCCAGCAAACAGTGCTCTCTCCTGCCCAGAGCTCTGTCTGTCCCTGGTCCGCGGAGGTGCAGAGCCCCCTGCCCACCCGCTCACCATGGCAGCTTGTGAAAGGCGCAAGGGGCCCGAGGCAGAGGTCAGAGAATGCAGCCACTGCAGGAGCACACTTGCAGTCTTGGAAACCCCTTTCCGGAACCCCTTTCTTGGCTGCCATCTGCAGTGCAGAGCAGGTCTGATCGGGAGAGGCCCTCAGCTGTGCTCTCCCTGTTCCTTGTGACTTGTCATGTCCCCGAGGGGTGCTTGGAGCTGAGGACAGGGCCTTCAAAGAACAGCCAAGTTTCCTGCGTCCGAGGCCATGACCTCTGTCAGCACCTACTGTGGGCTGGGAGGGGCCCGTCTCCCCACCACGGTTTGGACGGAGGCTCTGACACTGTGTGGGTCCCCAGGCCCCAGTGTGAGGCCCCACCCACACCCCAGACCCCGGGCATGGCAGGGAAGGGTGCCGGCCCCAGCCCCGGGACCCATCTGTTGGAACCCTCTCCCCACACCTCTCTTTCCTCCTGCCCTGTTCTCCCTTCATTCTGGCGTCGCTGCTTCTCAGAACTGTGTGCCAGGCTGTTCCAAGATCTTGTCAATGAGACCTGCCCACGGGCACCCACACACATGAGCCCGCTCTTTCCTGAATCTGAGCCTTTGCTTGCTCTCTGGTCTCCTCCCTCTGTGCTAGACAAACATGCAGACATCTGGGCAGCAAGAAGCAGCCCGAGTCTCATGCTGGGAACATCTTGATGAAATGAATAGCAATCCAAGCCTCTGTTGAAAGGGAGGAGACCCTGGGCCATAGGTGTAGGGGGGCCAGCCCCTGTCCCTTCCAACCCCTCACCATCTCAGGGAGCCAAGGGCCTGTGGTCACCAGTGTCTCCAGGGCCACCCAGGGACAGTTAGGACTTAGGGGAAAAATGCTGCCTCCCCCTCCTCAGCAAGGACCTTGGTACTAATAAGCAACCAGGTTGAGCTGGGCCACCTTCCAGACCCCGGTGATTCCACAGGCTTCCTTCATCCCTTAATATCTGGCCTTGGATCCTGCCTTTTCACAAGTGTGTCTGCACCTGCTCTGAGAGTACATTAAGGGGTGGGGTGGCAAGAGGAGAATCCAGGCTAAAGTAAAAGAAGGAGGGAGGGAGGAAAGAGGGAGGGGAGAGGTGAGGAAGGAAGGAGGGAGAGAAGAAGGAAGGAGGAAGTGGGTGGGGAGGAGGGCGGTCGCCCCCCCCCCATGCAGAGTGCACCAAACAGCTGTGTGACCCCACTGCCTTCTTCCCAGCGGTGACAGCAGATGAGAATCTGCTCGGGAGTAAGCGGCTTCCTGGGGCAGGGGACATCTTCGGTGCCAAGGCCTGGACTGGCTGGGGGCCCCTGTGCACCCAGTCTGTCTCCCCACAGCTCTACTGAGCCAGGCCTTTGTCTGAGCGAGGCCAGGTCTGACGTCTGGGAAGGGGCCTGGGCCTCGCTCTGGGTCTCGGGTGCAGGGGAGAATCACACTGAAAAGAAAACCAGACCTTCCCGGCTCCTCCTGCCGCAGCGTTTGTGCTGCTCCCTCTGCCCAGCGGCTTTCACAGGAGCAGCGGGGACAGAGCGGCAGCCCCAGCAGCTCACGCTCACACGGCCTCACTCTGCAGGCATCGTGCCAGACCCTGTCCCGTGCTGACTCGTCCCCTCCCTGACGTGCTTGGAGGCAGGGGGCTCACCATCGCTGTCTACAGATGAAGAAACTGAGGCTAGGGCAGGTCACGTGTGTCCAATGACACAAAGCTGGCGGTCACTGGTGGGGAGTGTTTCCCCCGCACATCGCGTCTCTCGGTGCCCACCTGCAGCTGTGACTCCGGGCCCTCCGCCTGGGTTCCCGTTCAGCACCCAGGGGCATTTGAACCTGTGTCTTACGGGTGCTTACAAGGTTGGGGGGAGCGGGGCCATTTGGGCCTTTCTCTCTGGAGGCCGCAGTGTCCCCGAGTGCTTCTCCTGTGTCAGAGGCTGAGGGGCAGAGCATGGGCTCGGGGCTTTGCAGCCACTGAGGCACCCACAGCGCTGGGGCTGCTCAGGGCCCCCCTCCCCCCACCCCGATACTTCCAGGGCTGACCCGCCCTCCTCTCTCTCCCAGGGCTCCATGGCCAGTCCTCCACACCATCAGCAAGCACGTGGCCTTGTGGCAGCAGCTCTCTGAGCCCGGAAAAGAAGCAAAAGGAATATTTGATCACAGGTAGCTGCTGTCAGCCCGTGGTCTCTGAAGTCCCAGGCCCGGTGCTCCTGCCGCCCACGGGGAGCCCCGTGAGGTGCCTCCTTCCCATCCGCTGCCCCAGCCCAGCCGCTGCCGCCACCTCTGCAAGGGAGGCCGCAGGGCGGGACTCGGGGACGGCACCTTCCTTCTCCAGGAAGGTGGTTCCTTCACCAGAGCGGTGAGCAGTGGGTCCCCATCTGAAGTGGTGTGGAAGTGCCCTCTGCCCTCCCCACCTGCCTCTCCCTAGCGAGAGGGGAAGGGTGCCTTGGAAAAAGTGAGGCTTTTGAAAGCAGTCAGACTTGGGGTTCAGGTTCAGCACCCACTTACAGCTTGCGGGGGCTTGGGGGAAGCCACTGAACTCTGTGTGCTTGTTTCAGGGAGGGGACGCTCAGCCGTTGGGTCTGAGTGGAGGGCTCAGCGAGGCCGGGAGCGCGGGGTGCCTGGGTGCGTGTCTGGCCTGGAGGCAGAGCTTGGTAAGCAGAAGATATCATTAAGTCGTTTCAGGGAGCGCGGGGAGCGGGGCGGTCCGTCCAGCCCCACTGCAGAGAGGCGCACGCCTAGTGTACCCCAGGCGACTGCATCACTGTGATTCTTTAAAGTTCTAGAGTGAGGGAAGTTTTGAAACTTCCTACTGTATCTAACTCCCTGTTCCAACAACTGTCCTCTGTGATAATTGTTTTGGTTTTTTTGGGGGGGGGGTTTGTTTGTTTTGTTTTGTTTTTGGTCTAACCTGAGTCCCTCAAGCTGCAACTCCAGGTGATTTTCTTTTGTCTCCCTTTCAGAAGAGATTGAGAATCACCCAGTCATCTTGTGGTATTTCTCCAGCAGAAAGAGTTTTCCCACCTGTGACGTCCAGAATCCCGGCGCTCACTGGGTCCTGACCCTGTCTCAGGGGGGCAGACAGTGAGTCCAGAGGGACACCTGCCTTACCCAGACCCACAAAGCGGAGTCCGCGGCAGGTCCAGGGACCAGAACGCCCACCCTGTTCCCTGATCTGACTCCCATGTTCTATGTCCTGTTGGCCACCTCCTCCCCTCTGAATACTCTGCCTGCTAGAACTTCCTTGTTTGCTTTCCTGGATTAAAAAAAAGTGAGGATAGAATGAAGAATACTCCCCAAGGAGACATACTGTGCCCTGCATTCAAGGAAGAGATGTGAGCCAGGGGCCTCAGTCCGCGGCAGACAGGAGTGTGGGGACCCGCCAGGGCGCGGACGGTCCGGCACCCCGCTCTCATCCCCAGGCACCGGCTGCGTCCCATAATCAACACCATTATCTCCAGAAAATTTTCCCTTCTCTCGGCAAAACGGGCGAAATGAGCCCAATGCAGGGCCGCGTTTACTGGGACTGGGAGAAGGGGGGAACGTGGCCTTGATTGCAAATGAAAAATTAAGCCCCGTGCCTGGCATTCTGGTGGCCTGATTGCACCCTGCCCGCTGCTTCCTGCCCACCCGGCCGCCCGAAGGGGAGCCCAAGGTAGCTGTCTAGTTTTCTTTGGCTCGCCTCCGTTTAGCAAATCTATAATGCATTTAATCTCTGAAAGCCACTGTGTTTGGCTTTAAATGCCTAATTCGCTGTCAAGAGCCCCGCAATTCTCTCTCCGCGGTCCTGGAACTTGAGGCTTGTGTCTGTCCAGTCGGCTGGGCTCCCCAAGCAGTGGGCTCCGTAATCTCCTCGGAGGGGGCAAGAGTCCGTCCCCTCCACCCACCCCCAAACAGGCTGCCCGGGAGCCCAGGGGGCACCCTCAGGGTTCTGCACCATCTCCATCAATCCCGGCCCCTGTCTGTGCCGCCAGCAGGAGAAGGACCCCGCAGGCTGGTGGAGGGAGACGCACCCTAAACGGACAATTCACTGCACAACGGAATCGATGCCTTCATAGAGGTCTATACAGGGCAAGAAGTCACCCTTGTCTCTTGGAAAGCCCATGGAGGCTTGCCCCGTCGCTGGCAAGTAGATGTCCGTTCAGTGGGCAGGCCAAGACGAGGGGCACCCGTCTGGGACGTGGCGTGTGCTGGGGACCGAGGAGGAGAGTCAAGTCTTGTCCTGTGACCTTGGAGGGGCCATGGCGGTGTCTTGCAAAAATATGTGTACAAAAGAGATACATGGAGTCAACTATACGTAGTAAGACACAGACACCCAGCTGTATATGCATATGTGAGCATATTCTTGTATTTATGTCACTATATAATGTTTGTACCGTATTCGTTTGCTGCCAGGGCTGCCACAACTAAGTGCCACAGGCTGGTGGCTTATGAAATGGACATTTCCTTTCTCTCCATGCTCTGGAGGCTGTACTGAGATCGACTGTGGGCGGCTGGTTTCTTCTGAGGCCTCTGCCCTCGGTTTGCCGATGGCGCCTTCTCGCACGTCCTCATGTTCTCCCTCCGCACGTGTCTGTGTCCTGATCTCCTCATAAGGACACCAGTCACGTTGGCCTGGGACCCACCCTATGACCTCATGGTCAAGGCCCTCTCCAAATAGTCATGATTTTTTTTTTTAATATTTGTTTATGTCTTTATTTTATTTTGAGAGACAGAGACAGAGAGGGAGTGGAGGAGGGGCAGAGAGAGAAGGAGACACAGAATCCGAAGCAGCTCCAGGCTCTGAGCTGTCAGCACAGAGCCCGATGCGGGGCTCGAACCCACGGACTGTGAGATCATGACCTGAGCTGAAGTCGGACGCTTAACCGACTGAGCCCCCCGGCGCCCCTACAGTTCTGAGGAACTGGCATTAGGACTTCAGTACAGGAACGGAGGGGACAATTCAGGTCATGCCAGATGTGAATCTACTTTTCTTTATGAATGTATTTATTTATTTAACATTTCTGTCCAGGAGTGTCCTGTTCCAGGCAGTGGCTTGGGGGAGAGGACTGATCTCGTAGAGATGCACTGGGCTTCCCCAGCGCCGCCATGACGCGTCCCGCCACCTGAGGGAGGCGACCGGCTACTTCTCACAACCAACTGCCTCTGTATCCAGCTTGGTCATTGCAGTAGGTCCCACAGGCAACCTCTGTGGTCAGGGAGACTCCGGGCGCCCCTGAGTTCAGAGGCCTGGGGAGCCCAGAAATGCCAGGCAGGTGATAGTCTTTTATAGAAAGGAGGTTTCACCTTGCGAGGGGCTCACCTCCCATGAGGAGGGGGGCTGGAGCCAGACAACTGGGCTTCTCAGCTCCTGCAACGCCGCTCTTACGTCAGAACTCTCCTGGTCGCAAGTGACAGACACAAGCTTCAAACAGGCTTTAAATCAAGAGAGAGTTTTGTTGGCATATGTAACCGACTGCTCCAGAGGGTGGTAGACCTAGATTTTCAGAAATGGCTGAATTCAGGGGGCATATGTTCACCTACCAGCCCCGTTCCTTTTTTGTTTGTTTATTTTTTGAGAGAGTGTGAGCAGGGGAGAGGTAGAGAGAGATGGAGACCCAGAATCTGAAGCAGCTCCAGGTTCTGACCTGTCAGCACAGAGCCCGACACGGGCCTCGAACCCACAAACTGTGAGATCATGACCTGAGCCGAAGTCGAACACCCAACCCGCTGAGCCCCCCAGACACCCCAACCTCATTCCTTCATGTCTGCGTCTTCAGGCAGGGCCTCGGCAGTGGTCAGGTGACTGCTCCCAGCGCGGAGCCCACAGCCCGCCAGAGCCAAATCCAATGTCACAGGGAGAGAAAGGAGTTCTCAACAGACTCACTAAAACAATTTTTTTAATGTCTTGTGTCTCGCTGGATTTGTCCGGGGTCACAAGCACACCTCCCAAACGCTCGCTGCAGCCAGGGAAATGATTGACCGGTCGCCCCAGGGTTACGTGACACACACCCACCCCCACTCCCTGGGGCTGGTGACATCCGGAGCAGGGACGGGAGTGATTCCCCAGAGAGAAATTGGAGTTCTTTTTCCCCAAAGAAGGCCGAATGGCTGCCGGTTAGCAAAAGCGAAAGGCATCCACTGCAGACTCAGAAGAGGCTTCCACAACAAAAGGACAAAGGCTGCCCAGGTTGTGCATTTCAGGAGCGCCTCCGCTTGAGTGGTATCCTTGGGTTTAATGATATACAAGTTTCCTGCTTCTTACCTGAGCTCCTTTTATTTCTGTGGAGTGGACTATTGTTTCTAAGAGCAGGAAGTACTTTTCTAAGGCAGCTAAAAACAAGATGGCACGGGGTTAAGGAAGGCCAAGGGCTCTGGAGTCCCCACTCGGCCACGTGACAGCCATTTGATGTGGAGCGAGTTACTTAACCTCTCTGAACTTCTTTTCTGTCGACTCACAGGGGCTAATAAAAGCTTCTTCTCATTACGAGCTTTAAATGAGATAATGTGCGCAGAGCACTTGGCACGTGGGGCTGGCTCAGTCAATATTAGCTGTTATTTTTAAGAAAGAGCCTCTCACAGAAGTCACAGACTCCTGCTGGACTTTGGAAGAATGTTCCGTATAACCACGCGTGGTTTGGTGGAGAAAGCTACAGGTAAAAGCAGCAGCAACGGCCGCGTCACACAGCTCACTAGGCACAGAGGTAGGTTAGCGTCCAGGCCCTGATTCCCAGGGGAGCCAGCAACCCCGTAGGACAGCCTTCAGCCTTTCTCCTCCACCAGTCCGGGATAGTGACCCCATCCACCCATCTGAGAGCGGAGCTGAGTCTTCGCCCTTGTGGGGAGGGGAGAGTCCTCGTGCCTGAGGCCCAGAGGACTGTGTGTGTGTGTGTGCTTGGACTCCATCGCTGGGCCCTGGCTCCCGACAGAAGCAGCCGTGATAACGGACAGGGGCGGCCACGCACCTCACCATAAACCTCTCCCCTCTCCACGGGCCGAGACGCATCACCTTGTGAGCGTCAGCCCCATGCAGCCCGTGTTTTCAGGCGCCACGGCGCCAAGTTGAGAACCTCGTTAAGAGTTACAGATCCTGGGGTTCCTGGGGGACTCGGCTGAGCATCTGACTCTTGATTTCAGTCCAGATCATGATCTCGTGGTTTGTGGGATCGAGCCCTTCTCCTGCTTCGGATTCTCTTTCCCTCTCTCTGCCCCTCCCTCTCTTTCTCTAAGTAAATAAATAAACTTAAAAAAAAAAGAGTTATAGATTCTGACAAGAGGCCACTCTTCTAAACACGGCAAAAGCTGAATGCTCCCGTGCTCATTTCCCTGCTGGGAGAGGACGTAAGATCTTATTCTGATTCCTTAGGGAGTAGATGCCACCCTGCCCGTGATAGACCCAGGCCTGCCCGCCTGCCGGGCTCTGGTGCCCTGAGCCCTGGTCACCGAACACCCACTACACACGTCTCTGGAAAAGACACAGCATTTAGCATCCGGAGGTCCCGTTCTTCCTCATCCTTACCTGTTGCGCACCTGGGACACGTCTCTCTCCTCTCTGAACCCGCTTCCTCGCCAGTGGAAACACACAAGTGGCCTTGTGGATGCTGCCTTTGTCCTTTCCAGCGGCCATAACAAAACACCATCGGCTGAGTGGTTTATAAACAGTAGAAACTTATTTCTCCCCATTCTGGAGGCTGGAAGTCCAAGATCAAGGTGCCGGCAGGTTCAGTGTGTTGGGGGCTCACTTCCTGGTTGGCAGGTGAGTCTTATGTTTTCTTGTGTGACAGAAGGGACGTGGAGCTCTGTGGGGCCTCTTTTATTAGGGCACTAATCCCATTCAGAAGGGCTTCACCCTCATGACCACAGCACCTCCCAAAGGCCCCCGCCTCTGACATCATCACGTGGGAGGGGTAGGAGACGGGACACAAACATTCCATCCATGGCAGATGCCGCAAAGATGAGAAGAAATGACATAAGTGAAAACTACTTTGTAGACCGTGAAGTGTGTGAGATGTTGTGTTAGGCATGTGTGTGAAAATCGATGCCAGGGAAGTGAGAAGGCACGCTCCCGAGGGAGATGGTCACGGACAGGTGGCCACGTGGTGGCCAAGCGGCTAATAAAGTGACGCTGAAGCATATCGGGGAGGCCAGGGGGCCCCATACGGGTGGGGACTTGCTTGTTTCGGTGGCCTGCACCCCCCCTCCCCCTGCCCCGTGGTCTGTCCCCTTTCCCTGCTGCGGCGCACCTGCGCATGTGCCCGCACGCATCCACGCACCTGCCTCCCCCAGCAATCCCAGCTTCAGCTGGATGGTAGGTTGGGAAGGATCTAGAAGCCTGATTACGATGTCATTGTGTCTCTGCTACCCAGATGTTACCCGCAGAGAAGGAGGCACAAGCCGGCACAAGAAGTGGTGGGGAAGCTCTTAGGGAGAGAAGACCTCCAAATTCCACCACGTGGGCCACTGGTTCCCAAACCCACCTCAAAATCATGTGGGGAATTTTGAAAAGAAGAATGGGCAGATCCCACAGATCCTGCCCTGGCTCCTCTGCATCACAGTATCTGAAGGTGGGTCCTATTTTTCTAAAGCTCCCCCAGAAGATTCTGATACCCACCCAGGTTGGGATTGGCTAATGGAGTGTCTGCTCCCTCCTAGAGCCGGCCATCAGAAGCAGCCCGATTCCTCCTGAGAGGCCCAGCCCTCAGCCGCAAACTGTCCCTCCCGGGCCCCTGTGTCAACTGCTTCTGAAAACAGAAACAAGCCATCTTCACAGATTTATGTGGCTCCCGGCAGCAGGGCTGCCAAGTCCCTGGAAGGCTGGTGTGGGTGGCCCAGCTCCGCGCCACCCGCCCCGCAGGACAGCTGGACGGGGCAGGGCTCCTGGAGCGGGCGTGCCCGCTGGGGCTGGGCGCCCGCTTGCAGATGCCCATGTTTACCCAGGGCGGGCTGGAGGGGCCTGGATGTGGAGCCTGGTTCTCAGGAATTTGGACAGCTGTCCCTGGACAGCCACCAACACTGCGCCTTGCAGACCGAGACGGAGTGCTGGGCACGTGGCCGCGGCACAAACGCGACAGGTAAGGAACTTGGTCTTCCCGGTGTTTTCTGCCAAACTGGCATCTGTCACCTTACATTATTGTCATCTTCCATTTAGGCCCCTGCTTTGTGATTCTTTTTTAAATTAAAAAAAAGAAAAAGATGAGGGAAGCAGTCTGTGGCAAGGCTCCAAGCTTCTCTTAATTGCAAATTCCCTTAAGTACCTCTTCCCCGGGGCTACAGGCCTGCCTGCTAGTCAGGACCGCTCCAGCCTGGCTGATTTTTAATAGGCACACGGTGATTTTCAGCCTCTCCTAACGTTCCCTTTTGTTCATCTGCAAATCCTGCGTGTCCTCATCTGTGCAAGGGATCTCAAATTATCGGAATGAACCCTCCCCTATCTTTCATCTTTATATGGAAAGGAAAGAAAGAGAAAGGGTAGAAGAGGAGCAGAGAGGGGAGAGGAAGGAGGAGGAGGGTTGGGGCAAAGCGAAGGCGCCGGAGCTCGGAGCGTAGCATTCACAGGTAGGCCTGATGTGGCGGCAGAGAATCAAATACTGAAATGCATGTAGACTTGCGGGCTCAGGGTCCTTGAGCGCTCACTCACTCCCCTGCTCCGGCCCCTCCCCTGAGCCCCCCAGCCCCCCAGCACCCACCCCAGGAGGTACACAGCAAAGGGTTTCCACCTGGCTCAACGGGGGGCTTTCAGGACCCTGCTGGGCCCTAAGGCGTCTGTTCTGCGTGGCTGATGCCCTTGCATTAAAGGTTGTTAAATATTTTGAATATCACCTTGGACCAAAGCATGGAGGAAAATGGGAGTCGTTTTGCCTCTTCTCTTAGGGGAGATGGAATGAAGAATGGGGGGAAAATGGAACATGGAAGTCAGTAGGCAGCGATCCTATGTGGCAGGTCAAGCAACGTTTGTGTCCGTTTCTGCCTTTGTAAACTGGGCCTGATCGCATCGGCTGTACCCGTGCTCTGGGGCGACGCGAGGGTATCACCCGAGATCCTCGTCAGCGTCAGAGCCGAGAAGCTGGGCTCTAGGGGTGGGCCTGGAGCGGGCCAGTCTCCCCGGCAAGCAGGGCTGCCTCCAGGGGCGCCTGCTGCCGCCTCCTGCAGCGAGGAGAGGTGGTACTCGAGCAGGAGAGGTGACCCGGGAAAGCCCGGGGAGAGTTAATGTCAGAAATTGCTCGTGTGATGCAAAGCACACTTGCTAAATCGCCCTGGTGCCAGGGAAACGGCTGCGCAGTAACATGGGGAGAAGTGAAGGCCCGGAGACGGGAATCGGTCTGGACACTTCATTCTCCCTGACTCTATAGACCCTCTCTCCGTGATTGTCAGGCCAACGACCTGACCTGGCGGGAGCCCTGTGGGGCCACCAGAGACCCAAGAACGAGCTCTTCGCTCCCTGCCAGAGCCAGGCAGCCGGATGCCTGAGGGACAGACCTGGCTGGTACAGAGGGCAGGACTGAGGAGGGTCACGGAGGCCCGTCCCCAGGGCTGTCCCCAGACCTCCGCAGGCGCCCGGGTAGCCCTGGGCAGACCTCACAGCCTTGCTAGGCTCTGGATTTCTCGGGCCCTGGATGGGAATAGCCACACCAACTTTGCGGGGATGGAACGAAAAATGGATGGGAGAGGGCTCTGGGGAGCGAAAATGGATTCGCAGAAACAACAAGGTCATTTTTTTTCTTAAGGACCATGTGGACCGTTTGTGTCTGTCCCCCTGCCAGGCAGCGAGTGGGCTTCCTGAGGGCAAGGACTGTCCTGCTCAAATGCTCAGTGGCCGGCGCAGAACGAGGCACTGAGCAGGCCCTTGGTCAGTATCTGCTGATCGGAACTAAATTAGTAAGATGACGTGAAGCAGCCAGCCCATGGCAGGCTCACTCCGAACCCCAAGGGTAGAAATCCACCTGTAGAGGTTCTTTACTCCTTGCCCTGGGCACCCCCTTTTCCCTTATCTACATCTGTGGCAAGAGCTGTGCCCACCAGGAAGATGGGGCTGGGGGGCTGGACTGTGTCTGGGCAGCCATGGTGGTCATTGCAGATTACGCTCTATGGGAGCAGCGCCCCCTGGAGTTGTGCAGCCAGGATGCCGTGTGGCCCCAGTTCTGGAGGGAAGTCTTCTCTGGGGACGGCTCAGGCCAGGGGGGGTCAGGGCCCTGCAGGCCATCACCGCGACTTGAACAAGAGGATGAAGGGAGCTGACATCCCCATTTTGCCTTCACATACAGACCCACTTAAGGCTCGGTTTCTACGGCTTTACCTAAAACCCAGTGACACTTCATATATCTCCCCGTTCCCCTAAGGCTGTCTACAAATCATCCCTGTTAGAGAGAGAATGGAATTTCGGGGCACAGTTGGGCCCCCTGCCTTCACACCGCATCTTGTCAAGCTTGCTGCGTCCCAGCTGCCTAGTCCGTAAAAATGGGGGCAGCAGCACCCACAGCCCAGCCTGCGAGGAGTCGCCGAACTAGATAAGGAATCTGCGTGGTGCCCGAGCCACCCTCGGAGCACAGTCAGCGCACTGCCCCCTTTCTCTCTGCACCCCACCTCTTGGCCATGAACTCCCACGGTCTTGGCCCCCCTGTAAAGCGTGGAGGGCCACGCCCGTGTCTCCAGGTCATCCCAGAGACTTGGGTGTGCAGTGCTGGGGCAGTGCCAGGCCCTTAGTAGGCACGGGTGCGGTGAGGCCCCTCCTGTTCCCATCCAGCTCAAGCGCCCTTTGAGTCTACACATGAAACCCCGGCGACTTGGGGTTTCCGGAGGTGCAATCAATCTGCACAAGTTTCTGACCAGCAACCACGTTCTGCCCCAGGCTCTAGGAGCACCGGCTCATCTGCTGACGGCTGGCTTCTCTCCCCGCTCCCCGTTCTGCCTCGGCAATGCCTGACCTTGCTCTTCCCCGGTACCTCTCTCCTCTGGGGCCTCCGAGCCCCATCCCCGCCAATAATCCCGGCTCTTGGCTGCCCCACGCCAAAGGCAGATGGTGTTGAGTAATGGGGCTTCTCCCTCGGTTGGATGGGCCAGCGGCAGCAGAGCTGACCTCAGCATCACGCTGGCACGCGGCTTTGGAGCTTAGCACTTTCTCCTCTTCCCTGTCTGGGTGGGGATGGGGGAGGGAGGCAGGGAGGACTGTGCTGGAATCTTTCCTGAAGCCGGGGTATTTGTGGGCAGATTGCATTCTGAGCCTCCAACTTCCGTGCTATTGAACTTCCCCCAAAGACATCTCTCTCTGTTTGCCTGTATCTCACTCTGTCGGTGTCTAAAAGGCTGCTTCCATTTGCTCTTATTTATTCATTTGAAATGACTCCTCCAATATTTAATCTTTATCAGAACCTGGAAGCCTGGTATTTATTTTGCAGGTCAGTTGCTCATCCGTTTTCCTTGAGGCCTCTGGCAGGAGGCTGGAGAGCCCTGCGCCCCCGGGGGGTGCTGCCATCAACATTAGTCCTGGTGACAGCGGGACAAATCAAAGCTCTGTGGGCTACGAGGGAGAAGATAAATCTGGCAAAAGGCTAATGAGTCAACTGTGGCTGCGGCAAGAGAGGACCTTCAGGAGTTCCCAGGCCTCCTCGCTGTGGGCTCTGGGGCATCTTCTGGGGCCTGGAGCGAGGGGCATCTGGTTGGCATGGGTTGGGTTCTTCCAGACTGAGGTGGCCGTGCTCCAGAGTTTTTAACCCTGTGGGCAGTGGCGAGGGGCAGTGAGAAAGGAGATCTGCACTACTCAAAGCATATGGAGTCTCCTGTGAGAGAAAATCCCAAGAGTATACTCCTACTTCCAACATGAGGATTGGGGTTAGACCCACGAAGGGATTGTGGGGAAGTAAGCCTTGACCAGACACCTACGGAAAGTTGTGGAGCAGCTTTCCCTTGTAGGACCAGGAGCACCCTCGGGTCAGAGGGAGAACAGTCATCTGTTTCATGTCCAAATACGTACTGAACACCGTTTTATACGGGGCCTGCCAGCCTCTTAGGCTAGAAGGATGGCGTCTGCGCCAAAGGAACTTAGAGGGGAGACCAGAGAACCCGGATGGCGAACAGGTGTCTGTGTTTTAGTCAGTTCTATTGGAGGCTCGTGTCAAGAAAAGTTGGAAAGGCTTCGCCTAGGTTTAGGAAGAGAGAATGTAGAAGACATTCTACATAGTACAGTGATGTCTGCATTGGGTAATGGTAGCTGCTGGCCAACCCAGCCAAGGGAATGGAGCATCGTGAGCTCAGCGAGGATGTTTCCAGCATCTACCATGTGCCCGGTCCTGTGCTAGGAACCCAGGAGGGGGAGGGGAGGGCCCGTCTTGAAGCAGAGTCCAATCTAGTTGGAGAAATACAGGACACAGTGATGAAAAACACAGTTATCAGCACTTGTCTGAAATCCTCAAAGTAGGGCCGGGCGGGGAGGGGGTGCTGGAGGAGCTCTCGGAAAGGACAGGAAGGTGGACCGCAGTTTTCAGGTGCACTTCCTGGAGCGGCAAGAAGAGGGACCCCGCTAGGTCTACCTGGAACATCAGTTTTCCACCAGCAAAAGCTCTTCTTGATGAGCAGGTAAGAGGAGAGACACCAAGGAAGACCGCAAAACCCAAGTGAGCCAGTTTGTTCTTCCTACTTTTGGCTCTCTCTGCCCCCTTTTCTCAGAAGCCTCTGGGGCAGAGGGGACTGGTGGGGGGGTGGGGGGTGCTCCCAGCCCGGAGCTGGTGCGTTTCAAAGCGCCGGCTGGGTGCAGAAGAAGCGGCTCCTGGAGACACGGAGTGACCCCGCTCTTGCAGGCATGTGATGAATATTTCATAGCCCAGATGTAATCCTGTCCACAATTTTCTCTCCTTCCGGCTCGCCAGCACCCCTCTCCTCACGGTCCTCCACCTCCAACCCACCCCAGTCCCCAGCCGTTCCCCAGTCAGGAAAATCAGTCAAAACATTTATCAGGAATCGGTATGAGCCAGCCAAGCGCTGTGAAGAGCTAATCTGTGCAGAGCTAATAAGAATGAACAAAGTCACCACAGACTTCGCCATGGGCATCGCTGATAAGGATTTGTCAGAAGAATTGCAGGTAAGATCTGAACAGCCCCAGGAAGTGGAATGCAAATGCCTTGCTTCCCATCCGCTCTCCCAGTGCCCCTTTGGAGCAGACCGGAGCCTTGAGAGCAGAGGCAGAAACTCACCCCGGAGCGGGGCAGGCTGGGAGGCCCGGCTGGGAGGTGGGGTTGTGGGGAAATGGGGAAGGAGGTCAGCGGGCCGGCCTGAGCAGGCACCAGGATGGGCAGCCAGTGGAGCCCCGTGGGGAGGGGAGGGGAGGGGAGGGGGAAGCCAGGAAGAGATTCCATGTTCCCTTCCTTAGCCGAGGGAACCGGTATGCAGGCAGTGCTGAAATCAGATGGAGAAGATAAGATCCCAGACAACTGCAGGCAGCCGAGGACTGCAGAAGGGCTTTGAGGTGCCCGCCCGGAAAGCCGATGCTGTAGAATGGCAGCCGGAGGGAGGGTGGTGGGTCACACAGACATGGGTGTGAATCCCACTTCCATTGGTTTCTAGCTGCTGGGACCTTGAGAAAGTTGCTGACCATCCCCGAGTCTCAGTTTTCTCCCCAGCACAACTAGAACTACCTGCTTCCTGGGGCCGCGTGTGAGGGTGACACAGGGTAATTTCCATATGGGCATGGCCCCATGCCTGGCACAGAGTAAGGCTCCCACACGTTCGCTGTTATTTTAGTTTTAGTTTGGGGACGGTTCTGCCTAAGAACTGATGAGCCGGTGGTGTGGTTCAGGCGTCAGCAGACCACACCGCATAACTTCGCAATTCTTTTGTGGCAGCAAAGCCTTCATGGATGGGATGAGCATGGCCGTGATTCAATAAAGCTTTATTTATAAGAGCAAGAAGCCGGCTGTGGGTCCGTGATGGTCTGTGGGCCATCGCTCCCGGGGTCGGGTATAATTGGTCCTCAAAGGATTTCAGTTGGTGCGTCTTGTGGGGACTTCAAAGGGAGACCAAGGGCCAGGCTGTTGTTGAGCTGACGCACTTTCTGCAGAGGCTGGAGGGAGCTGGAGGAGGGAGACCCCCAGTTTGCAGACACTGTGCTGTAGGACGTGGGTGGGGGGCAGAATCTAACAGATCTCTGAGAGGATTTCCCTATAAATGAGACATTACTGCCCTGACTGCGTTATATGTTTCCCTCTATGCATCTTCGCTGCAAAGTTTATTGTGGGGCCGATGCATTTTTACTGCATCTCCTAAAAGTAGACACATTTTCATCTTTTTCTTGAAATACATATCGTTAAATCTCTCTACCAATTCCTTCTAGCTTATTGGACTTGGGAGCAAGCTGTGAAGAATGATTTGTTTTCGGACCACAAAGCCACCCCCAAGACAGGCCTCTGTCACACCCCTACAGCCACGGGGGAGAAAGGAGGTGGGGGGGGGGGCAGGAGGCTTTGGTGGGGCTTGTAAATGAGGTTTTTGAATAACATTGGTTTCTATTCCCTCACATGTTTTAAAACCTGATAGTTTTCTCAAGTGCTGAACTTGCCACTCTGCCACTGCAATAATATTGTCTTGCATTTGTGTGGGGCTTTATGGCTTAGAAAATGCTTTCAATCTATGTATTACCTCTCGGGCTTCACCACCACCCTGTGAAGAAGGCAGCGGATGGGGAAAATTCCTGTGCCACAGAGGGGCTAAGTGCGACTCAGAGATGCCGGTCTAGGACCCTTGGGCACTTGTTCCAGATCAGAAGAGGTAGCGGGGGGCCGGGGGTGGTGGGTAACAGGTGGATATGCCCCGCAAAGATACTGGGTCCTCATCTTGGAAGCCTGTGAATGTTTTCTTATTTGGAAAAAGGGTCTTTGCACATGTGCTTCCTTGAAGGACTTTGAGATGGGGAGGCCCTGCTGCATTTTCTCAGGTGGACCCTGAGGGCAGTCAGAAGTCTCCTTCTAAGAGGGAGTCTGTGGGCAGCTGTACATGTGCACGCACATACAAACACAGCAATGGGAGGACAGAGCAGGGAGAGACGTGAACGTGCTGGCTTTCAAGACTGGGAGGATGTGGCTGCAAGCCAGCCGCCATTGGAGGCCGGAGGAGCCAAGGCACAGAGTCCCTCCCACCCCCACCCCGCCCAGAGGGACACCCTGATTTCAGCCTAGTGAAGCTGATTTCAAATGTCAGACCTCCAGAATAGCGAGAGAATACATTTCTGTTGTCCTGAGCCACCCAGCTGGCAATACTTGTTCTAAGCGAGAACAGCCACAGGACACGAGCCCAGGCAGCGAAGCAGAAGCTCGGAAGCCAGAGCACGTCCCCACTACAAACTCCACCACACTGTCCATCAGCCTGGGGAAGGGCCCCTCCCTCAGAAGAAGGGTCAGGTTGGTAGGGATGATGCTGAGCTCAGCCAACCAGCTGATGTTAACTGGGCCCTCACTGGGCTGCTTGGAGCTGTGGCCTTAGCTGAGAGGCGGAAGCTGTGGTCCATGCGCTCAAACTGGGGACAGGCTGGCTGGCACGAAGTAATTAACAAACGGAGCAGGACAGCACATGGTGAAGTGCCTGCCTGTGAAATACGCACCTTACTTCCTGAGTTTGTTGAGCTTCTAGCACAGGCTGGAAAGCACTCTGGCTTCTCTGTAGATGGTCCAGCCAGGGGTCCCAACACCCCATGACTCCTGTGCTCCCCGGGGACTCTGCAACCCTCTGTGCTAAGCGTACTATTGGTGTGAAAGCGCTCTATAACGCAGGTGCCTACTTCCTGCCGTGAGAACCAAAGTGACCATGTCCAGGCAGGGCCAGCAGCCACATGCCAGGTGCCCAGCATCCCTGTCCTGAGCTTTACTTAGGAGGGGATGGGGGGGGTGACATTAGGTGTGGTCTCAAGCAGGAGATGGGGGCAACAGAGAGTGAAAATAAAACAGAATTGATTTCTTGTGTCTAATAGAGTTTTCTTCTGTCTTTCTTTGCTTCCGGAAACCACATTTGGCATATGTAATAAGCCACTGTCTGAAGCCACTCCAAGGAGTAGGAACCTAACAGAAGGAATGGGATGGGAGACCTGGCTTCATTTGAATTTTCCTCCCAGAGTCCCAGGGAGGGGCTCTTTCTCACCCAGCGAGGACCACCCTGATGCCCACCCATTTGACAGCCCGTTAGGAGGGCCCACGCCTCTGGTCCACCTCCTGAACGGTCAGCATAACTTCAGGCTGAACCCAAAATGTAAATATCCTAATTGGCATCTTATTAGTACAAGCAGAAAAGCCCATTGTTATGGAAGAGAAATCTCCCAATCCCCCACCAATTAATCTTTGGCTACTGGCGCTCGTGCTCACCATATCAATGGGGGCTGGGCTCCGGAGTGAGCTGTGACAGCAGCAGGTGGACTGCAGAATCTCTGAGCTGGAGAACCCCGTGCCCATGGGGTTAATGGGCTGTCCAGCCCCTGGGGAGTGTCCCTACGGTGAGAGCAGACGGGTGGTGGGGGACTGTGGTGGGCATTTGTTTTCTCTTTCCTTTGTGGGGGCTCTGCAGCATCCGGCTGCTTTGCTAGTAATACGGGGATTCCCCATCATCTGAGTCCTGGTAGGAGGCAGAGTGTGCTTTCCTGTAAAGGAATGGAAAATTCCAGCCACTTGCTTTCCAAGCAGGGCTCACAGATGCCTCAGGCTGGGCCAATCTGGCCCTCCCGCCCTCTGCTGACCCACCCAGGAGGCAGGTGTCCTGGCAGGACAGGTGATTCCAGTGATGGCCACGAGTGAGGTTACCGGCCCGACCTGTAAGGCAGGAGTTCTGTTCTGTGGTCTGATTTTGCTGGTGCGCCTGGCCACAAAGTCTATCTTCCCTTTGCCCTTTTTTAAAAAAATTTTTTTTCTGTTTTTTATTTATTTTCGAGAAACAGAGAGAGACAGCATAAGCAGGGAAGGGTCAGAGAGGGGGGGTGGGGGGGGGG
>PJEM01003498.1:0-146563 GCA_004023845.1 Helogale parvula
AGAAAACGAGCAAAAATGACAAAACGAAGGAACTCTCCCCTGAAGAACCTCCAAGAGGAAGTCACAGCCACAGAACTGCTCAAGACAGATCTAGACAACATACCGGATCATGAATTTAAAAAGCTTGTCATAAAATTAATTGCTGGGGTTGAGAAAAGCATCAAAGAATCAAGTGAGACAATGACTAGGCACTATGATGTGTTTATTCATTTGCTCAAGCCTAGAATACACAAAAGAGAATTTCAGAATTGATAAGCCACAAAGCAAACCTACTAATTAGTTTAATATTTGTGAAGTTTTGTTTGAGGTAAATTGAATAAATTGAAATATATAAATCATAAAGATACAATTCAATGAGGTCTGAAAATATAATATGCCCAGATAGCAGCACAATCCATAACAAGATGTAGAACATATTCCCTACCAAAAAAGTCCTCTCACTCCTCTTCCTGGCTAATGAACTCTCTCAAACCTCTAGAAAACCACTCTTCTAATTTTCTTCACCTTAGATTGCGTTTTGCCTTTTTAAAAACTTCACATAAATGTAATTGTGTGTGTGTGTGTGTGTGAGTGTAGAGAGAGAGAGAGGGGGAAGAGAGAGAGCGGGGGAGGGGCAGAGAGAGAGGGAGAGAGTGAGTCCCTAGCAGACTCCACACTGGCAGTGTGGAGCTCAGACTCACAAAATGGCAGATATGACCCGAGCCGAAATCCAGAGTCAAATGCTTGAGCATCTGACTGAGCCACCCAGTCAATGTTTTTGAGATTCACACTTTGTTGCATGTATCAGTACCCCACACCTTTTTATTGCTCAGTAGTGTATCATTGTATAAAATACCAGGTTATCCCTTCTTTTATTGATGGACGATTGAGTTGTTTCCAGTATTAGAATAAGACTGCTATGAACATTGTGTACATGTCTTTGTGTGGACATATGTTTTTATTTCTCACAGTTAAATACACAGGAGTGGAATTGCTGGGTCATGTGGTAAGGATGTGTTTCACTTTACATTGAAACTGCCAAACTATTTTTCCTCAGTGGCTTTATCTTTTTTTTTTTTTTTTCCATTCTCATCGCAATATGTGAGAGTTCCAGTCTTTCTGTGTCCTTGTCAATATTGGTATGTTCGGTCTTTAAAATTTTGGTTATTCCAGTGAATGTGAACTGTTAAATTACTGTGATTTTAAATTGAATTTTCTTGGTAACTTATGAGGATAAGTGCTTTTTTTCATGTGATTATTATGTATTTCCTTTGTTATTTGTTAGTTCCATTTACTAATATCACTAATCCTATGAATGATTTTGAAAGAATCATGAATGAGTATTGACTTTTGTAAAGTGTTTTCTGCATCTATTGAGATGGTTTTGTCTCATTTTATGTTTTATTAAAAAGAGGAATTAGATTGATGGATACTTTCAAGGAACCAACTTGAAGTTTTGTTAATAATTTGTTTTCTATTTTATAGTCTTCTTTGTTTTCTTTGTCCTACTTGCTTTTGTTTTAGTTTGCTCATATTTTACTGGATTCCTAACATGGACTCTTAAGTTCTGATTTCAAGTCTTATTTTCTAATATAATCACTTAAAAACTACAAAATTTCATCTAACCACTGCTTTACTCACATCACACAAATATTTTGATAGTGATAGTGATAGTGATAGTGTATTTATACATGTGTATTTATCATTATTCATCAGAAATAATGTCCATTATTCAGCCATCAAATCTTTACCCATTAAATCATACCATGTTGGTAATTGTATTTATTGCTTGTGCGTAAGCCTCCAGGTATCTGCTTTCATGATCAGTGTTGGCCACAGTTATCAAAATAGTAACAAAAAAATGTATATAATCCCAGAGTCAGTCATACAAAATTAACTAATATAATTTTTCTGTGCTTCATATTTGAAGTTGAGTCTACAAATTCATCATTATAGAACCTATCTCAACCTCCACTATCATAGAGATATGATTTTGTTCACGTGTGTAGTCCTTGGGAAATGTGGTAAAAACATGCTTTTCCCTTTTTTGGGTGTCCATTATCTAAACCCCTTTCGTATTTTAAGACATATCTCATTTCTAGAATCTTGGTTGGATCCGGAGCCCCAGCTCCCGGTGCAGAAGCCAAAGGATGACAAAGGTTCCTTTCCTCTACCCCTGGCATTTACATTATCAGTAGGCATACAAGGTAGGTGATACTAGCTCAGCAGGTAGAATGCTTCTGCTTGGGATATTGACTCCAAAGTAGTAAATACAAGGGTGGAGGGACAGTTGAGAATATAGTACTAGTTGTATTGTACGACAATGACTGCAATGGCATCCAGTGGTTTCTCCAGTAATTCCCAGTGACAGTATCTGATGGATGTACTGGCAGTAGCGCTGATGGCTGCTTTCTAACCAGACTGGTTTTACAGAGTGGCCTCACCTGATGCTCTTCAGCCTGTCTTCTTGATTCCTGCCTATCTTGGGAGCCTGGTATACAGTTTTCCTAACAATTCTTAATATCCTACATATATCCAGTAAGACCCACTTCTGCTTACAATAGAACTGATTTTTCTTTTTTGAAACTAGGAAACCTAACAATTCTAGGACTCAAGGACAAAGATCAGAAGGACAGTTTGTTGCCAATAAATAGAACTTCAGTAAATGAAAATCCAGTGTATCTCTCATTACTAGGTTGCAATAGCACCAACTTTTCAGCTTGAAGCTGTAAGTTAGGGGAGTACATGTAACATAGAATTTATTCTATACTCAAGTATAGAATGAGGAAATTTACAGATTATTGTCAATGGTGTGTGGTAGCAAATTACAAAAGATACATCCCAATTCTTGTATACACATCAGTTTTTCATCAGTAATGTTAGAGGTAGAGAATTATTAGATCATTCTAATTCTTTAATGGGATAGTATAATATTACACACACCCTAAAATTCTATTAGAAAATAATACTATACATTAAGGAAATAGGCATATGATTTTATGGCAAAAATAGCTCAGCTTATTTTTTTCTAGAAAGTAAACTATGTGTGTACTTGGAGTTGTGCGGTTACGGTATAGGCAATATGGTTCCCCACCCCCAAGTGTAACCTGGCTGGATGATATCAATAAGAGCTAACGTTTACTTTACTGTTTACACTTGTCCATAATTTAGAATATTTTTTAGCATTAATTTCCTCTTTAACATTTTTAGGACATTAATATTAAGATACAGCATTAGAATGGAAGTTTGCATGAGCACAAGACTAGAGAGACACAGATGTCAGGCAAGCAGTCAGGCATAAATAACATTAAACACTGTGCTCATTCTTTTCCCACAATAGTGTAACTAGTCTCCTAAAGTCCATCTTCCAAAAAATGACACCTTTTAAACTTTAAATCTAAATTAACTTAGAAGTTCATGGACACATATTAATGTTGTTTAATACAGAATTGACTCAGATCTGGGACAAAGATTACAGTCTTGATGAGAAGGAAGGTGTGAGTAGGGAATTAACATTTTAAAAAATTTCCCCATGTGATCCTAACATATAGTCAAGGTTAAGAGCCTATGTGCTTACTTATGGCCTCAGGGTCTTACCTTCTACCCCAAATTTTCTGCAAAGGAATTGTGGTGTCGTATTTTTAAAATAAAGGAAAACAAAGTTGTCTTCCATTTTAACAGTGTAAATTAAGACTTTTTAAAAAGGTACAATCGATTATTACAAAAACACTTTATAGCCATCCTGGAAGAGAAAATAATCTTCTACTTAAACATGTAATTACTTAATAATCACTAGTTGATTTTTCACATTTTATTACATAATGAAGTTTCTGGGAATTTTTACTTTTACAGTTAGATGAGTAATAATGTCAGCTAATATTCTTGTAGCCGCTCTTGAGAGGGTGAAAGCCATAAACTTCAGGTCAGATGTATCTTCAACTTGGAGCAAAATTATACTCCTTTCTACTTTCACCCCAGTCTTTAGTAATTGATTTGACCTCTGGGAAAGGTGTTAGGAGTGCTTATCAGATGTTCTCTTTTTCCTTTTAGCTGCTTGACACCTCTTCACCTTCATTGACCGGAAGTCTTCTGGGTGATTCTATAGCTACTGACAATCACAAAAGACTGCCTTGAGAAGTCATGTGGAGAATACAAATCCACTTCCATCTCAACTCAGGGGGTGGAGCAGGGAGGTGGACTATGGAATATGTATACACATACACACAGAGTTTTGAACTTAAAAAAGCATATTTTAGTAAAGCACAATAAAATAAAGGAATAAGAGTGAATAAGTGCTTTAAAAGGTATAAAAAGTAATTATACTTTATACTGGTAATGAATAAAACTGAAATAAATACATACAATTTGAATGACCTGAAAAGTTTAACATTATACTTTTATGTTTTATATTCAGAAGTTACCTGAGGGTGCCTTGGCGGCTCAATCGGTTGAGTGTTGGATTCTTGATTTTGGCTCGGGTTATGATCTCATGGTTCGTGAGCTCAAGTCCTGCATCGGGGTCCATGCTAGGTGGGGAGCCTGTTGAAGATTCTCTTCCTCCCCCATATTCTTTCCCCCAACTTAAAAAATTACCTGAAGAAACAATCCAAATGCAAACTATGTATATTAGTTATGTCTCTGCTACTTAAGTTAGAAAACCAGTGTGGTGCTGAGTGACAAGAGTGGGTGCCAGAATCCACTGCTGTCCTCAGAGCTTTGTTTCTGACCACTGCACAGCTAGCTGCCCAGTTTCCACTCACGTTTTTACTGTTTGATTGTAAGAGAGCTGGACTAAATGGGAGTTACTCATTAAGCTTCCATTACAAATCTGTATTTTCTAGAAAATTCTAAAATTTTCAGACAAAGGTGTATAGGAGAATACATTTTAGAAATGGGCTTTATGAATTCTCTTGGAAAGAACTCTCCACTCTTTATATGAAATCACCTCCAGGCACTTTTCACATTTCCACTAAAATAGCCAGCCAAGTAAGTTCCTAAAATAAATTCAGTCACCAGGTGTGTAAGTAAAACCAGAATATTTGTGTAGCTATTTCTAAGTCTCTTTTCATCATGAATAAACTTTATTAGCCTCAATATTCTCAGGAAGTAAATCTAATGAAGAACTGGGGAGATGGTCACAAAAGGTCATCACTAACGGAGTTACAAGCCTTTTCCCTAATTTTCTAACTATCAGTTTGAAGCAAAATGTTTAAAACGATTGCTTTGCCTTGTATACACCATCAGAGCACAAAGTTTTCCGCCGGGTATAGGCAGGGTGGTGCCCAGAGGAGGGGGCAAGGAGAGAGAATGCATCCCTGGTTACTGAAGCATTAGAACCCCCCCGCCGAATGACTCCCCAAACAAAGTGAAGCTAGAGGAGGGTTTCTCTAGCCTCAGTTTCTCAAGGCGCTCTTCGGCCCTTGTGAAGTGACGTCTTCACTTTGATTTCCCTTTAACGAAGCAGGTGAAAGGCCACTTGGCACCAGGCGGTTCCTTTTCCTCCAGCTGCCTGTGAAGAGCGCCGTTGCCAGGCAACCAAGTCCCAGGCTCTCTTTGTGCCCGCATCAGGCTAGGAAATTTAAAGGTTTTTAAAGCTGTTGTCTCTTGCAGACAACTTAGCCTGAAATGCTTTAGGTTTTTTGGACTATTTCTTAATTCCTTACAGTAAAACTACATTGTCTCTCCTAATTTTCTCTCTTCTGTAGAAGAGACTATTTAAAGTGTACATGGCTATATTCCACAGGAAAATATCAAGACCTTGACTTCAAAATCAGAAGTAATTTACATTTTAAAAGAAGAGCAAATGAGCATCACAGCTGCATTTCATATGTTCCTTCCTGTCAGCTTAATTTTTTTTTTCATTTTCTTTCTTTTCTCCTTTTGGTTTTTAAATTTTTATTTGCTTTCCTCCCATTCCCCCCCCTTTATTCCACTCCACTTCGACATACGCTTCTTTTATCTTTTTCTTTCTTATTCTGTCCAGTGACATGAACTGTGCTATTTAGCCATTCATCTTTAATCAATTGCTCATCCAATGAATTTGAAGTGATTCAAGCTTTTCTTTACAACCTTCCTGGTTTATATTTTCTTCTTACTTCGAACTCCTTTTATTTTTCTTCTTCTAACCTGTGGCTAGGGAGAACCATAGGGAGATAACTGACAGAATATTTCCAGTTGTTATTTGGGCTTGTCTTGTCCCTGGCAGAGAAACCTACACCATTACTCGCTGAGCTTCCCAGTGTGGTCTCTCTGCCTGTGTGGTAGCCCTCTTAGCACATTCCATTAGCCTTGAACTTGCAGAGTTCTCTGAGGTATTTTGGTCCCACATCAATGTAGGACATTCTATAACACACTTAATAGTATTAAGATATTTCATGGAAGACCACTCAATTTAAAAAGACATAAAAAGGATATGCTTCCTTTTGTTCTTTCTCTCTGAGTCTGGCAATGACTCAAAATAAATGAGAGGGAATTGGTCTGGCCATGCTTTTACTTTCCATGCTCGTCTCTGGTGCTGCAAAAAGAAACACCTGGTAATGGACCAAAAAAAAAAAGGACGAGTTTTCTGTAAGGGTGTATACTCAAGACAGCAAAGCATTTCAAGCTTTGACACCTTCTGCTGTTCCCTTGACTTTCTCACCTCACCCCCTCCAAAAAAACCACCGCCAAAACAACAGCAACAACACCAACAAATCCTGGTGTTTCTTTATCCCTGTAAGAGTTAACAAGTAGCATATGGATTTTTGTTTATTTGCTCACCAACTATTTGTTGTGATTTGGAAGTGGACCTACTTGATATCATTGCCTGAAAATCCACTGTTGTAGATAAATTGATCTGTTAAAACTGTTAAAATGAAAAGTGGGCTTAATTGTTAATACAATTTACTGTTGTGATTTTGAGTGAGTAGTTATGCAATCAATTATATATATTCTCTTGGAATTTACAGTAAAAACTACTCTCCCCTTATGACTCAGTGTTGGGATCATCCATATATTTGCTATGAAAAACATAACAGAAGAGTTATATTCTTTTCTATATGATAACATCAGAGTACTGTATTAGAGTAGGCCAGAAACAGGAGTTTGGGTTTTAATCTGTGTTCAATCTCTGGCTAGCTTTTGACTTTGGGCAATTCCCTTAATCTTGGTCTCAATTCCCTTTTCTGTAAAATTGTGAGGTTGGAGTAAATACTCTCTGAGATATATTCTGCTATTAAAATTCTATTATTGAATTTGAAAACCACTAAAGCTTTCAGTGAGTCTGATTTAGGAGAGGAATGATACAACTTTTTTTTGTAAACTGGAAAAGTTTTTCAATGAAAAAAGTATTTAAACCTCCTTGTATTTGCTAATTGAGCTATTTTTTACTTAGACGTGTAAGTTCAAAATTTAGATATGTTTTTGACTCCGTAGCCAGTGGTTAAAAAGTATAATTTCTGGAGATTGCCTGTGCTTCATCATTTAGAATTTGTGGAACATGGGCATGGTCTGTAATGTCTTTGTGCTTAGTTTACTCATCTGTCAACAGGGAGTAATAACAGCACTTGTAACAGGGATTTTGTGAGGTGATTCACATAAACTCTTAGCAAATGACTAGAACATTAACATGTTCTTGGTATACTCTGCTGTCACCAGCCATCCCAAGCTATTGTCACCGCATACTTTATTAGTGTAATAATAGCCTCCTGGATTTAAAATCCTTTCCTTTAAAATCTCTTCTATGCATTCCTCCCAGTTTAGACCGCCCAAAATACAATTCTCATATTTTCCCTCCCATAACAATAACCATAGCAACACATTTCCAATGCAACCATAACCTGGCATTTAAGACTTTCATTAATATATTGGTTCAATTTGTCTTCCCAGTTTCATTCCATTACCTCCTCATATATAAAGGCTTTGCTTGAATAGAACTCCCCAAATGTCCCTGAGAACAAGCGCTCTGCTCGCCTGTGTTATGCAATTAAGAGCAGAGGTTATGGCCCTACTTTATACCCCAGTATCAATCCAGGACCTGGAACACAGTGGGCAGGCGATGCTTGTTGAAATGAGTAGCCTCTGCTCATACTATTTTCCTCCCAGAAGTCCTCTGTTCTTCCTTTACCTATATAACATCGATCCTTCAAGGTCCCATTCAAATATCATAAGTTACTGCTATTCATAAACTGCCTACTTCCTCTCATAGTAATATCATGTATCTATCTTGTAGCATTTATATTCTGCTGTGATTATAATTACTTTTGTCATTATCTTATGTCCTAATTTTTCAGTGACATTGAGAACAGTGTACTATGTCTTATTCAATTTTATTTCCTGCAGTGCCTAGCATTTAGCTTTGACTGTGTTAACTGCCAGTAGCCAGTTGTTGGGTGAATGGACATGACTAACAGAATAATATTATTCATTGTTTTGTCATCATTTCTAAAAAATGACCCTATTTCCATAGAAGCAAATCTACATTCCTTGCCAGGCTTCTGAGTCTCTCCATGTCTACTCACATCCTGTCTCTGTAACACGACTTTAGGGAACTGCTGAAGTCCTACTGGCCTTCTCCTTATTCCATGGGCATGCCATACTCATTCTCATCCCTGTCCTTTTGTTGATGTTTCCTTGACCTGAGTGCAGTCCTGCCTTCTCTTCAGCTCTCCAAGCCTTATTTTAGGGCCATCTCTGTTCCTAATTTCTCCATGAAGCAGTCCATGATTATTTCAGCAACATTTCTTCTCTTTCACAACTGAAAGGAGAAATTCATACACTTAATTTTATACTTAATCATACAAAGACCTCCCCCACAACCCAGAACAATGAAACCGAGAGAGAATTCATGGTTTGCAGGATTGAGCCCTGTGTGGGGCTCTGCGATGGCAGTATGGGGCCTGCTTGGGATTCTCTCTCTCTCTCTCTCTGCCCTTCCTCCACTTGCACTGTCTGTCTCAAAAACAAATAAACTTAAAAAAAAAGTTGTACTACAGAAATTCTAATATGGAAGCTTTAGAGGGGCTCTTTCCATATTAACCCACTTATATTACCTATTTATCTATACAGATTATTATTCTTGACTAATAATTTTTAAGTTAGTTAAGCAACTGAATCACTCCTAGCAATACTGTGACTTTATATATGGTAAGTGTTGATGATATTTTAATTCAATAGAAAAATATGGCTTAAATTTGCATCTTATTTTTCATGTGTTTTAGTCTTTTAAACCAATTAGATATTAGTTAGGTCCTTGTGGGAGAGGTAAAATCTGGAACTCTTTGGACTTCCAAAGAAGCAAACATAATGCTGAATGTGCTGGAGATTTTAACACATGAACAATATCCATTGTTGGATGGGGCCTACTTCCCCAAATGCGTAGTTTACTTTAAATTTATTTCATAACCCTTGCCTTTGGTGATGTGTCGAGTAGGAAATTGCTGCAATTAAGGTCAAGGAGGTTGTTTCCTACTTTCTCCTCGAGGGTTTTGATGGTTTCCTGTCTCACATTCAAGTCCTTCAGCCATTTTGAGTTTATTTTTGTGTATGGTGTAAGAAAGTGGTCTAGTGTCATTCTTCTGCATGTTGCTGTCCAGTTCTCCCAGCCCCACGTGCTAAAGAGGCAGTCTTTTTTCCCATCGGATACTATTTCCTGCTTTGTCAAAAATTAATTGGCCATACATGAACTCTTGGGACCTCATAAAGATAAAAAGCTTCTGCACTGCAAAGGAAACAATCAAGAAAACTAATAGGCCACTGACAGAATGGGAAAGATAGTTGCAAATGACATATCAGATAAAGGGCTAGTATCCAAAATCTACAAGGAACTCACCAAACTCCACACCCAAAGAACAAATAACGCAGTGAAGAAATGGGCAGAAGACATAAACAGACACTTCTCCAAAGAGGACATCCAGGTGGCCTACAGGCACATGAAATAACGCTCAACATCACTCATCATCAGGGAAACACAAATCAAAACCGCACTGAGATACCACCTCATGCCAGTCAGATTGGCTAAAATGAACAAATCAAGAGACTATAGATGCTGGTGAGGGTGTGGAGAGGCGGGCACCCTCCTACACTGTTGGTGGGAATGTAAACTGATGCAGCTGCTCTGGAAGACAGTGTGGAAGTTCCTCAAAAAACTATCCATAGAACTCCCTTATGACCCAGCAATAGCACTGCTAGGGATTTACCCAAGGGATACAGAAATGCTGATGCATAGGAGCACATGTACCCCAATGTTCATAGCAGCACTGTCAACAATAGCCAAAACATGGAAAAAGCCAAAATGTCCATCACCTGATGAGTGGATCCAGAAGATGTGGTAATATATACAATGGAGTATTACATGGCAATGAGAAAGAATGAAATCTGGCCATTTGTAGGAAAGTGAATGGACCTCGAGGGTGTCATGCTAAGCGAAATAAGTCAGGCAGAGAAGGACAGATACCATATGTTTGCACTCATAGGTCTAATAGGAGAACAGGAGAAACCTAATGGAGGACCAGGGGGAGGGGAAGAGGGAAAGAGAGTTGGGGAGAGAGAGGGATGCAAAACCTGAGAAACTATTGAATACTGAAAATGAACTGAGGGTTGAAGGGAAAGGGGGGGAAGAGGTTGTGGTGATGGAGGAGGGCACTTGTGTTGTATGGAAACCAATTTGACAATAAACTATTAAAAATAAATAAATAAATTTATTTCATAATACCTGACACTCTAACTTCATTCCAGTTTTCCTGGTCTATTGGCTCTAAGTTACTACCATACTTACAGTTTTTTTCTGCTTTATTGCCTTCTAACTTACTGCACACTTACTGGACTTCCCAGTAAATACGGCAACTAAAGCTTTATCATTAGAGAAGATATACACAGATACATCTTGGGTGTAGGTACACAGGGTGGAAGAGGATTTGCTTTCTATATCACATTCATGTTATTTTCACCTTCTGACAGAAGATGAAATGGGGTATAGTATAAATATTTGTTGAGTGGTCTATATAAACAGTAGTGTGCTAGACCATTTACATACACCGTAGAGTTTTCTCTTCTCAACAAGTTTATGTAGTTGATGGTATTAAGGTACATTTATAGTCTTGAAAACGAAAGCTAAGAAAGAAGTAATTTACTCAAGTCTTTATCCTTAAACTTGATGTCCAGTTTGTCTGATACCAAGGTTCTCACTTACAGAAGGAAATAAAACAGTGGATCTCCAACTTCAATAAGCAGAAAAGTCACCCAGGGAACTTCTTAAAATACATATTACTGGGATCTATTCCAAAGAGTCCAGTTTGTTAGGTTTGGGGTAAGGCCCAGAAATTTTTATTTTAACAAACATAAAAAGGGATTCATTTGGAAGATTTTTGACATAAAGAACAGTTACAATAATAATAGTAATATCAGTAACAATTATATAACGTATGGATCAACACGATACTGTCTACCAGTTACTGCACCATGTTACTATTCTTCAGACATTGTGTTGTTAAGTATTTATAACATATTTGTCATTTAATTCTCATGAATACCTTATGAAGTGTATATTATTATCATCTCCTTTTTATGTGGGGAGGGAGTTATGGTCAGAGAGGTAACATGGTTAGTAAATGGTGGAAATAGTCTGACTGCAAAGCCCATGACCACAACTCTAGGAAAGGGGCAGCCAAATGAAAGGAAAACCAGGGAGAAGGCTGTCATAGAGCCCAAAGGAAGAGAGCACAAGAGTAGAAGATGTCGGTGCCAGAGTTAAGTGGGATAGATGGGATAGGTAATGAGAAGCATTCCCTGGATTTGTAAATGAGGAGGTCATTGCTGATGTTAGCAATATCAACTTGAGTAAAAAGATGAGAGCAGTAATGGGAGGAGTAAGGCAGAATATAGAGAGCTAAAGAATGAAAAAGGTGTAAAAAATAGCTTAATTCCTTATTTTATGAGTTCCAATAAAAGGTAAGGGAATGAGGAAGGGTTGTTTTAGAATGAAATGTAAATTTGGTGAGCATTTTAAAAATATGGGATAGTCATGAAAATACTAAGAAAAAGGAACAATGAAGAAAGTGGATAAGGATCAAAAAGGTAAAATTAATGACAACATTTTGGAGAAGATAGGATAAATCTGTCGGCTTTGTCTAGAAGCAATTATTTTTCTGGCATAGGAGGGAATAGGGGAAGGAGAAGCACAGCTATGGATACAAGTGTAGTATTGGGTAGAGATGGAGACATGGGCATTTACATTGCAGTGGAAAGTTAAAGTAGCTCATGTGTAATGGATTTTATTTTTTTACTTTGGGACAATTAATAGTGCCTTCAAACAAACTGATGAAGATTTAGTGTAGCTACTGTTAGGAAATAGAGTCAGAACTGATCAGAGCTATATAAAAGGATTGTTGTCGGGTTAAAAGGCCAGTTGAGGAGAAAAATCGTATATTGTAACAGTGTCAATATGCAGGGCTATGTAGTTTTTGTTCATTGGTGATCAGTGGAAGGAGAGAAGTAGACACCATGATTGTGTTCCTCTTAGCTTAAGGATTTAGTAAAACCAGTAGTGTGGGCAACAATGTCATGTATCTGAAGGTGTTGACAATAGATGTGGTGAAATGAAGGACTTTGGGGCTGGAATTTAGAGAAGACAGAGAAGCTTATAGACCTGGAGGTCAGGGTGACCAAGGAATTGGGTTTGAAAGAGATGGTAAAGTAATAAATGGTAAAATTAGCATAAGAACTGGAAAAGTATGCAGTTGTGGGCTGAAAATGGAAATGAATAGGACCTACTGTATTTTAGTATGTATGGCAGCAACTTGAGAGGAATATGGTTTTTTAGCTTCCATGATCCAATCTATCTCTTACTTTTTAGACATATGAAATCTTAATGTCAAAGGATGAGGTCTAATTCTGGTTTTGTGTTGTCCTTTCAGGTAGTGTAAATTTTATGATTATTTGAACTTTTTTTTTCCTAAGCCTCCATCACAATCAATTCCGCTGTCAATTATTCTTTGTTAGTCAAATTAGGACCGAGAAGTATTTATTCCTGCAATTTCTAGAATAATTATTGCAATGTGTAGGGCCATCCATCTGGTTAACCTGGAGAGCATGTTAAAAATGTACATTTCTGGCCTTTCACCAGATGTAATGAATCAGAATCTCTGTGGGAGTAGATCCCAAAGAATATTTATTTTTAAGAAATTCCACAGGACATTCTGACTCTCATGACTGTTTTAGGAGGAGATGACAGTTTCAATTGGGCAGAGTTTATTAGATTTTTCTCTCTTGATTTACAATTCATATTCACTGTTTTTGCTGTTGTCTCTTCTTTGTGGAGCAATAATGCTCCTGGTGAGCTTTAAGGTTGGGGTGGAGAGGCAAGAAAGCAACAATTCAATCTTGAAATTGGTGCATTTTGTAATTTTCTGTCTTACATAAAACCTGTCTTACTCACATTTGGAAAACACAAAACCAAAAGAGAGACCAAAGTGGAAGAGATTTATAGAATTAGAAACTTGATGGAATGACTCCAAATAGTAGAAATGATTACAGGTAAAAAGAGTTTTGGAGGTTGGGTATGTATATAGAATGAGAGGTGAATGAAAGTTTTATTTCAGAGAAATGTGTTGTTGATGGTGACCACGGATGTACTGTGCTGCTTTCATCTGCATTAAACATCTGGTGGATGGTCATATATCTGAAACCTATTGCCCTTCTTATATTTTATTTTTTTGGTAGTTCTGTGATCATTAATAATAAATGGTTTCTCTTGCCACTGAACTCTTGTACCATTAGATCTTCTACACTAAAGCAACTTTAGTTTACAAACAAGAAGAAATCTTATTTTGGTTATACTGGTTCCTAGAGGCAAATAGAACATATATGATTTTTTCCCCAATGCCTGCTGACAAGTTTTCAAGGAGCAAAGGCACAGTGCTGCATCTCAGATCTCCCCTCAGTGACATAGCAGTCAGCCTTCTGTATATTGGGGCTATGAATCATACAACAAATGAACATACTTGTAGATAAAAAAATTCTTCACTTGATAACATTCTACATGGTGACATCATAATCCATAAGCAATAAAACTATCATTTTAAAAATATCATTTTGAGAAGGAACTATATCTTAGATAAGTTTTTATATTTGCATTATGCTTTTATTATATCTTCATTAATGACTTCAGCTTAAGCTAATAAAATGTTCTTTCTCCTCATCTCTCTCTTTTTCTCCTTTACCTCCTTTCTCTTCTTCCTCATCTTCTCTCTTCTTCTCCTTCTCCTTCCTCCCCTCAACCCCTCTTCTTTTTTTCTCTCTCTCTACTCCCACCCCACCTTCCTTCTATACCACTCCAGCCCTCTTCCCTCTGTTTCTCTGTGTATACAGGCTCATTGGCGTGTTTGTTACTTTATGTTAGAAATCTTACTACAAAAAAAATTGCTAGTGTAATAATGGGAAAATTCAGGATTGTGTAATCTGAATAACATTAACAATATGAACACACCTTTCTTTGATGAAGAATAAATGGCTGGCTGTCAAAGACCATACAAATTATTCTTCATTTGATAAAAATTCGTAAGTTAAACTTCAATATGAACCATGTAAGTTTTATTTCCCTTAGTGAATTACCATCATCTTGTCCCTTCTGCCTTTAATCCTAGTGCTCAGGTGCATGGACTGTCTATTTTCAGGCTGTATTGCATGGCAACATCAAACATTACCATTCCATCGCTTCTACAAACACAGTTTTGAATTTTCCATAATCTCCAGTGGGAAAAGTATTAGGTTTGGCCAGAAGAGTCAATATTAGTTTAATTTATTCACTTAATAAATTCTTTCCAATATTAGCTGTTTTTTAAAAAGTGAATATATAGCCTCTCTCTTAAAATCCACAATCCAGATGCCCTATTCAGTTTGAACTTTGGCTAATAATACCCATAGCCTGCCCCTAAGGTATGTCTCTTGGATTTGTTCATATTTTATAATCATGCTTATCTTGGGAGTAACTAACTTTTGCCCCTTGCCCTTGCTTTTCATTTCCAGATTCTAGATCTAAGCCCAACTTGACATTCTTTCAGTACTTTGGCCCCAGTTCTCTGATCCGAATTCCAAGGTCATGAATGAAAATATGCCATAATGCTCTTTGTCTTAGTCCCAGTACATCTGACTTTGTAATCACTATATAGTCCTTTCTAACACTAGAGTCATCTACCTTCATTAGGTGTGAGTACTTCATACCTCAGTGATGGAAACATTCTCCTAAATTGCCTCTGTGATACTCCTCCCCAAATCCATTGTCTATTTTGTTGCCAAATTAATAATCCTAAAAATATACACTCATTGTGATATATTCCCTCATGAAAAACTTCATTGGTACTACAATGCTTACAAAATGAAATTGATAATCCTTAGCTCATCATTTTATGTCTTCATTCACAATCTGTTCTCTACTTATTTTTTCAGCCTTACCTTAGTGATTTCCCTACACAGCTTTAACTCTGACTTTCTTGTTGCTGAGTTATACCTTTCACTTTTTATTTATTATGTTCTTTCTCCCTAAAATATTCTCTGTCTCTAATTCACTTATGGAAATCCTACTAATTTTTTAGGTTCAGTTAAATTATATTCCTTCTGTAGATTTTCTCAAGCATTCTTGTAGGACCTTATCTCATGTAGCTAAATTCCTGTGGGTATGTTTTACTTATTTGGTACTCACATATATTACTATATCTAACTTGAAACATAGCATATCTACTCAGGCAGATATCGAAACCTGAACAAAAGGGATTGTTTTTTATATATCATGTATATCAGAGGTTGGGTATAATAGATACATGAAAAGAATTTTTTAATGAAAAGTAATGGTAAATACATCCAAACAAGATACCTCCATGAGATAGTGAACTATAAATTAAAGATAATGATAATCATCCTTAAAGTATGAGGGTTGAAATTCATTGGTCTTTAAGACCATTTCCATGGTACTCGTATAATCTCAGTCGGGATATATTTAACTTACAAAACTAATTCCAAGTAGCATACCATAACATTACCATAACAGAGTTCACAAAAAGGAGTATTTTCTTGATTTATATAGAAAGTAATGCTAGAACACCTTAGAATTCAGCACTTACTAGAAGTCAAATTTAGCTTTATAATGTGTAAATGAACAACAAAAATCTCCTCAAAATCAAACACCCCCTCCCCTTGTCCTTGTGATTGCTTTCACCAGCAAAATGTGGGCAGAAACAATTGTGTGACTATTCTTAAATAAGGCTTAGGAATCCACCATCAATTTATCTCCTCTTGCATTATTGTTTTTTTTAAATTTTAAAATATTTATTTATTTATTTATTTATTTATTTATTTTGAGAGAGAGAGAGAGAGAGAGAGAGCGTGCGCGTGAGCAGGGGAGGGTCAGAGAGAGGGAGACGCAGAACTGGAAGCAGTCTCCATGCTCTGAGCTGTCAGTACACAGCCTGATGTGGGGCTTGAACTCACAGACCTTGAGATCACGACATGGGCTGAAGTCAGATGCTTAACCAACTGAGCCACCCAGGCGCCCCTCTGCATTATTGTCATTTTCCATTAAACTATGCCACATGATGTCAGTGTTTCTTCAACCGTGGTTCCAGAATGAGAAATATGTGGAGCAGATATAAACTTAAGCAGCCTAGAGTTATGCTGAGCCAAGCCCAGCTGAATCCAGTTGGGTCAAGCTGTAGTCAACACAAAATGGTGAAGAAGAAATAGATTTGTTGTTCTAAGACTCTAGGTTTGGTTCTTTGTTAATGCATCAAAAATTAATGCAACAGTGAATAAGATACCATGTCTGGTGGAGAAGTAAGACATTAAATAGGTGGTTACAAATGTTCTTTGTATGTTGGGGAAATAGAGTGTTTCCACAAGTATGTGTAGCAAGTTATTACATTATTCTGGGGGAAGAGAAAAACCTGGGGTGGCTAGTATTTACATATAAATCAATAGATTTATTGAATATATCAGATGCTATATTTACAACAGGAAGCAATTGCTATTTTTACCTCATATAGTACTTCTATGGAGTAATATATTAATAAAGTACTAAATGGACCCAATTCTGTATTTTCACTTAATATCAAATTCTTGTAGCTTCTGTATGACAAGTAAGTTCTATATGATAGGCACAAACTTATTCTGTAATCATAGAGAATATTTCTTTTAAGTTATAGATCAGAGAATTTAGATTGGTGTGGTTCTCGAGATGACCTGGCCAGTACTTCATTTTGCAAGACAAGCAACTGGGGCCCACAGAAGCAGAGGTATTTTCCTAAGGCTCCCACTGGAGTTTAGGAAGGGTCATATACGCAGGTCTGGTGTCCTGATATCTGGATCATAATGCCTGTAACATTGAAATACATGTTCTTAGGCCTCTTAAAACTTCCTGTCAGTGTCTTGGGTGAATTTTAAGAAACAGTTGATTATAAAAATTGCAAGTTCCTATGTTGATTCAATTTAGAGACAAGAAGCAAATTTTAGAGGTTAAAAACTTTTATTAACTGTGGTGCAGAGAGTTCATTTAAGCTATCTATCAAGTTTTCCTACGTTTTCCTGACAACCCTGGTCATACTATACATTTTTATTTATTGTATATTTCATAATTTATCATTATATAATCATTTGTGTGATCACTCCATTAATACATATCTTTTGTATAATTTTTCTCTTAGGGTCCATTAAAGCAGAGACCATGTGTCCCCAGTGAGTAGCACAGTACTTGACACATGGTAAGTACTTAATACATTTTTATAGGATTAATGAACAATCTCTCATCCATTCCATTCAAGCAGAATGATCATGCTTCATCATATAGTGTGAAGTATGTCCCTTACTAAATGATCTCTTGCTGCCAAATTGTCAACAGAATATATTGGTTTTTCATGAACTCTGAAACAAATGGATTGCCTTTATCAGATTTTCATTAACAGATCACATAATGAATGTAACATTAAACCATAGCATTAATAATAGCAACAATAAAATCTAAATTGACATGAATTTATTTCATGAAAATTATTTTATTTAAGAAGAAAATAAGGGTATACAGTGGCTCATTAAATGAAGATCTGTGGAATTAATAGAGTTACTAATAAAAGATTTCAACATTATATGAGTGATTAATGCTTAAGATGTGGGGAGCTAAAAAGGCAATAATGCTTATAATTTGCTATCTTGATAGTTTAGAAGAAATATCTGGTTTTTCTTTTTAGGGTAGCTAAAAAGAAAACCTAACTCTTATGTCTTGTATTATTGAGTTGTATCAAAAAATAAAGTTTTACAAAAATAGTATAGAATACTTATTTTGTCAACATTTTTGGGGATTCCAGGGTGAAATGGATAAGAGGAAAGGGAATATCTACATACAGCTGATGTATAGGAGTTACAGCTCCCCAAACGATCTTCACTCTGTTTTTTATCTTTATTTTATTTCATTTTTTGCTGTTTGACCTTCTGGATTCTCTAAGAAATTACAATGGACTGTTTAAGAATGGTGTAAGGCCCTTTGGCATACAAATTACAGCAACATATAGCAGAACTCAAACCAACCAGAAGGCTTTATTATAAAGTAAAAGTGATATGTATATACTTATGATTGTTGAAAAAAAGTATGCCTTGCAGTTTCTGAGGGGCCACCAACGAATAACATCTCTCTTTCTCCTGTAATTACTAAATGATTTGAGGAATAAAACAAGTGAGTAAATACGTCAGACAAAATTTACCTTTGTCACTGCTAGAGTTCAGGGTGCAGATTGTGGCTCTAGATCCATTAGCCACCTGTATCCCGAATGTGGGCCACTTCATCTATGTACAGAAAGCACTGGACTTGGGGTAGATCTCATTTCACCACACTCACCAGAGCTGGCTCTTATGCTACTTCCAGCATGAAAGAGTGAAGGAAGACGAATGGTCTCTGCAAGAGGCTGGCTTCAAGAGAACACAGGAGGATAGAGGGTGTCTAGTTCTTCTTATGCTTCCAGTCAGAAAAATCACCCCATCTTCCTAGCAAGAAAGCAAGTAACAGTAGCAACAGCAACAACAAAGATGGTGGAAGTACATTCATTGATCTCTCTAAACACCAAGAAAATGAAGAGTATAGGGAAGCTAGCCCAGTTAGATGTAATGAAAATGTCTTTAGTAGCAATATACTAAGGTTCCTGTCCCCAGAGAAGCAGAGACAAAATTATTTATCACATCTTCCCCATTTAAGAATAAAAAGGCCTTGGGCACCTGGGTGGCTCAGTCGGTTAAGCGTCAGATTTCAGCTCAGGTCATGATCTCACAGACCATGGGTTTGAGTCCCGCATCTGGCTCTGTGCTGACAGCTTAGAGCCTGGAGCCAGCTTCAGATTCTGGGTCTCCCTCTGTCTCTCTGCCCCTCCCCCACTCACTCTCTGTCTCTCAAAATAAAGACATAAAAAAATTCAAAAATAAGAAAAAAATGCCTCAGTCAAAGTGAAAAGTAAGAGCCATTTCTGGAAAAATATTTATTTTTATATGGACAACAGGACTTGGAATCCTTCTATAAAAGAACAGTGAATTCTTGAAAATATATTGAAGGTCAAAAAAAGCCAATTTAATTCACTTTCAAACAGAAGAGGTGTATTTAAAAACATGTTCATCTAATTTTTAGAGTTGTTACTCTATCATAAAAGAATTATATGAAATTTAATAGTAATTGAATTTAATAAGTTATACATTATTTATTGTAAAAAATTTGGGAAGTATTAAACACATGAAAGAAATGTATCTTATTCATACTTCTCAGAAAAAGCTTGTCTCCACATCTGTGTGTTTCTTTACAAGTGTTTCTATGTATTTTCACATTAGATCCAGCAGACTATGCAGTTTTATGACATAACAGTTCACATACATCTGTCTGGATAGGGAACTTACTAAGAAGGTTTTGATGAAGAGACTTTTATGAAGGGACTCTATAGAGAAGTGTGGTTAGGATTACGGACAAGGGATGGTGGGCATCAGAAGCTAGCAGGAACAGAAGCTATTGGGTTCCAAGGGCAAAGGAAAGACATTATGTTTTTCTGGAGCTCCATGGAAACTGAAGTCACAAGGAATCTATATGATGTGGTTTGTAGTAGTCAGCTTCTCAGAAGACAGATCAAGGAAGGGAATGGAAAAGAAAGAATCTGGCAGATTGGGAAGCAAATGGAGAATAATCAGCACATTAGTTACTAAAAAAATCACTATTAATAGATTTTTATTGTCATCATGTAATACTCTAAAATAGCTATGCCATGTATTACCACCACTACCTTTTGATTGACTACTTAGGTTGTGTCCAGTGTTTTTGCTATTATAAACAACCTGCAATGCATATATTCTTCATTTCTATAGTTTTCTTAGAGTAAATTCTTGGGATTTGAATCATTACACTAAAAAGCATAAATGTTTGTAGGCCTCTTGAAACTTGCTCCTAGGGGTTTAAAGCTATCTGTATTATCGTTCCTCCTGCAATGCAAGAGTATGCTTATTTTTACTGCACATTGTTGAGCATGCATATTCCCATAAAAGTTATTTCTTATTTCGACGAAAATTTTTTCCACAAAACCCACATCTGCATATGTAAATTTTTTAAATTAAAAAATTATTAGAGAGAGAGAGAGGGAGTAAGCACCAGGGAGAGGGGCAGAGGGAAAGAGAGAGAATCCCTTGGAACTCAGTCTCAAGACCCTGGGGTCATGACACAAGCCGAAATCAAGAGTCCAATGCTTAACTGACAGAGCCACCCAGGGGCCCCTTTGCCTATTTCTAAAAGAAATCTTTGAAACTGCATCTTTTTAATTTTGTTACAAATTTTTTCCATGTGCTTTTTAAATTTTAAAACTGTGTCAGCGTGGTGATGTGTTAATAGTATATTATTGCTCTTTGTCACTGCTGCACCAGCATCACTGATTTAATAATTCCATCTTTCCAGTGCTGATTTGGGTTGCTTTCTTAATTATGTTGTACATGATTACATACAATGGTATATGTTTTTGAGCTATCTGGTTTATTTCATATTTCAGCTTGTCTTTTTATTTATTTATGTTTTGCAATGTGACTGAAGCAGAGCAGACCTGTAAGACCTGTAATACCAAGCTTTCCTGTAAAATATTTGGACAGTGGGAAGGCAGCAAAAGATAGGCTCCATGTTCACCACCTCCTTCTTTACCTTTCAGCTGTTCCCATCAACTTTAACGGTAGTAATAATAAAATGAAAACAACAACACTGAACAACAGCATCTATGAGTGCTTACCACAGGCCAGGCAGTAAGAAGAAGCTACCTCAGCCACAATGCCCCTCTTCTAAGTCAGGAAGGAGTCTCTTGGGAGGCTGGAGTATTCATTACCAAATCTTGTTGATTCTACTTTCAAAGTCCTTTGTAAATTTCTCCACTTATTTCTATTCTCCCTGCCACCATCTTTTTTTGCTGGAGTAATATAGAAGACATTTTCAGTTTTCAGCGATTTGGTTTGATCTCTTAGTACGCATGCTGTTTAACTTATCTATTAAAGTTTTTAAAATTTCGTTGACCATTTTTATTTCCAATATCTCCATTTGGTTCCTTTTCAAATACATCTGTGTTTTTTTCCCCCTCATAAAATGACCTTTATTCTTCATGGATTCTCTTGCTTCCTTGATTTCTATGAATATGTCAAACATATTTTAAAATCTCTTTCTGATCTGTTTGATCTCTATTTCCTTAGTATGAAGTATAAATTATCCATTTATGGCTTTTCCTAAGCTTTCTCCATTGGGTATTTTATCTCTAAAAGGCCTGGGTATTTCTTGGGTTTTACAAGTTCCCATGTTGCAGTTTAATTGTTAGCAGGACCCTATTGGGATAACCAGTTTGGGACCTATATACTAGTTTCTTTTTCAAGGTATCCGTGCCTCATGGATACTGTGAATTTGGGTCTTATCTGTGTGTGAAAGATTAAGGCTTTGGTTCTGTATTGTGGAGGATAATTCCTTCTACGAATGGCCCAGGCAGGGCTTCTGTCTGTAAATCAGTCTGGAGTTTTTTGTAGTTACTGTGAAGAATTAGTTTTCAAGGCAGTTGGGTAAATACCCTAGGATAGGGATTGCAGGATGATGTGATAAGATTCTGGTCAGTTTTGTAAGAACTCTCCAAACTGTCTTCCAAAGTGGCTATAGGGTTTTGTGTTCCCACAAGAAATGAGTAAGAATTCCTCTTGCTCTACATCATTGCCAGTAATTGGTATTTCAAGTATTTTGAGTTTTAGCCCTTCTAAAAATATGTAATGCCATCTCATTGTTTTAATTTGCATTATCTTAGTGACATGCCATTGAGAATCTTTTCATATGCTTATTTGCCATCTGTATATCTTCTTTGATGAGATGGCTATCCATTTCTTTTGCTCTTTTAAATATTTGGTTGTTGATTTTCTTATTGTTGAGTTTTAAGAATCCTCTATATATTTTGGATGCAAGTCCTTTACCAGATATATATTCTGCAAATATTTTCTCTGAGTCTGTGGCTTGTCTTTTTATACTTGTAACAACATCTTTCACAGAACTTTTTAAATTTGAAATTATTTTTTGTTGTGGTAGAATACGCATAACGTTAAATTTACCATTTTAACCCTGGGTTGCCATTTTATTTTGTTGTTTATGTGTTTTGATACCCAGAAGTTTTTAATTTTATTGAAGTCTAATTTGTCATTTTTTTCATGGATCATGCTTTTAATGTTGTATCTCAGAACTCATCACCAAACACAAGGTTACATAGATTTCCTCTTATTTTTTAGGAAGTTTTATAATTTTGCATTTACATTTAGATTTATGATCTATTTTGAATTAACTTTGTGAAAGGTGAAAGGTCTGTGTCTCTGGGTTCACCATTTTATATATGGATGCCCAAATATTCCAGCACTATTTGTTGAAAAGACTGCTTTCTCCATTGATTTGCCCTGGTTGAAAGTCAATTTACTGTGTTTGTAAGTCTATTTTTTGTCTCTCTATTCTATTCTATTGATTTATTTGTCTATTTTTTAGCTAATATGATAATGTCTTGATTACAGTAGCTTTATGGTAATCTTGAAATAGAGAAGTGTGAGTTCTACATTATTTTTCTCTTCTTCAGTATTGTGTTAGCTACGCTAAGTCTTTGCCTTTCTATATGAACTTTGGAATCAGTTTGTCTATATCTACAAAACATCTTGCTGGGATTTTGATTGGAATTGCATTTAATGTATAGATTAAGTTGGGAAGAATTTATATTTGAACAATATTGAATCTTACTATCCATAAACACAGTATCTTTTTATCTAGTCCTTTTGTAATATGCAAAATAGGAAAATTCTGTGTAGTTCTAAGCTTTTTTTTTTTAAGAAAGCCAAGTACTAGGTCCTTTACTAGAGACAACCCCAAATCTAATCCATATGCTATGTTAAAATGCACATTTTAATGTGTATATCATGTCCTGCCCACTTCCTAAACCATGTTTCCTTCTATTAGAACTCATTGATGAATACATATACGAATTCTTCAGCAGACTACATTTATTTTGTTTGATTTAAGGTACTTTAAAGACTGTTTCTGGGGGTTCTTAAAGTGCTCCTTTCCCCTGAGAGTTTTGCCTTCTTCTCGATATTCAACTTTAAATTTGAGTTTAGACGTCATAATCTCAATGAGGAGTCTTCTGATTCTTTAGTTAGGTTGAGGTTCCCCAGTTACTCCCTGGTACTTGTATATTCTATTTATCATAAACCAGACATTAGGACCTGAATTAATTTGGAAAGAGTACAAATCTTTATTTACTTGCATTTACTAAAATTTATTTTACAGAGCACACAATCACCAACATTCCTTCACAAAATCATTTTTCCATCCTGTGCGAATACAAACCCCAGATTTTGTTTATATGTCTCTCTTCTCAAAACCATAAAAAAATCTCCTTTGAATCCTAGAAACTGTTCATTTGGGAGTCAACACATTCTGCTCATAGTTCAATGTGTAAATTGACCTACCTGCCATTCCTAAAGCACTCCACATTTCCTCCTCTGCCCATTCTCTGAATCCTCATCAAAGAGCTAAAAATCATACCCTCAGACTTCCAGGGAAGATGGCAGAGTAGGAGGATCCTAATATCACTTTGTCCCATGGATACAACTAGATAACACCCACTTTGGTGTAAATACCCAGGAAATGACCCGAAGACTGACAAAACAGATTCTTCACAGCTAAATGTCCAGAAGAGGCCACATAGAAATGGGTAGAAAGGGTAAAGATGCAGTTAAAAAGCAAACTGACATGCTGGACCATCTCCAGAAAGGAGGGATGGTGTGGGTACAGAGAAGGGAGAAGAGCAGACTCCACACCAGGTACCCATACTGGGAAGACAAATCCCCATAATATTTGGCTTTGAAAACCAGAGGGGGCTGATGTCACAAGTTCTTACAATCAGTGGGACTTAACACTTAGAGCCTTAAAAATCAGTGAGCTTGGCTCTGAGAGAGAGGTGATAAAAATTGAGTTTCTTATCTTAAAGGGACAGTACAATGAACAGTCCTACTGAGATATAGCATAGAAAAGGCAATTTGAAAAGCACTGGGGTATACAGGAAGATATATTTACTAATATCAAAGCATGTATCGGAGGGGTAGGAATCTTTGGGAGATGTCACCAAGAACAAAACAGCTGATGGGCAACATTTTCTTTCCCTGTCCCTCAGTCTAGATACACAGACACCTGTTGGAACCAGCTTAGCACAAGCACCCTCTCCCCAGCTTTCTGCAGAATCCCCTGCCACCGTGTTCTCCTGTGGACCAACTCCCTCCAACATACTCTTGGCGAGAGTCCATCAAAGTAGCACCACAAGCCTGACATTGTGCAAGCAGCCCTGTGAAGGGCCAGTACCACTTCTAAGTGACTTCTGCCTCAGGGAGAGAGGAAGATAACCACACACACCAGTCTGACTGTGGCCCCAGCAGTGGTGGGGGCAGACATCTGGTGTGACTGTAGGCCCTTTCCAGCTTCTCAAGGGACAACCCAAGGAGAGTGCCCTGCAATTTGGTACTACTGCAGCTCTGGCAAATACCTGATCTGACTCAACTCAAGTCCAAGGCAGCCCCAGACTGGCCCACTAACAATACAAGGACCAAACGCTGACCACAACAGACAAAAAGAACCATTACATGACTAGACTGCAGGCAAATGCAGCTGAACCAGCACAACAGGAAGGAATTAAAGAGAGGGTCACTTCTCTCACACTGAGTTCATTAGATTATTCAACTGTAACTAGGAATCGGGGTGATGAGAGCCCTCATTAATTGGCAGTAAAATAGTAAATAAGAAATACATGGGAAAATAGTTTGTTATACATAACAGAGGTCCTAAAGTTCTTTAGTTGCTGCATCTTCTGTGTCCTAGATGCTTAGATTTTCCTTGGTTTCGACAGTACATGTATAATTAAAATATTATTGTTCACTTGCACTGACTTCAGGGACTTTCATTTTCTTGCTACTAACATGCTTCCTTGACTTTACTCAGAACTTTTGCTTCACTTGTTCAGAAATGATTTTACTTATACTGTTCACCCTCTCTGGAATGCAAACTACAATGCTGAAATCTTAACTTCTTTTGTAAATATTGAATTTCCAAGGTAGAATTTATGATTTCATCTCTAGTAATTTCAGTGCACTCCACTCATACCTTTAGAACTAACTCTCCTACTGGATTTTAATCATTTGCTTGCATGTTTTTTCCCTCACTCACTACACTGCAAACAGACAGAAAGAACATCAGTGATTATCACACACAATGGCACAGGATGAGAAATTTATCCTATCACCTATTAAGTGCACATACTTTTTACAATTCTACCAAAGCCATTTAGTTCTGGGAAACAGAATACATCTCAATATCTGTTTAGATTAGATAGGAAACTAACATTCCTTAAGTTTTATCACTTTCCAGATACACTGAAAACCACCTCTGGCCCTAAAGGGGGCTGAGTGAAACATAAGCCTATTTAAAGATTCCTGCCAGCCAACAACAAAGGAGGCCCAAAAGGTGAAATACGTCTGCCATAACCAGATTAACCATTTCAAGGAAAGAGACTAGTTTACTTTTTTCAGTTTATTTAGTTTGAGAGAGAGAGAGAGAGAGAGAGAGAGAGAATCCCTAGCAGGCTCCACACTGTCAGTGCAGAGCTGAATGAGGGCCTTGAACTCCAGAAGCATGACACCTTGACCTTAGCCCAAATCAAGAGTTGGATGCTTAACCGACAGAGCCACCCAGGAGCCCCAAGCATAATTTACTCTTATATAATTTTATATAATTATAAAAATATAATAAAAATATATTGTTAAGTGTCTTCCTGAAAAACAAAGCAGGGAAGATAAATTCATAAAGTTTGCTGATGGCAGACAATTATCATTTATGCTTCACAGGAAGGAGAGGAAAAAGTGAGTCTCATACAAATGAATGAGGGGAATTACAAAATGAGTAAAATGTAATGAAATGCCCAAGAAAATGGAAAGCTAAGTACCTAGAGGGGAGAGAGGAATGTATTAGCATTAAATAGCAAGGGAAATTATATTTCAGGGAGCATAAAAATAGGACAGTTTATAGTTAAGGGGACATTAGGAGAGTATGAATAATGTAAAATAAAAACAAAAAGAAAAATGTAAGTTGGGGTAGGTTTTCTGAAGCATGAAACTATGAACTAGCTAGGTGACATTTCTTTCTATTCAGTAGTGAAAATGACACAGCAGGAGATATGACTTTTCAGTTCCTTAGTATTTTTGCCGTTTTGATATGAAATATGTGAGGGCGTTTATTCTATTTAAAACAAAAATAGAATTTTAAATATGGTATCATGAAGCTAGATTTGAAATATTAATAACCTAATTTGCATTCTACCTCTCTGGAAAAATGTAAGCAAGAGAATATCCATGAAGCTCCAGGGGTTTGAAATTAGTTTAGAAAGCTACTTGGGCATGGCGCATTACTACAGAATCTTTAAAAACTATAAGCGCCAAGATGGGAAGGAGAATGCTATCTGATCTAAAAGGGAATAATGAAAAGACATAGGAGGAAATTGAGCAAAGGAAACTTTATCCTACCATCCAAAAAATTGCTCAACAGTGACAAGGAAACAGAGCCCCAAGGAAATGCTAAAAGCTTGATGACATGAATAATTTTAACCAGTCTGCATCTCACTGACTATCTCTTTAAAAATTATGCAAAAAATGCTGCCTATGCTTGGTGAGAGAGGCACTAGGCAGCGAGCATTATTTCTCTGATTTGTGGCATCCATAATAGATCAGTTCCACATAGATTATACACTTACTACTGTTGTATGTGGAAAATATGAATGCATAGCTCAAGGGGAAAAGCAAAAGAGAATCAGTCATTTAAAACTTGTAGAGCGAGAATCTAAGAGACAACTTTATGATTTAATTTGCTTGTTTCAGATTAAACAACAACTGACCAACTGACCAAACAAACAAAAACAAAAATCCAAAATTCTAATGCCTGAGAATGTGACTCATTGAATGTCATGTAATTAGACTGTAGCAAAGCCAAGACTAGGACCCATGTTTTCTTTTTTTTTCTTTTAATTTTTAAATTTATTTTATTTTATTTGAATTTATTTTTTTAATAATAGTTTATTGTCAAATTGGTTTCTATATAACACCCAGTGCTTCTCCCTACAAGTGCCCCCCCTCCATGACCATCACCCACTCCCCTTCCTCCCTCCACCTTCAGCCCTCGGTTCTTTTTCAGTATTCAATAGTCTCTCATGATTTGTGTCCCTCTCTCCCCAACTCTCTTTCTCCCTTCCCCTCCCTATGGTCCTCTGTTAGGTTTCTCCTGTTTGACCTATGAGTGCAAACATATGGTATGTGTCCTTCTCTGCCTGACTTATTTCACTTAGCATGACACCCTCGAGGTCCATCCACTTTGCTACAAATGGCCAGATATCATTCTTTCTCATTGCCATGTAGTACTCCATTGTGTGTGTATGTACCACATCTTTATTCATTCATCTAACAGAAAATTTAGTTCTCTTAACTATCCTCTCTTGGCCAATTAACAGCTTCCATTAACCGCTCAGTTGCTGAAATCCAGGCACAGCTAAGGCCTCGTATCTTCCTGAAGTTAATCTATCCAATGCAGCAAGTCTTCATGTCCTTAGCTTCTTAGCATGGCTTAGCGCAGGAGCTGAAAACTCAAATGCTAGTGGGACCAGACTTTAGCAAAGCAGATAGATGTCTCTATATTAAATGCACAGAAATAATTCTAATTTTCCACAATGAAATATATATGTATTATGTTCTTAAAACATGTCATCATAATAATTGGGGTTTTTTCTATTTTTATTAGATGCATTCAATTATTCAAGCTGATGGAAGAAACAGGGTTGATATGCATTAAGTAACAGCAGAAAGCTACTGTGGCTACAGTGGAGTGAACAAGACAAAGAGTGATAGAAGAGGATGGCCAAAAGAATGGCAGGATGACCTGCTATTTCAGTTTGCCCAAGACTGAAGGAGTTCCTGGGATACAAGACTATCATGTTAAATCTGGGACATGTGGGTGGCTCAGTTGCTTAAGCATCCGGCTCTTGATTTTGGCTCAGGTCTTGATCTTACAGTTCTTGGGTTTGAGCTCCGCATTGGGCTCTGTTGACAGGGTAGAGCCAGCTTGGCATTCTTTCTCTTTCTCCCTCTTTCTCTATCTCCTCCTTTGCTCATGTGCTCTCTCTCTCTCTCAAAATAAATAAATACACTTAAGAAAATTTTTTGTTAAATCTGAGAAAACCTTAGAGAAATTGAGAGGAGATGGTCCAGCTAGTAATAGGAAACTATCTGATGGTTTTAAGCAAGGAGCATAATGTGATATGGCTTAACCTTTCTAAAGGTCACTCTGGTGAAGAACTGACTAGATAGATGAGTGTAGAAGCAAGAAGACTTGTTAAGTAACTATTGATGTAGTCTACGTGGAAAATGATGTCGTTTTAGGGATGATTTACAGTGAGAGGTGCTCAGATTCAGACAAATAACTTGATAGCAGTGTCAGTCAACTTGTTGAGAGATTATATATCAGGCATGAAGAAAAGAGAAGGGTCAAGAATGAGCAAGTGGATAATTGTGGTTCCTTTTACTGAGATGAGGGAAGCTGAGGCAGGAGCAGATTCAAGAGTTCGGATGCAGACATGTATGCATGAGAGCCTAATCTGTCATCAAGTGGAGATGTTGAAGATTTGGGTCTTACGAGTGCAATGTTCAGAGTAATGTTTGAAGCTAGAGAATTCTGAGAATTGTCAGATAATAAAGGAATATTTAAAGCCGATGGTATGAGGATGGTCAGAAGAGAAGAGATGTGAGAAATGAGATGCAGGGAATTAAATATGAATGGGAAAGAAAGCAGTAGAATGCAGATAAGATGAGAATCTTTCAAAATAGCTTTAAAAGGGTCAGTGAGATAGGAAGGAAAAATGCAAGTGTGGTGTCATGGAAACAAAGAGAAGAAAGCATTTAAAGAAAGAGTATCGAACAACAACTAGTCAAATGCTGATGAGATGTCTCATTAAGGTAACAACAAAGATTTGATTTTAGTTTTAGCAAGATGGAAGTTATCAGTGACTTTGACAAGAGTGGTTTCAGTGGAGTAGAGGGGATAAAAGCCTGATTGAAATGGCTTTGAAAAGGGAATATGAAGACGAGGAGAGACAACTCATGTATCAAGCAGTTGGAAGTTTGTTGTGAAAGAGAAATGAGGCAGCAGTTTGATGTGGGATATGAAAACAATGGAGTATTTTATTTTATGTATTTTTTAATTTTTAAAGTTTATGTATTTTGAGAGAGAGAGGGAGAGAGGAAGAGAGAGTGAGAGCGAGCAAGAGCTGGGGCAGGGCAGAGAGAGGAGACAGAGGATCCAAAGCAGGCTCCGTGATGACATCAGAGAGCCCCATATAGGGCTTAAACTCATGAGCCATGAGATCATGACCTGAGAGGAAGTCTGACACTCAACCGATTGAACCACCCTGGCACACCCACGATGTAGTATTATAAAGGATGAAGATATTATTGCATATTTACATACTAATAAGGATAAGCTAGTTGAGAGGGAAAAACTGTTTGGAGGAGTGTAGAGAGTGTAGAACCTTAAGTATACAGAAAGATCATGGGATTCCAAATACAAGGAGAGGATCGACTGTAGGTGGCATTTTATCCATTTTTGCATTAAGGAAGGCAGAGGGTCTGGGTATAGGTGCAGATAGATTAAGTACAGGAAATGCATTCATACTAGAAGAAATGAAAGACAGAGCCACAGATGTATACAGAAAAACCCAGTGAGCTTATGATGGGGAGGGGAGCGTGTGCGCAGTGGAAGTATTGGGACAAATTGGAGAGCACGTGCTTTGTGGAAGGGGCTGCTGCGTATCAGCTCCATACAAGTTTTTTTCTTTTGTTGCTTGATCTATTCAAGAGAAACCTAAAATGTGGAGTTTAATGGAAGATCTTCCAAGTTTTTTTTATTTATTAAAAAGTTTATTGTATAATTTTGACATGTGCCATTGTGTAAATTTAAGGTATACAAGGTGTTACTTTGATATGATTATATATTGTAATATGATTGCTGACCACATAACATTATTGACATACAATATTTCTGTCTAAATTTGTCACACCGTGTATTAAATTTCTATGGCTTATTTACTACTCCTTAAAGTTTGTACCCTTAAATATCATCCCCTGCCCCATTCTCTGGTAACTACCATTTTATTTTCGTTTATTTTTTAAATAGGTTTAGGTTTTATTTTTTTAATTTATTTATTTTTTAAACTTATTTTTAAATGTTTATTTATTTATTTTTGAGATACAGAGAGAGAGTGAGCAGGGGAGGGGCAGAGAGAGAAGGAGACAGAATCGCAAGCAGGCTCTATGTTGTTGACACAGAGCTTGACTCAGGGCTCAATCTCACAATCGGCTAGATAACGACCTGAGCCAAAACCAAGAGTCAGATGCTTAACCGACTGAACCACACAGGTGCTCTTTTAATTATTTATTTATTTTTTTAGTACTCTCTACACCCAACATAGGTCTCAAACTCACCACCCCAGGGATCAAAAGTCACATACTCTACTGAGCCAGCAAGGTGCCCTTCCAGGTTTAAGTTTTTAAAATTCCCCATCTAAGGGCACCTGGGTGGCTCAGTCAGTTAAGCATCTAACTTCGGCTCAGATCATGATCTCAAGGTTTGTGAGTTAGACCCCACGTTGAATTCTGTGCTTACAGCATGGAGCCTGGCGCCCACTTCAAATCTGTATCTCTCCCTTTCATTCTGCCCCTCCCCTGCCCTTGCTCACACTCTGTCTCCCTTTCTCTCAAATATAAATAAACATTAAAAAAATTAAAAAAACTAAAAATTCCACTACATAAGTGAGATCATGTAGTAGTTGTTTTTCTCTAACTTATTTTACTTAGCATAATGTACTTCAGGTTTATTCATGTTGTTGCAAATTGAAGATATCCTCCTTTCTCATGACTGAATAATATTCCACTGTGTTTTCATACCACATCCTTTTAATTGGTTTATTCATTGGTGGGCATTTGGGTTGTTTCCATATCTAGCTACTGTGAATAACGCTGTTATAAATATGAGAATACGTATATCTCATCAAAATCCTATTTTTATTTCCTTTGGGTGTATACACAGAAGCGGAATTCCTGGGTCCTATAGTAGATTTGTTTCAATTTTTTTGAGGGCCCTCCGTATTACTCTTTACAGTGGTTGAATCAATTTGTATTCCCACCAACAATATGTAAAGGTTTCTTTTCACCACATCCTTGTTAGCACCTGTTGTCTCTTGTCTTCATGATAATAGCTATTCTAATGGATGTGAGGTGTCATTGTGATTTTGATTTGCATTTCTCTGATAATTGGTGATACCAAACCTCTTATAATGTGCCTGTTGGCCATTTTGCTGTCCACTTCGAGAAAATGTCTATTCGGCTTCCAGGACCTTTTTTTTTTTTTTAAATAAAATTGTTTGTTGTTGTTGTTATTTTTGTTAAATGGGCTGAGTTCTTTATATATTTTGGCTATTAACCTTGTATTCAATATATAGTTTACATAAAGATGTTCTGCCATTCTATAGATTTCGATTTGTTGTGCAGAATCTCCCGAGTTTGATATAGCTCCATTTGTTCATTTTTGTTTCTGTTGTTTGTGCTTTTGGTGTCATGTTCAAAAACTCATTGCCGAAAGAACGAAATATGGCCATTTGTAGGAAAGTGGATGGACCTCGAGGGTGTAATGCTAAGCAAAATAAATCAGGCGGAGAAGGACAGATACCATACATTTGCACTCAGAGGTCTAGCAGGAGAACAGGAGAAACCTAATGGAGGACCAGGGGGAGGGGAAGAGGGAAAGAGAGTTGGGGAGAGAGAGGGACGCAAAACTTGAGAGACTGTTGAATGCTGAAAATGAACTGAAGGTTGAGGGGAAAGGGGGAGGGGAGAAAGGGGGTGGTGGCGATGGAGGAGGGCACTTGTGGGGAAGAGCACTGGGTGTTGTATGGAAACTAATTTGACAATAAACTACTTAAAAAAACAAAAAAAAAAACCCCAAAACAAAAACAAAAAAACCCAAAAACTCATTGCCAAGATCAATATGGATGAGATTCTTCTCTGTTTTATTTTATGAGTTTTATGGTATCAGGTCTTATGCTCCAGTCTTTGAAAGGTCTCTCCATTTTTAATTTTGACCTAAATTATATAAAACAAAACAAACAATAGCAACAACCACAAAAGCACTATGTAGGACAAGCAATTACTTCTGACCTCTAAATGTAAGCTCAGGGTCATAAGTTGGGAGCTTCTGTTCTGGAAGCTTAAAATGTAGTCTCATATCCATAACAAATGACATTTGTTCATTGCTTCAGAGGAAATGGAGACCAGACCGGGCAAAGAACAGTACATACCAACCCATACCCTTGCTTCCAACGTGAGAGAGGAAATAAATTTGATTTCCTAGGGAGTCTCCAGTTTCCTGGACACTTGCCTGAGCAGTCCAAGAGGGATTTGTGTAGAAGATGTGGGTAATCCACACATCTTAACCATACTCTCTAGGAAGATATTTTAAATTCATGAATGGGTTGGGGCGCCTGGGTGGCTTAGTCAGTTAAGTGTCCAACTTTGGCTCAGGTTGGGATCTCACAGTTCATGAGTTTGAGCCCTATATCAGGCTCTGTGCTGACAGCTCAGAGCCTGGAGCCTTCTTCAGATTCTGTGCCTGCCTCTCTCTCTGTCCCTTCCCTGCTCGTTTTCTGTCTCTCTCTCAAAATTAAATAAACATTAAAAAAATTTAAAAAAATTCACGAGTGGGTACATGGGAAAAAGAAATATAAGGACCAAGAAAGAATTAAGTGATACAAAAAAGGAAGCAGGATCATGAAAACTCAGAGGAAAATAATGTCTAAATCTGCTTCTTTGGGGCACTTGGGTGGTTCCATTGGTTAAGCATCCAACTTTAGCTCAGGTTATGATTTCACCATTCCCGAGTTTGGGCCCTGCATTGGGCCCTGTGCTGACAGCTCAGAGCCTGGAGTCTAGAACCTGTTTCAGATTCTGTGTCTCCTTCACTCTCTCTGTCCCTCCCCAACTCATGCTCTGGCTCTCTCTCTCAAAACTAAACATTAAAAAAATTTTAAAAATCTGCTTATATTCTCAGTAATATTAATAATTATAAAATGGAGTAGTAGTGTCAGTAGTAGTAGCAGCTGCTGCCAAAATTTACTGAATATATAAACCAGACATTGTTCTAAGTGCTTAATTGGTATTAACTTATTTAAAATTCATATCAACCAGTTAAGAAAATTGCTATTTTTACCCGCCATGTTATAGATATAAACTGAAGCACAGAGAGGGTGCGTAAATATCTCCAGGATACAATGAGTTAAATGTAAAATGCTTCAGTAAACATATCACATTACTTTACTTTAAAATGTTTCAGCATAGAAAATGCTGTGTATGTGAGTTTTGATTTATATACACCCCAGAGTGGTTAATATGGAACTGCTGGGTGGGTGAGAAAGTAATCAGAATTTGAAAGACTTCATTTAAAGTCTTCATCCCATGCTCCCCCCGAAGACAGTAGCTATAAGCAAGTCAACTCTTTATCTCTGGTTAGACCTAGACGGCTTACTAATCAGTATAAAGGGATGTGAGAAATCATTTTCACTGATGGAATTACTGAGGTTTAAGATTTGTGGATTAGCTAGAGATATTAATCAAGCACAATGCATAAATAAGATTTAAAATCAAAAAGGTCATTCCCTTTGGAGTAGTATCCCTAGAGTCATCCTGGCCCTGAAATGAATCACAAAACAGAATTTTGTCACCCGATTCTGATTAAAAACTGGCTGGATTCTGCCACTACAGAATTGTTACATCTGCCTCAAGTATATCTTGCAAGGTGCGGTAGAGTGCTTCAAAGGACAGGTTCATCAAGCTTCCTGTGAAAGGTCTTATGACTGTTCTTATACCACTTGCTGTTAATCCAGGCAGATGTGGCATCCAACCCTCTAGAACATCCAAACCATTCCTGGGTAGGGAGTAGGGCCTGTAGTTGTCTTTAGTCTTTTAAGTATCTTAGGTCATTGGAAATACTGCCATCTGAAGAAGCTAACAATTGGGGGGGGGGGGGGGGGAGGGATTCAGAGAGGCAAATGGATGTAGCTCATAGATCATAGATCATAGCAAATAACTTTAATGGTAGAGAAATTGACTTTCCAAATATTTCCTAGAGGAAGATATTTTAAACACAAACCAGATAATGTTGGATTGTGAAGTTCATTTCATCTATTGAAAGATACAATTAGGACTGAAGATATAATAACAATAATGTGCTCAATAATAGTCCTAAAGAAAATAACTACACTGTATTGTATCTTCAGACTTGACAACTCTTCTGAGCCCTTCAGGTACACCATCTCACTCCAGCTTTGTGATCGTTCTGTGAGAAAAGAAATTTTTGTTACATCTCTTTTCCGTATAAAGAAGCTGAGTAGCAGAAAGATTAACTTTGTTGGAGGAAACCTATCTATACAAAATGGCAGAGAGAGATTCAAAATCCAACTTTTTTTTACTCCAAGGTCTATACTATTAAGCACTACATGGTACTGTTTGGTATGTGCTGAATAACAACATCTATTCATTTATTTTATAAGATATTTATTGAGGGTCTACAAATTTTGAGGTTTTTAAAACTGATAGTGGAGATACAACAAGTGAGTAAGACAGACACAGTCCATGCATTTATGGTGTCTGCATTCTGACTTTCATCTGGTAACTAACTACACAAATAACTGAAAAGCACAATTTTGATGCTACAACAGCTAAAAGGACAAAAACAGGGAGCTCTGAGGACATGTAACCTGGAACAAGCAACCCAGAGTGGCAGAGTACAGAGCATTGATGAGAGAAACTTCTCTGGGGGAGAAACTAGAGATTAGTGGCCTGATGTCCTCCAGGAAATACAGATGTGGCAAATCTGAGAGGTGCTTTCCTATATTATTAAACAGAATGTTTAACATAGCCTAAACACCTTATTGTTAGACGTATATATTAGCAGATGGAATTTTTTACATCAACAGTGAATTTCTCACACCACAAAAGTATCACAGGGTCCTCTTAGGTAGCACCTTATCAAGTGTGTGTTTACAGATCATTAAATTCTTTTTTTTAAAAAATAGTTTATTGTCAAATTGGTTTCCATACAACACGCAGTGCTCTTCCCCACAAGTGCCCTTTTCCTTCACCACCACCTCTTCCCCCCCTCCTCTATCCCCTTCAACCCTCAGTTCGTTTTCAGTATTCAATGGTCTCTCAAGTTTTGCGTCCCTCTCTCTCCCCAACTCTCTTTCCCTCTTCCCCTTCCTCTGGTCCTCCATTAGATTTCTCCTGTTCTCCTGCTAGACCTATGAGTGCAAACGTATGGTTTCTGTCCTTCTCTGCCTGACTTATTTCACTTAGCACGACACCCTCAAGGTCCATCCACTTTCCTACAAATGGCCATATTTCATTCTTTCTCATTGCCATGTAATACTCCATTGTATATATGTACTACATCTTCTTGATCCACTCAAGCTTCTGCACTGCAAAGGAAACAATCATTAAATTCTTAAAGAGAGCTGCTGCATAAACATCAACCCTAAATTTAAATAAAATGAACCTCAATTATTATCCAAACGGGCTATCACTTGCTGGGTGGTTTATTTATTTTCATTTTAGTGGGAAGGAAGTTGAAATACTGAATCCTTTGTTTCAATTCCAGATAAATTTTATATATGTTAGATCATTCAGAACAACCCAAAGAGATACATACTATTCCTCATCCTTTCTTATTTTGGGGAAGCCGAATGCATAAAGAAGTACACTAACCTGCCAAATCATAAGTGTTTAGTAAGTGGTAAAACTGGAATTCAAATCCTGGGACTCAAACCCATATGCTCTGGCTCAGAGTCCAACTTTTAAAACCAAAGCTACATTGCATAGGCTCATAAGTTGTGTGCCTACCTATTTAGAAAATATCCATGTACTTTAATATCCTATGAGTTCACATATCTATGAAATACATATATAGGCATGTATATTTCCAAAGTTTTCTTAAATAGAAGGTAGAAAAAAACAGTAAAAATTTGAGGAATCATCAAAAAAATTTGCTGCGTTTACCTTATTGCTAAATTCTCTTGAAATTTTTGGCAAAGATAATTGGTATGCTGCATCCAGCACTCCATAGTCCCTGGTGTAGATGGGGTTGCTTCATCTGTTTTCAAAAAGCAAACACAACCCTGCAGCCCAAACTGGTAAAGATGGCACAGAATTATGTCAAATCCATATTATTTTTGAATATAGATGTAAAAATTTCAAAAAAAGCATTTTAGGGGCTATCTATCTATCTATCTATATACACACACACACATATATATCACAATTAAACATGGCTTTTCCTGGATTATAACTACATTTAAATATTACCATGTTAATCAATCAATATATAAATATATAATTATATAAGTAGTTAAAATGAGAGAAAAATTATCTCAACAGATACTTCAGAGGGTATTAGTAAGTATTTATTAAGCCCTGACGCTGGCAATTACTGTTTTAGGTATTTGGTGCATAAAGCAAGGATTTCTGCACTTATGGAGCTTACTTAGTAGTGGAAGGAGATACACAATAAAAAATAAATCTAATAAATAAATCATACTGTATGTTTTAATTTCTTTCCATAAATTTCATGGAAGGAAATAGCAAAGGAAAAAAAAGGAGGAAGATAATGGAGATTGGTAGTGCTAGGTGGAATGGGAGAGTTGATTGAAATTTCAAATAAGGTGGTTTTCAATAGACCTCATTGAGAATGTGACATTGATGACAGTAAGGGTCAGTATGACAGTTATCCTGGAGGAGCCCACTTTAGGCTGAGGGGTCAGCCAGTGCCAAAGCCCAAGCTAGGACTTTCCCTGGCACACTGGGGAAACAGTAGAGAGGCTGGTGTGCTTAAAGTGGAGTCAGCTAAGGCAAGGATAGTAGGAGGTGAGGTCAAGGAGGTGCCTAATAGGAGAGAGAAGAACATGTGGAGACTTGGATTTTATAAAAACTTTGCTTTTTATCTTAAACGAAATGAGAAGCCATCACTGGGTTTTGAGTAGAGGAGTCACTTTATCTGAAGCATGTTCTTAGAGATCCTTCTGACTTTTCAACTTTACTATACTGTAGGGGAGCTTAGATATCATCTAGGAGCCAGGCAAGTAATCACCACACATGAGAATAGAGATAATGAAAGTAGGTGAGATTCTGGGTAATTTAAAGAGAGACCCAACAGAATGCTGAAGCATTGGATTCCAGGTAATAAAGAATGGGGTTAGTAATGTTTTTGCATAAGAAACTGGAAGGAAAGACATCTGGCAGTGTAAGCTTGGAGGCAAGGAGTTGGGGGAGGACAGGAGAGCAGATTGAATAATGTTGAATTTGAGAAGTCTCTGAGGCACTAAGGTGGATATATTATATAGACAATTCTAGGTGTAGGTGAGACTTCTGGGCTAGTGGTACTAATTTGAGATTCATCTGCACAAGAATGACATTCAGTGTCCTGAGAATGCTCTGAGGTCACCAAGGGAGTTAGGATTGATGAGAAGAGAGAGGAGGTTAGGGGAACAGAGGGGAGGGGAGGGGAGAGATGACAAAGTTAGGGGAAGGGAGGGGAGGGGAGGCCCGCCATGCACTGCTCTCTGGCACTTGTAGCTCTCCCCTTTCACTGTTCAGATTGAAGGGGTTTTGAGGTGGTGGTGGGGTGGTTCAGAGCAGACAGCCAAGAAAGAATTCTTGAAGATGTCTTTGGTGCAAAAAGGTGATTAAAGCATACTAACAGGACCCGTGGGCAGAAAGAGCTTCACTGGGATTGTGATTGGTAAATGATTATATATCCTCAGGTTGGGAGGGGATTAGGGACAGCATAAGTCTGTAAGGTTTTTGGAAACAAGTTTTCCAGGACCTTGAGGCTCTAGCTGCTATTAGGAAAATGTCATTTATTACCCTTTAGTAAAACCTCAGTCAGGAGACCCTTCAGATGTATATCGGGGGACCATAAGCTTGGAGAATGATTGCCAGCTTATATCGTGGAGGATTTGAGATAAAGGAAGTTTCTAATGGAATTTTTATGTGTTAAAGTAGACTTACAAGTTCCTGGGGGGTCAGAATAATGTTAGGCCAAGATTCCCTTTTGCCCCTACCAAAGTGTCATCAGCAATATAACTGAGCTCCTAGAGGGAGGTCACTCTGCTTGTTTCAAGGACTCTTCACTGAGCTGTAGGCAGTATGGGAATTTAATTCTTCATTTACCTTTGTTTCCCACACCACCATGGCAAGTACTTAAGCCCCTTTGCATTTTAATAAGGATGATATTAGGGCTTTAGGAAATGGAGTCTATAAGTTTCTGGAGATCAGGCTTTGGATAAGGTTGCATTTTTCTTGCAGTTTATTAATTTATCTGTAAACTGAAGGAGACTCCTGTCCTGCATGACTGTGATTTCTATCAATCACCCACTTGCCTTCTTTCCTCTCCCCTGCTCCTGGGCAGCCAGGAGTGTCTGAGGAATGTCACACGTATCTCACCTGCTGAGAGGGGGATATGCTGTTAGCCTGCACTTTGCCCTCAGCTTGCCCCACACTCCGTAATCGGATCATGCTCCTACTTTCCTTCCGGAGGCCATGGCTACTGGTTTGGTACAGTGATACATCCCAAACTGGTATTTCTCTGTACTCTGTTCCAGAAGATGTTACTAGGCATCAGTAAATGTTCTGTGAAAGAACAGACACGCTGTTTTCTGATTTACCCTTCAAGGTGCAGTTCAAAAGCCACTTCCCTCTGGGCATCCTTCCCAGACCTCGCTTTTCCCAAGCAGGGAGGAACCTCTCCACTTCCATAGGTCTTCATGAGCACTGGGTTTATGGGTGCTTTTAACTTTCATCTTGTGTTAGAGTTATTGGAGGTAATGCTTTAACTTTTAGATTCTAGGTTCTTTGACATCAGTGTCTAGATGCCACCCCCACAAAATGTAGCGTTAATCCTACATGTACACTAATCCTACTAATCCTGCCTCTCAATACAAATCACATTAAGTTGTCTGAAACCCAGAGATGAAAGCACAATAGTCCTCCATTTCCTGTTCCGTTGTGCGTCCCTTTCCGGAACAAATCTCACTCTGAAAGAAGGTATAAATGCCACTTAGATCTATGTGGATGTTTTTAAAAATATTTATTAAAGACTAGTTCAAGCATTGCAAATCTTATGTAATACTTTTATTGATTGATTCTAATTGGCTTTAAATATCTGGCGTGATATATGGTGAGTGTATGTTTTTTAATACACAAAACTAATGATTTAGAAAAGATTTTTTCTTTAGAAATTACCCAGTGAAACATAAAAGTGAAGCTTTATAAAGATCTAAAGCAATAAGTGTAAAAATATTGTAAATGAGGTATCTGAGGCATAACCTACCATTTGTTTTCTATTAGCAAGGGTATAAGATAGTTCCATTTGTTTTAGAAAGATGTATTATATAAGGGCCTGAAATCCCAGACACAGAAGGGAATGTACATTGATTTCTCTGAAAATGATTTATGATTTAGCACTGGTGGGAAATCTTTTCTTTTTTTTTTTTTCATTTTACATCTCATTTGAAAGCATTCACTTTATTTGGGCCCTAAAGTTTTTTTTTTCTTGTACAAAATATTTACTACTAAGTGAAAATTTCTAAGGAATTTTACATTTTTCTCTGTTAATTTTAGACCTTGGGGATTAAAAAAATGACATAGAACTTGAGTCCTTCTGTAATTATATTAAGGACATAGATAGATCATGTATAGCCTAGGGACCTGCTTGATAACAGCCCATATGACTATATGATGGAGAGGTAGATTTAGTTCAGGTTGATTTCACTTATGGGCAAAAAAGTGTTCTAAAGTAGTTCATTTAAAAAAATCTTATTTGTGTATATACTTTGTATGAGAAAACATTTCACTTTATAGGTTTCAATGGTCTAGCTAAATTTTTATTAAGAATGACCCAAGCATCTTTGCTAATGGCATTGTATTTAACATTACATCATTATTACTGAGAAAGTACTGATATTTGTGTATATGAGAGCAGAGAGAAGATATTTGAAATTTGGAAACTTTCTTGAAAGTTTTAGGAAGCATATAATTTCATGCCTTTAAAAATACATGAAATCTATGTAGGTTAATAAATTATAATACAATATGGGTTATGAAATGAATAACTTAATTTGCATGTATGATAAATTAAGACATAATGACAGATCTAGAAATCTTATCTTTAAAATATTAATATTAGGATTATATCTACTTGATGGTAATGATGGATTGAGTATTGATATAGGAAAGATTCACAGGCAAACATTGTGTAAGAGTTTAGTTTCAATAGTTTAATTTTTTTTTAGTAAAAATGGAATATTATAGAAGACTGTAGTATACAAAATTTACCCAATCATTCAAGTATGTGACTTTGAAAGAAATTAAGAATTTAGATTGAATTGTCCATTTAGGTTCTCTTAAAAGAAAACAGAAAACAAAAACTGAAATAGAGCCTTGAGAATTTGAATAATCCATTATAGATCCAGAATAGTCTAGACTAATGTTTCTAAAATGAAACTTAACTTTTCCTGGCTTCTCTGGATTTTCAGCACTGCAAAATACCAATGTTTTTCTGCATTACACTTAGAGAACATATATGCCACTCTTCATAATGTTGATTTTAACTTGTGATTAGTTTGCTGTGTTACTCTTAGTATACCTTAGCACTTTGTGAAAATCAGCATGTGGAATGAGCTACATGCATAGTGTTCTTCATCACCTCCTTTCAAACAGCTCATGAAGACATCCATTCAAGCCCATGTACAAGGTCATAGTTTTTAATGGCCCAGTCAAAGGAGTCACAGTAGTGTGCAATAATGATAAACTTTCCATATGTTTATGGTTTACAATAGAAAACTACTATTAATATATGTGCATTAAAAATACAATGAAGCTAAAACACTATGGTATTATTGATACATGAGTGTTAAGCCTAAATGGAAATGTTTTTCTTTCCCAAATTAATCTTTTTTCCTTGTAGTTCCCTATGTCCAAACCTCCCTTTCCCCTTAATTTTGTCTAAATATATTTAAAGAACTCTGCGTTCTTGAATGCTGCTTCCTCCTAACCTGCCACCTTACCGCTGCCAACCAAAATTCAGAATGGAAATTTCAAAATGAATTGTTACATTTTGCTCTATCTGTAGATTATAAATTAAATGTGAAATTAGTTTTTCACTTGTAGAAACTTGAATTATAACATGTTTGTTGGACTTTGACTACTATCTAATGTGGTAGACTCATGTAAATAACAGAAAAAAGCAACAAATCATTAACAGTTAGTAGAGATACCCAAAGTTTTAAAAAAGTATGTAATATAATACAATTCATTATAAAATTTGGAATTTTTTAAGCCTTTGGTTTTATTTAATGAATGGAGAGAAATCAAAAATAAGATAGAGGAAGTACTTATTGACTTCATTCATGTACAGTGCTACTAAAAATTCTTTATAATCTTGAGACAGATTCTACAGAGAACAGCTGAAAAAGTAAATTAGTATGCCATAAGGACTGGTTAAACTCTCGGTATTACCTCAAATATATTTATAGGTATGTTAAGGGAGGCATTCATCATACTGTTATGATTTAAAACTTTAAATTGTATGTAATTATAGTTGGATGACAGGTTTGGAATTTCTCTTTGTTTGTTTCATCAGTCATGTTAACTGATATTTCAACTTGAATGCTAATTTCTTAGTGCTTTAAGACAGCTTTATGGATGTCATAGGTTAAAGGGAGAAAATGCAACATTAGTTTGATTAATATTTTGAGCTAATGGGAAAAGAATGATTGATTTTAATCTCCTTCACTAAAACAACCAAGCTGGTGCAGTAATCTGCAGAATTACTAAGAAGAGAATTGATGTGGCGCTTGTAGAGTCAGTTCTATCACAAAGGTCAAGAGCTCACACTTTGCAGTCTGGCAGCTCATATTCTACTGTTAGCTTGACATTTTTTGAAGCCTCAGTTTCCATATGGGTTTATTAGGGATTAAAAGATATTACCAATAAAGTATCCACAATAGCACATGATATTACAATGTCATACCACTACAAATTCACCAAAATGACTAAAATGAAAAATTCAAATAATAGTAACTGTTGGAACAGAGTTTGAAATATATAGCGCTCACACATAGAACTTCAGTAAAGACATAAGTAAAAAAAATTAACAAATTAAAAATTTTTGGCATTTGTAATTCATAAGGGTGAGTTGCTAATATCAGAGCATGCCTAAATTCACATAAATTTAATAAATTAACAAATTATTTCATTTTTGTCAGCTTGGATGTTTAGATGCCTAATCAGGGCGGTATTTCTACTATTGTTGGGAGATGACCTATTTTTTAAAAATATTTGTATTTGGGGGCGCCTGGGTGGCTCAGTCAGTTAAGCGTCCAGCTTCGGCTCAGGGAATGATCTCATGGTTCGTGAGTTCAAGCCCTGCTTTGGGCTCTAGCTCAGAGCCTGGAACCTGCTTCGATTCTGTATCTCCCTCTCTCTCTGACCCTCTCCTGCTCACACTGTCTCTGTCTCTCAAAAATAAACAAAAAACCATAAAAAATTTGTATTTGTATTTTCTTTTCTTTTTTTTTTTTTTTTGAGAGAGAGATAGAGAGAGAGAACACGTGCATGAGAAGGAGAAGGGCAGGGAGAGAGAGGGAGAGAGAGAATTTTAAGCAGGCTCCATGCTCAGTGCAGAGCCCCATGTAGGGCTTAATCCCATGACCATGAATTCATGACCTGAGCCAAAATCAAGAGTTGGATGCTTAGCTGACTGAACCACCCAGGTGCCCCAAGGGAGATGACCTACTTCTAAGAAATTGTTAATTGCTAGAATGGCTTTATATATCTGGTAAAGACAATTAAAATTTGGAATATAGAATGTAGCTTTTTAAAAAAATGAATGAAGGGGATATGTCAACAGATGAAATGGTATAGCTTAGGAAACAAGTTACATACAAGCTCTATTCAATACTACCTCCTCTCCCCTAAAAACCGTGTATTTTTCATGTGAATATTTTCACAATAAAGATGTTTGAAGACAATTCTCTCCATATCTTTCATCCTAAGTCAAAAGTTGCTTTTAACCTGTACTGTGTTTCCCTCTGTTGCGTAAATCACTACCCATACATAGGTGCACACACGGTGCATTTATGCATGTATATTCCGAACTTAGCTTGTATTTCTGTTCTATATTTTTACCTAAAATTATATGCCAAATGGTCATTTTCAGCATTTAAAATTATTGTATAGTAGTACATTGATTTATTTCATAATTTACTTCTTATTTTCTGTTAAGGAATAAGGTTTTTTTTTCCTATTTGGGGACAGGTTTTTGTTGTTGTTATTTTTGAATGACATCCAACTTGGTGTAGTTTCTGTTTTTGATTTGTTTTTTATGATTTCCTTTGGATTATTAGGTCAAAGGGTATGTGCTTGGTTGTGATTCTGATTAAGTATAGACATTTGCTTTCTAAAAAGTACCAAGATAAAGGTTTTTTTTTTTTTTTCCAGACTGTACATTGCACATATAACCCAAACCATATTCCAGTGAAGATGGGACATCCTGGCCAGTAGGAAGTGTTATAACTAAAGAAGTTACTTTTACCAACTTTTCAAGTAATAAAGACACTATTTTTGAAATTTAATTATTTTGGTTAATAGTGTAGTTATGTATTTTCTTAAATGTTTACTGAATGATCGGACTTTCTCTTCTTTGGCCATTTAGCTATTTGAGTCCTTTTTGTTTTATGAATGATAGAATTCATATAATGTAGGATTAGTCCTTGCCTGCCATATATGTCAGATTCCATTTCATTTTATTTTTTTTCATAACAGGAAAACCATGTATATTGTCATTCTGTAGTCAACCTACTTTTGCATCAATGTCATTCTATTAGAATCTTCTGCGCATTTATTTTCTTATTAATTTTTTTAACTTTATGCTTTTACATTTAACATTTTTTAAAGATTATTTATTTTGAGAGAGAGAGAGCATGCATGGGAGGGGCAGAGAGGGGGGCGGAGAGAGAACCCAAGTAGGCTCTGTGCTGTCAGCACAGAGCTTGATGCAGGTTCTATCTCAAAAATTGTGAGATCATGACCTGAGCTGAAATCAAGATCAGATGCATGATCGTCTAAACCACCTAGGGGCCCAATACATTTAACTTTTAATTAACTTAAGGTTTGGGGCGCCTGGGTGGCTCCGTCGGTTAAACGTCTGGCTTCGGCTCAGGTCAGATCTCACGGTTCGTGGGTTCGAGCCCTGCATCGGGCTCTGTGCTGACAGCTAGCTCAGAGCCTGAAGCCCATTTCAGATTCCGTATCTCTCTCTCTCTCTGACCCTCCCCTGCTCGCATTGTCTCTCTCTGTCTCTCAAGAATAAATTTAAAAAGCATTTAAAAAAATTAAAAAAAATAGCTTAAGGTTCACTTTGTGTCTCTTTAATTACCATAAAGTTTATTTTGTACATGGCATTTGATATAGTCTAAATAACTTTCCTAAATGTTTTTACTTTACTGGATATCACCAAAACAAACTAAATCGAGCCTTGCTTAGAGATAGCAGTCACCCCTGATTTTGATAAGCACCAAATACAATGTGATAATGAAATTGGGAGGGAAAATTTCCCTAATGTTTATGTTTCTATTTATACACTCATGCTTCATACCAGTATAACCTAGATGTTAACTGGGGTTATGACTTTTTTTGAGAATTAAATACAAATTGAATTAAACTTCACAGAGATGATGAGGTTAATGTTTTATTTAATGTGTCAGGATGCTCGGAGGAAGTGGTCTTGCATGTTGGAGTTGTGTGATTTCTCATCTTCTACCCAGTTTCTGCTCCCTCTGAATTCTCAGTCTTACCAGGGCTCACATCCTGGAGCTGTTTTGCTTTCTCTGCTTCAGGCATAAAATATGAACCACATAGTTCTCTTTCTAATGATACCCATTTGCCCAGAACTTTGTGTGTGCAACAAATTTTGTTTTTTTCCTCCTAGTTTAGAACTTTTTTTTTATTAAATAAAGAGAATATGTCTTGTTAGCAAATAAAATTAATGAAATTAAATGTCCGTGTTTATCTTCAACATTCTTATCTTTATCCATATTGTTCAATATCCTGCCATGTTGTTTGGACTTCTTTCTTCCTTATCCATAGTTTCTTCCCCCGGTACCGTATTTCTGTTAAATTGCTACTTTGAGCAGTCTGGGTATATTTCACTCCACTGTTTCCATGAAGAACATACTCTCTGGGCACCTGGGTTGCTCACTTGGTTAAGTGTCCCACTTCGGCTCAGGTAGTGATCACACTGTTCGTTGAGTTTGAGCCCTGAGTCAGGCTCTGTGCTGACGGATCTGGAGCCTGGAGCCTGCTTCAGACTGTGTCTCCTTTTCTCTCTCTGCCCCTCCCCTGCTTGTGCTCTGTGTCTCTGCCACTCAAAAATAAATAAACATTAAAAAATATTTAAAAAAAAAGAACATACTCTCAGGCCTTGGTGTTTGCCTCATTAAAGTTCTAGGAAGGTATTTCCTAAGTAAAGGCACTTCTTTCTCTCTGGGAATCTGGAGCCAGCTATTAAAATAGAAATTTATTTCTCCTTAATATACCATAACCTACCTCCCTGTTTGGACAAAATAGAATGATATTCATCTCCACCCTGCCCCCCTGTTTGCCTATGAACAATGGAAGGAATTTAATTGTGTGAATTGAGCCATGGTTTAAAGTTTGTAAGTTTAGTTTCTATTTCCTAGACCTGACACCTGTTAAGATGAGCAAATGGAGAAGGTAATGGATTAGGTACCTTTAGAAAGGTCACAATTATCTTCTACTAAATGGGATATATTTCTGTGGTAAGGTGAATATCATGGATCAGACTGAAAGAGAGAGGGCCTCGACTCTCTTTCGTGCCATCCCACTCTCTGTGATGTGGGGAAAGTCATTTTGCCTCACCAGTGTTCATTTTCTCATTTGTAAAATGAAGCAATGTGACTATTTTATCTCTTTCTAAAGTGATCATTCTGGCTTATTTAAAAGATCCTATTTTAAAACATATACATTCTGGGGCGCCTGGGTGGCTCAGTCGGTTGAGCGTCCAGCTTCGGCTCAGGTCAGATCTCACATCCGTGGGTTCGAGCCCCGCGTCGGGCTCTGTGCTGACAGCTCAGAGCCTGGAGCCTGCTTCCGGTTCTGTGTCTCCTTCTCTCTCTGCCCCTCCCTCTCTCATGCTCTGTCTCTCTCTGTATCGAAAATAAAATAAAACATTAAAAAATTAAAAAAAAATAAAAATAAAACATGTACATTCTTACTTTCAAGCCTGTGCCCTTTTTGGTTTACCTGATAGCGCGCCTTTTTACATAGTCAATAGTTTCTCAGCTACTTTTAAGATAATATTTCATTTTAAAAATTATAGGATAGTTAGGCTGTGTGGGAGGAAAAAATTTTAAATTATAAAATAGGCTGTGTGGGAAGAAAAACTCTTTTGACTACGGAATATTGATCTCTGCCACAAATGTTTTCTTTCTTTATTTTTTTTTAACAAATTTTTTAAATGTTTTACTTATTTTTGAGACAGAGAGAGACAGAGCATGAGTGGAGGAGGGGCAGAGAGAGAGGGAGACACAGAATCTGAAACTGACTCCAGGCTCTGAGCTGTCAGCACAACTCTTGATGTGGGGCTTGATCCCACGAACCGTGAGATCATGACCTTAGCCAAAGTTGGACGCTTAACCGACTATGCCACCCAGGCACCCCACAACCATGTTTTCTTAGTTCACAGGTTAAATTCACACAACTTGGGGGTAAAAACTAGAAAATACCAAAGCAAAATTTATAATGTGAAAACTATAAATAAGCCATCATGGATAATATTGAAATATTTTATATAGCTTGAATACTTTTTGTTCTTTCTCAAACATTTTGTAGGGCATTTTTAAGAAAGTCCTCTACTTTATTTATAATTACAGCAAATGTGAAGTTGAATACTTAAAAGAAAGTTAATGGTCTGCCAGTATCCATAACAATCTTCAATATTGAATGACGTTGTTCAAAGTCCTTATTTTCAGTTTTTCAAATGTAATTAGCTAATCATTCCATGCTTAAGGAAAAATGTTCTTTCTTTCTCAAGGAACTTAAAAAATTTTCCTATGCACCTGATGAGAATGTTGAAAATATATGAGTAGCTATGCCTGATAATTCTGTGCGCTTGGGGGTGGGCAGGCTTGGGTGAGGTGATGCAGTGAGCAGGACACAAAGTGGTGGGCAGCACTTTGGGTTTGGAATCAGACCTAGTTCTCTGAGATGTGTACTGTGCATGAGTTCTACGCTATCTTTAGAAAAAAATGAGATCCTCACAAATAAACTGTGCTGTGAACGGCATCAGGAACCAGCACAAGTGGATTGTGGTGATGAGTGACATTTTAGGAAATATTTTGTTCCATAAGCCTGGGTTCTCATTTTTCCTCTGGAGGCTCTGTGGTTGCTGCGCTTGGAGCTGCACTGGATAAAATAGGAAGCAGGTTCTTTTTCTTTCTTTTTTTTCATTTGCATGATCATAAACACAAATACCAGGTGTATTCTCCTGATTTCCAAATGAGCGATATAGTCTATGAACAAGTGGGTGGTGAGGCCCAGGTGCTACAAAGAATTAAACACAGGGGTAAACGGCTGCTGGCAAGGGAAGACCGCCCTATTTGAGGAACTGAACATCTAAAAGCCCTTTGAGTCTTTTATGGGAAGAGGGGTAGGGACTTTCATTCTTAAGTCCCTTTTGACTGATTCCTGCTTCCAGACAAAGTGCTTTATCTTTGCCCTGGGGTTGATCCAAATGTGGAAACAGCTTCTACCATGGGTCATAACACTCCAAAGCACCACGGATAAAAAACGTTACAGAAGCAGCTTTTTCACTAAGGCTTTACTAAAGGGTCAGCTGGATCACTTCACAGTAACTTAAAATAACGTGACTAATTTCCTACTTAGAAACCTCAGTGGTTATACCTACTCAGGTAACACTTGGCTGACTGCCAACTTCCTTGCTCTTCTCCTGACCTTCCAATTGCTTTTTCTCACTCCCCTCTCGCTATTTTGTAGGGCAGCATTTACCTCTAGTTCCTGGTCCAAACTTGCAAATCGATAGCCATAAAAATGCACAGAGTACAATGTAACAATATCTCTGCTCCTTTGAAGGCACTTGTGTTGATATATAACAGTTATTTTTCTGTTAGGCTTACGTAGCATTTTCTATCTGTAAATATTTTTATAATACCGTGCATTGGCTATATGAAGCTGAGATATAAACTACTGTTGGGATCGCCTCGTAAACATAAGTGCATCCAGACTTCCTGTGAAAGTGGCAATCAGACTGAGCTTCTTCTCTGGCTGTGCCTTGGAGGGTGGTTTGGGGAGCTGCTATTTGAATTCTCTTTTCGTGTTATGCTGGGATTCCTTAGCCGTTTTATTTTATTTTTTTTCTGAGTGCCGTGTCACACTCTGGAGTTATCTTCTTGTCAGCTTGTATGGTGACACCACTTGTAATTAAATGCCATGCTATAGTTTTTCTTTCTTACAGAACTGTTGATAGAAGTCTAATGAAATGCATTCCTTGTGTCGTTGACCTTTACTTTTAAAAAGTACATTTTCATATTGGAACAGCTAAGCCATTAGCATTTGCAAAAACATCTGTTGTAGCATTTGTAATTAGATTTGGAATGATTTTCTTTCTTTCTTTCTTTCTTTTTTTTTTTTTACCATCCCATGCACTGATACCATAGTTGTTGCCAATCTATATATTGGTAACATAAGGACTCACCTATTTCCATATCTGTGGTATCACTGCAAAATCATGATGCTCTTTGAGCTGAGTAAAGACAGTCTAATCTTAGCAATATCCTTGAGTATATTTCAAGAATCTTTTAAAATGTCAACTGAAAGCTCAAAGATGTAGAGAGCTGGAAAGGACATCGCTCCCATTTTTACAAGAAAAAAAACTAGACTAACTACAAATTAAAGATTTTTCAGAGCAAACCGCTAACCCCAAATGATGAAAGATAGGGAAAAACAGGACCCTGGAGTTTGAGTATTGGTCAGATGCTGCCAAAAATTATATAAACCAATAAGAAAATGTAGCTCAGTGTTTTTTTTAAAAAGATTTGCTAAAGGCTAAATATGGACTAATGCGATAGCGTGAGGACTCTGGGGGCCACAGCCACAGGGGATTTGTACCTTCTTACCGGCTTTCCTCCATCAAAGATGCCAAATACTTGCAGGGATAATTTTGGAGAATCCTGAGAAAGGTTCCTTGTGGGTCTGGGTGAGCAAGGGGAATAGCAATCATTGCCAGAATGTCACCCAGATCCATGCTCTTTGTCTTCCTTATGTAATGAAAGTGTCGATATACCCAGTGAAGAGCAACAAAAATCTGTTGCATTGGAACACCGGTGGAAACCCTTTGCAGTTGGGGGAGAAAAATGAGGAGGGTGAAAAAAATGTTCTACCTCTGACAAAGGGGGCAGGAATACATGCTAGACTCAGAGGACGCCAGGGGAAGAGCAGGCATGATGGGGAAAGCCACAAAGCCTAGGTGGCACCTCGCAGTGCGTGCCTAACAACAGGTTTAATCGGAACATCAGAGGAGGCCTCCCTCTAGACCACCCACTCCAGGTCAATAAGCAGAGACTGAAAAAACAACCCCACACTGAAGGGCTAGCGGAAGAGAGGTTGTACTCATCCCTAAGCATAAACTGTGTTATCTCAGCATCAACAGGCCTATACATATATACAGCTTCAACAATGATTATGCTTTATATGACAAGGCATGAAAAAGCAGTCTAAAGTGACAAAAATTATGACTCAGATATGATACAAGTGGGGCAATTACCAGAGACTTTAGTTATTTATACACTAAATGTTATAATGCAGAATTTCTTTGAAAATATCAATAAAATTGATTAAACTCTAGCAAGACTGATGAAGAGAAGAGGAGAGAAGATACAGAATATCAGGAATGGGCCGCCTGGGTGGCTCAGTTGGTTGGTGCCCACCTCTTGATTTGGACTCAGGTCATAATCTCATGGTCATAAAATTGAGCTATGCATTAGACTCTATTCTCTCTCTCTCTCTCTCTTATTCTATTTCCTCTCTCAAAACAAAAAAATATCAGGAATGAAAGATAGAGCATCATTAGAAACCCATAGTTATTAAATGGATAGCAAGGGGTTACTAAAAACATATTAAAGCCTATATGTTCAACAACTAAGATCCTATGGACAAATTTCTTGAAAGATACAAACTACTAAAACTCACTCAAAAAGAAATAGAAAAACTGAGTGGTTCTATATGTACAAAAGAATTAAACTATGGTCAAAAATATTTCCAAAAAATATTTCTAAACCCAGATGTTTTCATTGGTAAATTCTATCAAATATTTAATGAGGAAAATAATACAAATTCTACATAATCCCTTTCAGAAAATAGAAGAAGAAAGAGCACTTCTATGCTCATTCCGTGAGACCAGCATTATGCTAATATCAAAACCTGAGGAAGACTTTATACAAAAACAAACTAGACAAGTACCCCTAATGAACATATACATAAATTTGCCCAACAAATATGAAAGACTGACTCACAAATTTGAAAAATCAGAGTAATGCACCACATTAACAGACTGAATAAGAAAAACACATACGACAATATCAACAGATTCAGAAAAAGTATTCAACAAAATTCGATTTTCATTTATGATTTAAAAACTTCTTCCCCAAACTAGGAATAAAGGAAACTTCCTTTACGTAATAAAGGGCATCTCCAGAAAACTGCCAGCAAACTTCATACTCAGTATGAACGCTTGATAGTCTGAATGCTTTCTGTTCATGTGTGAACAAGGCAAAAATATTGTCTCCCACTGACAGTATTAACAGTGTACTGGAAGTACTAGCCAATGTGGTAAGACTAGAATAAGAGATAAGAGGCATATGGATTAGATGGTGAAAATAAAATGATCTATATTTGCTGACAAAAGGATTGTATGCCTAGAAAACTTCATGGACTTTATAAATGAGTTCCAGAATAAATAAATGAGGTTCACAAGTTTGTAGACTACATAGTCAATATTCAAAAGCCAGCCATTCCTATATACCAACAATGAACAATTGGAATTTGCAATAAAAAAATACCACTTACAATTGCTCAAAAAATGAAATAGGTAAAAATTAAACAAAAAATATACAGGTTACAAATGTAACAGATGTACAGGCTAAAAACTTCAAAACTCTGATGAAAGAAATAAAAAAATATTTAAGTGAAGACATGCACCATGTATATTGATCAGAAGACTCAACATTGTTAAGGTGTCAGTTATTCCCAATTTGACCTACAAATTTAATGTAATCCCAACCAAAGGTCCCCCAAACTAATATTTTAGGAATCAATATGTTTATTCTATAACATATGGAAAATCGAAAGAACTAGGATAATCAAACCAATTGAAAAAGAAGGATACATTTAGAAGACCATACTCTCTCATTTCAAGATGTACTGTAAAGCTATAGTAATAATTCAGTACAATGGTAGAGAAAGAGAGATATATACATTAATGAAACTTGACAGCACAGAATACATCAACACAAATATAGACAAGTGTATTAGTCAACTCATTTTGAAAAAGGTGCAAAGGCAAATCAATGGAGAAACAATAGTCTTTTCAAATAATGGTACTGGAACATTTGGACAGTCCTTTGCAAAACAAAACAAAGACAACTTCAACACACATCTCAAACTTTATACAAAAATTAGTTAAAAATGAATCATAGTCCTAAATATAAAATGGAAGGCTATAAAACTTCTAGGAGAGTACAAAGGAATAAGTCTGAGTCAACTGGGGTTTGACAATGATTTTTTAGGTATGACGTAAGAAGCATGCTTCATAATAGAAAAATTGGTAGGTTTTGTACCTTATTAAAATTAGAATTTTATCCTGTAAAAGACAATGCTAAGAAAATAAAAAGATAAACCACAGATTAAGGTAAAATATTTGCAAATCATATATCCAATAAAGTCATTCTTTCCAGAATACAAAAAGAATGTAAAATCTACTAAGAAAAAAAAAATAAATTGCAAATGAGCAATGGTTCTGAACAGATACTTTCCCAAAGTGGTATACAAATTATAAATTAGCATATAAGAAGATGTTTAACAATGTGATTTATTAAGGAACCCAAATTAAAACCACAGTATTGTACCACTTCAAATCTATTAAATGGCTAAAATTAAAAAAACTTAAATATATCAAACAATGACCATAGCACAGAACAGTAAGAACCCTAATTCATTGCTGGTAGGAATGCAAAATGATACCACCACCTTGAAAACAGTCTGATACCACCCCCTTGAAAACAGTTTCTTATAAAATTGAAAACACAGTTAGCATAGGACCTAGTGTTCTGAAACATATATATTTACACAAGAGAACTGAATACCTATGTTTACCAAAAATCTGTGTGTGAATACTTGTAATCTTTAAAAATTTTAAACAATCCAGATGGCTTTCAACATGTGACTGGATAAATAAAACTATAGTATATCCACATGATAATATATTACTCAACAATAAAAAGAATGAAACGCTGATTCATACAAAGCCTGAATAAATCTTAAATGCACGCTTCTAAATGAAAGAAACCAGAATCAAAATGCTACACACTAGTCTTTTATTTATATGACATTCTGGAAAAAGCATAGGTGTTGAAAATAGTTCAGTGATTGCCAGAGGTTGGAATGAAAGTAAGGATTGGCTCTAAGAGCTGCAGAGCAGAATTATTAGGGTAATATAACCGTTGTATATGGTACTGTGATGGTGGTTACATGATTCCAATCAGTCGCCAATACCCTTAGAACTATAAACTGAAAAGCATAACTTTTATTTTTGCAAGTAGAAAACCAAAATTTGAGGATCCCAGAATGGAATTCAGACCTGGAAAAATTCATCCTAAGTATATTACAAATGCATGCCATAACCTCCCTAAAGATAGTGGGAGAAGAAAAGAGCTTACCTAAAATGTTTTGCTTCATCTAGATACTGTACAGTTAAAAGAGAAAGCTCTGCACAAAAGTTGTAGTTTAATAAATTTGTTTCTCACAAGGTGTGGTTTCACTATTCTTAAACTACTGTACATGTAAACTAGGATTGAACAAATAAGTAAATGTACCAAAAGTCAGGTATCTCACTGTTATAGAAAGAAGCTAAAAATTAGAGGGAGGTGGGTGTCTGGGTAGCTCAGTTGGTTAAGCCAACAACTCTCAGTTTCAGCTCAGGCCATGATCTAGCAGTTCGTGAGATTGAGCCCTGAATTGGGCTCTGCACTGACAGTGCAGAGCCCGACTGGGATTCTGTGTCTCTTTCTCTTTCTGACACTTCCCCCCCCCCACCTCCCTCAAAATAAATAAATAAACATTAAACAAATTTAGAGGGAGGTTAGAATGAACCATGTGGTCATATCAATAAGAACTCGTGCTTGTTCTCATATATATTCAGAAAGATACAGAAATAAAACTAGGATTGTTAGATATTAGCAACTGAAAATTCAGAACATCCAATTAAATGTAAATTTTTGATAAACAAGAAATAATCTTTAGCATCAGTATACCCCATGCAATATTTGAAACATACTTATACTAAAAATATTTATCTGAAATTTAAATGTAACCGGGAATCTTATATTTTATTTGGCAGCCTTAAATTATAGATATGTGTATGTGCATGTACGAAGATACGTATTTAAATGTCCTGCTTTGTTCTCTGAGAGGATCTAGAGCATGAAATCCCAGTAGCAGCAAGCACAACCAGCACCCAGGTTTTGGCTTCTAAATTAATTGTTTAATATAAGACACTAAGGCTTTTTGAAGGAATGGCTGATTCTAGATTTCGGCCATGGAAACAAAGATGAACATGGGTATTTTGTAGTATCAGAAAGTTAGAAAGTGCTCAAAACAAAGCAAAAGATGGGGTCATGTCAAAGTACACTGAAACCATACGGTGAAAGAACGCCCAGGAGCCAAAACTGCACAAGTTAAGCAGTAAGGTAAATAGCAATAGTATTGAATTATAAGCCAAAGAGTAAAATAAATACCCTGGAGTGCATACTTGTATAAATGAATGAGTGAATGAATGAATGAATGAATGAATGAAATAATAGGGAGTAAAAATAAACATTTTTATAGAGCTCCAATTAATAAATATGAAAGGAATTAGGCAAATAGAAAATGATTATCAGTATAGCACAATAGTAACTGTTGTAGATGAAACACAGATAAATGCTAAAATTAGATTACTAGGGTATTTGCATAGCTTCCACCAAGATATTTATTGATTACTAAGGTGTTTTTAGCACACGTCCACAAATTCTTTAATATTTGTCTTAGTTTTTACAGACTACCATAACAGAGTAGCATAAACTGGGTGCCTTGTAAGCAACAAAAATTTATTTCTCATTGTTCTGGCGGCTGGGGATTCCAAGGTCAAGGTGCTGGCAGACCCCACGTCTGGTGAGGGCCTGATTCCTCGTTCATAGAGGAACCTGCTTTCTGGTTCTTGCTGTATCCTTACATGAAAGAAGGGAGCTGTCTGGGGCCTCCATCTTTATGACCTACCCAACTCTCAAAGATCCCATCTCTCAATACTGTCACTTTGGGTGTTAGATTTCAAGATATGAATTTTTTGGAGACACAAGCATTCAGTCCATAGTAACAGTCTTCCCTCCAGTAGGCAGAGCTTAGTTCCCCTCCCTATGAGGGGGCCAGTAATTTGCTTCTTATTATTAGAGCTTGGAAAGGAAACCAATAATTTTTATATTGGAAAAATCTGGAAGGTGGCACTTTGCCAAAAAAAGTTAATATTGCCAGTAATAAGTCATGTTGATATCATGTATATTCAATGTGATGCCATGAGAAGGAAAGGTAACCTCTTTGATATTTTTCCAAAAAACTCAAAACTTCAATATAATCATCAGACAACATAAGAAAAACTAAATCAAGGGGCATTCTACAAAATGCCTGGCCAGTATTCTTCAGAAGTGTCAAGTTCATGAAGACAAGAAAACACCAAGAAACTATCTGAGATATGACAATGTGGTTTCCAGAATTGAATCCTAGAACAGAAAAGACATTAGTACCCAAATTGGAGATATCTGAGTAAATTCTACAGGGTGGGCCAAATCCAGTCCATCACCAGCTTTTATAAAATTTTATTGCAACAGAGTTGTACATTTGTGCTACATATTGTTTATAGCTGCTTTTACTCTACAATGACAGAGTTGAGTAATTGAAACAGAGGCCATCTCATAGTAAGCCTAAAATATTTGCTATCTGACCACTAACAGAAAACGTTTATCAACCTTCCCCAGTGTATGGAAACATCTGTTTACTATCTTCTGTCAGTTTTCCATACTTCTAAAATAATTTCAGGGGCACCTGCATGGTTCAGTCGGTTAAGCATCTGACTCTTAATTTCAGCTCAAGTCATGATCTCGTGGTTCCTGGTTTCAAGCCCTGCATAGGGCTCTGTGCCGACAGTATAGAGCCTGCTTGGCATTCTTTCTCTCCCTCTCTCTCTGCCCATCCCCCCCACTCTCTCTCTCTTCTCCCAAAAATAAATAAATAGGCATTTAAATAAAGTAAAATAAAATAAAATAATTTCAATATAAAACATTTTTAAGTCATTTCATTTAAATCATCATTACTTTTTTAGCGACCATTGTTTGAGAGTCTACAGTATGCAAAACACTTTGCTAAATGGTTTTCCTAAACTACTCTAATTAATCTTCTCAACCTCTCTTGATAGCTCATCATATTATTATCCACCTTTTACATCTAAGGAAATGAAAGTTAGTTCAGTCAAATGACTTGCTGAAAGGCAAAGTTTACATGGTTAAAAATGCAGAACTAGAGTTTAAGTCAAAGTATGCCTGAGACCAAAGTCTATATTATCCTATTCTGTCATTGATAGGTATGGGTCAAGGGCAGACATCCAATGTCATCTTCACAGAAAGCTCAGAATTTATTTACTCAAAGTACTGAGCACCTACTATGTGCCAGCTACTTTACATGTATGAGATCAATGTGCCCAACACAATTTTCTAAGAGCCATGGAATGACAATTCCATTACCCACAACCCCTCCCGAATTTGCTCCCTCTAACATTTAATTAGATTTATGATTATTTATGTGTCCCTCTCTTGATCTAGTTTCTTCTCTTACTGTTCCAGTTACACTGCCTTAAATAATAAAATATAACAAAGAATACATTTACATCTCTTTTCCCTCACCCTTGTCACATAGTTTTCTAGTCCTTAGTGGCCTCTGTGTCCCTTGTTTGCCAAGAGCTGTATCAAGAGCAGTTGTCTTTCATGATCTTTTACTATTCTATTAATAAATACGCAGACAAATCCCAGTCTTGGAACTTATTTATATATTTTTTAATTCTGGAAATGGTAGGTCAACTTTTTTTCAGGCTGTTAAAATGATCTAAGTACTTTAGGTTTTTGGTTATTTGCATTCCCAATAAATGGAAGTTTACTATACTTTTTTTTTCTAGTTATTAAATGTTACACATAAGCTATAAACACACCCTTTAAAAACTAACTGTAGAAAAACAAATCTATTTGATGTTTACTTACACTGAAAGGAATTTCTGGGTACTGCAGTTTCCATTATTAAAAGAGAAAAGGAAAGCAATCTCTTTGGTCTCTGTGGATACTTTTTGGTTGGAGAAGAGGGAACTTCTCCCTGGAGGTTTGTAATTCATTTTAGGAGAAGTTTACTTATGGATTGACAGTATATTTTCAGCGTGAAGATAAATGACTGCCAAAACAGAAAGCCTCATTGAACACAGGTATTTTCACTATCTGAGCCCTGGTTTGACATAGACAGAATGATTTTATTTGAGCCACACTTAGAATTCATGACAGGTTCACTTTCAAACACCAGATCTCTGATGGCATTACTGTCTTTACATGATGTTTCAGTTCTCTTTTAAGAGGATATAATACCTTTCTGGGCTTGACAAGTAAAGCTAAAGTTTTAATAACTCCAAAGGTGTGCCATTGCTGCAAAGGAACTGATGAAATGTTTAAGAGTTATTTGAGAGTTGCCTTATTACTTTTATATCAGAGAACATTTAAATAAAAAGGAGACAATCTCATTAATGTCAAGAAGCACATTTTTCAACTGTACATTTCTATAGCAACATCTCTATCTATAGAAACACTTCACTGTTTAATTTGAAATATAGACTGAAATATAGACTTTCATTTGCTTATTCTGTAGGCAATTCCTAATCCTGTTTAGGAGTGGTATCGACATACAGACAATATGAAGACACTCAACATGCTATTTTATTGGGTGGGGAGAAATAATTGTGACTACAAAAGTGACCTTATTTATGGTTCACTATTAAAAAATAACCCTGAATCTATCTGAAGTCCTCCTCAAGGATGTCCACTCATAAATGATTTCCCCAAATCCTGTGGGTTACCTTATTGGTAGTATCTCCCTAATCCTCAGAATCTACTTTAGCCACCTTTGAATATCACAATGTCTTTATCAATATTTTTGTGAATTGCTAGGCGTTAGACGTTTTCTTTTTGTCCTCTAATTCCCGTTTCTGCTCTTGGTCTTTTCAAAGCCCACATTTCCATCTTGGTTGTGTGCTCCCTGGTTCATATGATGTTGATCTGAATGTGAACAAAGCATTTGAAAAGAGAGATTTGGCAGAATGATCATGGCAGCAATACAAATAATTTCAAAATCTAAGTTAGAATTCCTGGTTTTACAAGTTTCTTGCCTATTTCAGTAGTGAGGCACCATTTGCCTGTCATGTTACTTCACCTTCTGTTTTCCTCCTCTGTTCTTTTCCAGCTTCTCCATTTTTCCCTTGTTACCCCATGCCTACCTTGGATCTTTCATCTACATCCTCATTTCAGCTGAGCCTCACCTTCTCTCTAAGTGCTTCCTTAAGTTCTGCTTTTAAACAAAGGCACATGCTTTAGTGAGAAGGATTTTAGTAACAGTTCTTTGGACACTCACCACATCATACTTGCATATCAGAACAGCGTCTTCTAGGGTCATTGGGATCGCTGACTTTTGGCTTGATTATCATAAAATCAGTAACAGTCTGGCTCAAGTTCCTGATAATCTAATCTAAGTTCTAGATCATTTCTTATCTGTTTTGGGTAGAAACATTATCTGTCTCATTGTATGATTTTCAAAATTAAAAGTTAAGTAGTAAACACATGCTAAGTTCCTACCCACTCATTCTCTAAACATTGTATAGGTGCAAAATCTGACAATCAGAAAGTCATCTCTTCTGAGCCAATACCATCTCCAGTTAGCTTCCACAATGTTGGTTTCAGTCTTCCTGTCTTCTTCAAGAAGGTGTGCATTGGCACACCTGACAGGGGCAATTTTTCTACACATTCTTCCCATTTTCAAACTTGGTTTTTACCATGCTCTCTTGCATTTAGTTTGAATTGAATACCTTACATGCCCTATACTGAATGATTTATCTCTTGTTGTTTCCATCTCAGCACTGCTATAATATTAGATTTTGTAGAAGTCTGAGGAGTTGGGCTACATTTTTGGTATGGCTGGTGTGTGTCAGTGGCTGAAGCTGCGATAGGCCAGACATACAAATTGAACTGGGCTGTGGGCACTGCTGAATGCAATTTCCTGAAAACTCTATTACTTTTCAGCTTCACCTTTTGCTTTCCTGAGTCCACTCCTTCTCTGCCCCTATTTTGTATGTCTACAGTTGTCTTTCCTACAATGGGTGTCCTCCTTGTAACTGCTAATTATATGCTGTCAAGAGTCTCCTTTTTATTCACTCTTTTACTTGTACCTCATGGTGTCATGAAATCTCCTAACAAAACAATACATAAAATTAAGATATACTTGAGCACAAAATCTATTAAAGCTTAAGAATTTGCTGGCAGGTATTCACTGTACATGGAGACTACTTAAATAGCAGATATTTGCACAGTGAAAATGAATTACATTGTTGGAGTAAGAAAAAAATGAAGTCCAAAGTTACAGCCTGTCACTTTGGTTTTGTGCTTAGTATTGGGAGGGCAAAGTTTTGGTGTATAAAAAAGATACTGAGAGTGATTTGTGTTAAAATGTATAACTTCAATAAATTGAATTTTAAAACCAACTTTTTAAAGCTTACTCTACAAATCTCATTTTTAAAACAAATCTATTAATTTTTTGTTTTAAATTAAAATACTCATTTTATTTTTCTTCTACTGTTTCATTTAGCTTATAGATTTATCAGACTAAATTACCTAGGTTTTAATACAATTTAAATAGTTGATTAATGATTATTTTTAGCTATTTCATACTTAAATCTTAAATCTAAAATTGCTAATTAAGCACATTAAATGCAGAACAAGACAAAGCTATAACTCAAATGAAAGGGACTTCATAATTTTCAAAATATGTACCTAAAAGTCTATACATATGGATTTAGTAATTATATCTTCTTTGTCTTTACATATTATCTTAAATAAAAATTGCATATATATTTTTTACATCAACATCATAAATGTAAGGAACTCAAATGGCCTTAAAATATTTAAAATTTAAGAAGTACATCAAGATTTGGTTTAGAAGCTACAGCTACTCTGAATTTTTACACAGAAACATATTGAATACAAGGACAATTTTTGAAAGGGCTCAGAAGTCGGGCACAGCTGGAATTACTGAATTTAAACACAAGCCACAAAGTATGCCGTCCCAGGACCAGAAAGTTCCTGTGTCCACAGGCACCTCTGTTGCCCCAGTTTTGTCTCAATACCTATAAAAGTGATGACTAGATTCTGAAATGCCAAAGTCAGCTGTCACATCTTCCTTTCTGCCCTCTGTTTCTATAACACTGCCTGTTAGGACAATACGGAGGCAGATGTTACCAGTGTGAAGTGACTTCGCTTCTACCTTCCAAGTCTCCTGAGATTATGTCTAACAGGCAGAAACTATTTCATGTATGAAATCCTAGCTGCCAGGAAGCCTGAGTGATGTGATTTTTAATTCTTGGCTCTTGAGGGCAAAAGGCACATGAAAAGGTAGCATGTTGCCTAGTAAACTGAATCAATCATGTCCATAGAAGCCCATCAAATTCTCTAAGGTTACAAATTCGAGTTCTGGATTCTGGTCATGGGTCCAGAATTCCAGACACAATTTCCCAGAAGATTATTCTCAAATACACTTACTTATTACTTGGATCCCTTCTTACAGTCTGTCTGTATCTGCTGTGTCAACCAAGAATCCCCAAATCAAGCCTTTCTGCTAAGATGTCATATAAGTTTTATAACCCAGGTATTAAATATACCCAACTCATTTTTATCATAACCTTACAGTAACTCTTTTCCCAACTTTTTATCATCTAATTTGATATGTCTGAATTCTCATCCCTCACATAGATTGCAAGTAATCTTCTTATTGCCAAATAGAACATAATTTCACGAGTAGTGGAATTAAATTTTGTTGTAGCAAAACACTTTACAACGTGGTTTTCCTGAATACTGTTCTTTCTATTTATGCTAAGATGGGTCTTTTCTTTAGGAAAGTGAGATTTGACTCTTGAAAATTATTCTTTTTCTATGAGATTATAGACTTTTTGCAAGTTCTGTCATCTTGCAATCAAGTCCTCCAATTTTGTTCTTTTTTTTAGTATTGTGTTGGCTATTCTAGAGCCTTTTTGTCTTTGTCTATAAATTTTAGAATAAGCTTGTTGATGTCTACAAAATAGCTTCCTGGACTTTTGATTGGGGTTCTGATAAATCTATAAATAAATTTGGGAATAGTCAATATTAACAGTATTCAATCTTCCAGTTCATGGAATGAAATATCTTCCAACTTATTTAGTTTTTATGATATTTTTTTCATCAGTGTTTTTACAATTTGTTACATATATTTTGTTAGATTTATACCAAGGTATTTTGTTTTGGGGGGTGCTACTGTAAATTTTATTTTAAATTTCAAATTAAAGTTGTTCCTTGCTGGTATATAGGAAATCAACTGACATTTCCCTGTTGCCATTGTATAGTTACATTGTGTCTAGCTATAGTTGCTTATTAGTTCAGGAGTTCTGTTTTTGTTTCACTTTTGTTTGTTTGTTTTTGTGTGTTTGTTTTTGTTTTGCTTATTCACTGGGGTTTTCTATATAGATAATCATATCATTTGTGAACGAAGACAGTTTTATGCTTTTCTTCCCAATCTAAAAACTTTTTATTTCCTTTTCTTGTTTTATAGCACTAAGGTTTGTACTATGATGTTGAATAGGAGTGGTAAGAGAGAATATCCTTTTTTTGTGTGTGTGAGAGAGAGAGCATGTGTATCAGTTGGGGAGAGGGGCAGAGGGAGAGAGAGAATTTAAGCAGGCTCCATGTTCAGCATGGAACCCATGTGGGGCTTGATTCCCCGACTCTAGAATCATGACCAGAGACTAAATCAAGAGTTGAATGCTTAACCAGCTTAGCCACCCAGGCACCCCTGTTGGGTGTGATAGTAAAGGGATCTGTCTACTCTCTCACCATTAAATTTGATGGTAGGTCTAATTTTTTTCTAGATGGTTTTTATCAAGTTGGAGAAGTTTCCCTCTACTAGTTTACTGAAAGTTTTTATCATGAATAGGTATTGGATTATGTCAAATACTTTTTTTCAGTTATAATGGTATGATTTACTTTTTCTTTAAGCTGCTGATGTGGTGGATTACACTGACTGATATTTATTTATTTATTTATTTACTTAATTTAAGTACTTTCTATACCAATGTGGGGCTTGAAATCAAGAAGCAAGATCAAGAACCCCATGCTCTACCAACTGAGCAAGCCATGTACCCCACATTGACTGATTTTTAAATGTTGAGCCAGCATTTCTTACCTAGAATAAATCTCAGTTTATTGAAGTTTATAGTTCTTTTTATACATTGTTGGATTCAATTTGCTAGTATTTTGTTATGGATTACAATGTCAAATGCATGCATAAAACTATCTAACATAAGATCTTTGATATTCTTGGTATAAAATTTTGAGAATGCAAGTTTCTGTCAGTAGAGAAGGTACTGGCTTGAGCTGCTAGGATTTGAGCACTATAAAATATATGATTTTATTTTATATCACTGGTTGACAAAACCTATAAATTTAATTTTATTTTCTTTCAAACCAATGATATTGGTGCAATTTTATTATTTTTTGGCTAAGAAAGCTGGTCATTCACAGTTGTGGAAGGATGTAACTTAATTGCATAGGATCACACAGCTAATGGGTGGCGGGGCTCTGCTTTAAGTTCTATTTTTCATGTCTTAAAAGGCCATGTTTTTCCACCACAACAGAAAATCTTGCTAAGAGTAGTGAGGATAGAAATTGATACATTAAAAACAATAAAGCAAGCCAGTAGTAAGGTTTCAAACTGAAAAATATCTATGTATTTTAATATCTGTACTAAAACCATCAGTTTAAGTTATGTAGTCAATATTATATTTGTATGCACGTATGGGTATATGAATATATGCTTACTATTTAAAATAAACTTTCTGACGCGTATTGTAATGAAGAAGATTAGATTGACACATGCTTGTTTACTATGAGAAACCAATATAGAGTCTATATAACTCAATGTTCACTCTGTTTCTCTTAAAACTATGAAGAAGCATTTTGTTTCCCTGAACCTCAAACTCATTTTCTCTGACACAGTGTTCTCTCATTCAGCAGTGTCTTTTATGAAAATTATCAATGCAACACTATTAATCATTTAGCAGCTGGTACAAGAAAGAGCTTTTGGGAGACTTGGGTTGATGTACAATTCAGAAATAGTCATTTGCTCACTGTGCTGCATGAGATGTCTGACACCTAATTTGATGAACCAGAGACAAATCCTCATTGTTTTGCCCTTATGATTTCTGAAATTGAAATGTTTTGTATATGTTTCTTGAATAGACTTCGTCATATTTATAATTTAGTGCCATGAGAACAATATGTGGCATTCTTTTGGTGAGAAAAGGGAAGATAAGGGAAAAATTATCTTTCAGTTTTCCTAAGGTGGTTCATTTTTTATTCAATTAGTAATGCAAAATAGCACTGAAATATTCTACTGAGTTTTACAAAAGGAACTGGACATTTTATAAATTTTCCTATGAAATAAAAATTTCAAAATGTGTAAGATGGTGACTGAAAATTTATGAATATGATGTAGGTATTATTCAGTTTTTTAAATGTCATGAGGTACTATGATCATTGTATGATGTTGTATTTTAAGCTAGCTAAGACACTTATTAGAGCAATAAGCCTCTATTTATCCATAATCTGGAAAAAGAGTCACACTTTTTAAGCATCAGTCAAATCACTAATGCTTAGAAGAAAAATGAGTGTATGTGAGGAACTTGGCAAATTTGGGATGGTATTCATTTAAGTAGAAGACGAACATTTGAGGTAATCTGTAATGTTATATTCATTGCCCAAAATAAATTTGTGTTTTGCTTGTCAAAGTAAAATTATTAACTCTATTCAGCTTTTATTTTTTTTTTAAGAGACAGAGAGAGACAGTGTGAGCAGGGGAGGGTCAGAGAGAGAGGGAAACACAGAATATGAAGCAGGCTCCAGGCTCCATGCTAGCTGTCAGTACAGAGCCCGACGCAGGGCTTGAACCCACGAACCGTCAGATCATACCTGAGCCAAAGCCGGATGCTCAACCGACTGAACCACCCAGGCGTCCCTCTATTCAGCTTTTAAATGTTGAACTTTAAATCAAAAAGTGTCATGGTTTAGGTGAACCACATAAACTGAGAAACTTTTTTTTCCCCAACTGAGTCCTTTTTTCCACTGAGTTTTCTCACATGTATAAAGTGCTTTAATAAGCAACATAAAGTTCTGCCATTTCAATAAATCTCCCAGAAAATAGCCTAATTCAGGAAGGATTACTTTAGGTGGTTAGAAAACCCAAAGGCTGCACCTGTTGGGGCCCATGAACACAGGACTAGTCAGAGGGGTGAGAGATGAGTCCATCTCTGGGACATCCCACTGGTCGTGGTTTGTCCCAGGCTAAAACCACAGGGTCATTCAAGGGTGTAAGTTCTTGGAAAAACTGATAGCAAGTAGCAGCTAAAAATCCTAGAGTCTGGGCTCCACCATTTACAAGTTGGCAGATCTCAAGCAAACGACTTAATATCTCTGTGCTTTACTATCTTCATATCTGAATGGGGACAGAAATAGGAGCTATCTCATACAGTTATTGTGAAGATTAAATGGTATGGCCCATGGTTAGCTGCCGGAGTTTAGTCCAGCTAGTCCAGGGTTCCCTGAAGGATGGATGGTGTCAGTGAGCGCTAAGAGAGCAATCTTTAACCATGAGGCCCATGAGGCAAACAGCTTTGTTTAGTAAAGGTCAGTTTTTTATGAGTAAGGGTCATTAGGCTGTTTATAGCTTTAAGAGAAAGTTCCCAGAAAAACAGGATCCCCAGGAGACACAATGTCCACCCTCACAGCCACAAGGACAGATGATGTATATTTTGCATACGTTGCAGGGCTGACTTTTGCAGCATTTTCCCTAGCCCAGGAGGTATTAAGTTTACTAGTTAATTATAATGTTTTTCAGGACAGAATGGAATGTAGGGGTAGACTTAGCATAACTTTACACACTAGTCTTCTTGAATTACTGGGTTGTCCCTGACCAGGTGCAATCACCACCCCAAGGCCAAAACGAGAGGACAGCTTGCTCTTGATTTTAATCAGCAAGGCACTCCGAGGTCTGGTGCTTAAGCAGAAATGATAGCTATGAGAGGGGAGATATCTGTTGCTGCCTGGCAGCAAGAGACCTTGCAAACTTGCCATACCCTCACCAGGAATTTTCACTCAACCGGTGAGTTCAGGATGGCTCCCAACAGTTAGCACTCATGAAATACTGTGTAGCAGAAATAGCCCTAGAAGCCTACTAATATAAGGCACACACTCATATTTTTAATGTTCATATTATTTCCACATTCCCTTTGCTAGGTCTCTCCCTGCATTAAAAAATAGAAGATGATTGTTTGCTTTGTGTGATGTAAATTTGAAAATATGTTGTGGTGCCATTTTTCTAGGTAAAAAATACTTTCTAAAACTCCATTTGGTCAACAAATCTTTAAAATCAAATAAAGCCTAAATTTTCTCCCTCATGTTCCTTAATATGCTAAGCTTGAAAAATGAAAAACATTGAAAGAGAGCTACTGTGTGGTGGAAAAATTATGAACACATTAAATTTCATTTGCACTATTGAAAGAAATTTTAATTGCATATTCAATTGCATGTTTTCTTCTCTCGTAAGACGAAGCATCAAAACTCAACGTCAAGTCCTGTTGTAAAACAAGAGGAGCTTTAAGAACTCTTATCCAGTCATAATTATTAACTATATAGTTATTGGGCAATAACTAATTGCTTCACCTATTAGTTATTTTAAACATTCCATACTTAATTTAGGTGTTGATTCATACAAAGTTTCTCCTCATGTCTAGCTCCTGCCTAGCCTTTGGCCCAAATGAATCAACCGTGTTTCCATTTCCAGTTGTGATATTATTTTGATGTATGACTTCATCACTCATGAAGACTTTAAGTTCTTCACAGCATTTTGACTGAGATGGAGGTGACAGGTCATAAAGAAGTACAATGTGGAGCATCAGAGCCACAGTGACTGTTCTGAGGAGTTGGTATATACCGTGAAGCACTTTGCCCAATATGGATATCTTAGCGCATACTTTCTTTGATAATCATAAGTATTTGTCTTAAAATACTTGATCATAAACATTAAATATTGGACAGATAATCCAGAAGAAAACATGACAGAAAATTTGTATCCTTTAAGAACATCAAGTAATTGTGAACTATTATTTTTTTAATGTTTATTTATTTTGAGAAAAAAAAAGAGATAGGAAGTAAGCGGGGAAGGGTCAGAGAGAGAGGGAGACAGAGAATCCCAAGCAGGCCCCCCAGCTGTCAGCACAGAGCTCAAACTCACAAACCATGAGGTCATAACTTGAAGAATGCCAGCATCTAAGACAGGCACTGCTGATCTGAAACTGGGGCAGGAGTCTTTACCTTAGCCACCTTACTTCTTAAGGACTGGAGGAGTGTGTGAGCCTTGGTGGTAACTGAAGGTTATTTGCATATCCTGGATGCTATATAGGTATCTGGTCATCTATAGAGCTCAGATGGGAAGCAAACTAAACTTATGGTATTTGACTGTAATATCTGTAGTATTCAAGGGGTTAATGCCATCCTGTAAGGAAGAAACAAGTAGGTTTAACTAATTGGAAATGAAAAAACCCTGTGTGGACTCTGAGGATTATCATGAAATTGGGGTGACCCTGTGAAAATAGCATTTAAACGTTAAAAAGCGATGGAATAGTAGCTGAGTCCTACCCTGAAAGGAGAGCCCTTATGTATGCAGGAGGAACGAATTCTATTTCAGCCAAGCAGCCTCAATTTGGACTTAAATGGTATCCCATGGTAAGAGCATCAACAGGGAGTATGTATATGTTTTCCATTGCTGCTTTAGCAAACTACCACAAAGTTATCAGCTAAAACAATATAAAAATATTATCTTAACAGTTCTGAAGGAAAGAGTTCTAAAATGGGTTATTGGGGTTATATCCTCTCTGGAGGCTCCAGAGAAGAATCTATTTCCTTGCCTTTTCCAATGTCTAGAGCCCACCCACATTCTTTGGTCCTTGCCTCTCTTTTTAACTTACAAACATTTTTGTAATAATGTTGGGCCCACATCAATAATCCAGGACAATCTCTGCATCTCAAGATCTGTAACTTAATCACTTTTGCAAAGTTTCTTTTGCCTTATAAGGCAACATATTCATAGGTTCTAGGCATTAGGACATCTTTTGGGGGCCCATTACCCTACCTACCGCAGGGAACATTGTCAGGAGTGGGCACTGACCCCTGCATCTGTGGCAAGGACTGGTCCTCTGCTCACAATTCTAGCTCCTCTCTCTAAATACCATTTTGTTTACAGGGTTTGAATAGAATATATTCATGATGTAATAATTTTGCATTAGATAAGTTGCTGTTTATAAGAATGACATTACTGGTTATTTAGAGATCTCCAAAAACTATTACACATAACCCTTTCAAAATTTTTGTTTCAAGCCATATCTTAGTCAAGTGGGAGATGAATCCAAGTTAAAAATACAATTATAAGTAATTAAATTAAGCTCAAACCAAGTTGTGAATATCAAAATGTCATTCAGGTCAATCTAAGTTATTATCTTAAGTGCTACTTTAAAAAATGAATACAAGAAAAAAACTGAATACAAGTCAATATTTTTGAACAAAATAAAGGTGTTCAGAGCATGCTTACTTGATTTAGGCAGTGATGGGTTCAAATCCAAGCTGTGGGACAGAAGGGTTGGAAATTTAATCCCACGTGGTTAAAACACTGTCTTATGATGGATGGTAGTAAGTAGAGAAGTAAAGGGGGAAAAGCATGTTTTTTTTAAAGAATTTACAGTAAACATTAAGACGACTAAACTAAGGTTGCTAACTTTGTAAAAAGGTTGTTTAGGGTAATTAAAATAGGGAGAGGTAGATAAATACAGAAATTCATAGTAGCAAGAAAATTAAAAACTACCTCTCCCCAAAAGGAAAGCATGAAACAAAGTAAGGAGCAGTGTGCAAATTTTGTCAATAAATATAATTAGATTGAGCATTTTATTGAAGATGAAGACTGAAGACTGGAATATACATCAAATTACATGGAATCTGAATGATTGAAAATAAACTAATAAGCAGCATTTCCCACATGAAAAAAGTAAGCTGCAGTGGTAATGTTAATTTTAGACAAGTTGAGAATTAAAGCCAAAATTAAGTGGGCCGAAAGCTGCTATTCATATTTAAATAAAAACATAATATTCATTTTTGGTGATGCTTACTGAAGTATCACAACATATATATTAAAGATGTAGGGGAAAATAGAAACACAAATGGTGTAGAATAACTGTCTTTGTTATTGATAGGCTAAGTAGAAAATATGGAAAATTAGAATAATATGATTAATAAAAATGGTTTATATATAAACAATTTAACTCAAAAAGAGATAGAAAAACCAATTTTCCAATTTCCATGAAATCTTTAACACAGAAAACAACATATCAAACAATAAGGTAAATTTAGAATATTTCAAATGGTGTCTCAGTTGCTTAAGTGTCGGATTCTTGACTTTGGCTCAGATCATGATCTCATGGTTTGTGAGTTCAAGTCCCACATCAAGTCCCTAGAAAGCCTGCGTGGGAATCTTTATTTCTCTTTCTCTCTGCCCCTTCCCTACTTGCATTCTCTCTTCTTTCAAAAATAAATAAATATTTTGAAAATTCAAATGGCAGAAATAATTCATGGTAGATTTTTTTTCTGAACAAAAGGCTATAAAATTTGAAATTTGTAACTAATATTTTAGAGTAAGTGAAACATCCAAACATTTGTTAGTTGCTACAGTAACACTTCTCCTCGGTAACAAGTGGATTATAGAATATCACTATTGACAAAGTGTTGGGGGTGCCTAAAGTGGTGACAGTATTAAATTTATAATCAAATGTTTCTATTATTATTTTTTATTTTTAAATGTTTATTTATTTTTGAGAGAGAGAGACAGAGTGTCAGTGGGTGAGTTAGACACAAAATCCAAAGCAGGCTCCAGACTCTGAGCTGTCATCACAGAGCCCGATGCGGGGCCCGAACGAATGAACCACGAGATAATGACCTGAGCTGAAGTCGGCGCCCAACCAACTGAGCCACCCAGGTGCCCCTCAAATGTTTCTATTATTGAATATGGGTTTAATTTATTTGTCACCGAATAAAAATCACACCTTAATAAGCATATTTGCACATTTTTTCCTCCGATAGTTTCTTAGATATGGAGTTTTTGGGTTAAATGGCATGCATTCTTTATATGCATTTGATTTGTATTAAAAGCTTATTTTCTGGGAACATTGAAAACGTAAAAATATTGATTATTGCCTCTAATATAACATGATAAGAATTAACTGCAAAGTCATTAATCAAATGTGTATAAGATGTTTACTCTATTTTGTCCCTCAATTAATATCAACTCTATCTTTGAGCTAGTCTTATGCAACAGAATAAGTAACTTGGCTGATCTCATTGTTCAGATAGTTTTAAAGTCAGAGTCAGAGTTTTTATTGTCAAGTATCCCAAACTAGGTCACAGAGCCTTGTGGGCTCCCATGTTTTTGTCTTTTCTTGACTGGTCTATGGTGCTGATATACCCATTGTTGATTTTGACCTGTGGCACACTTGGGGATCCAGCTGAGCACCTATTGTACTGTTTGCTGTGGAGGATTCTAGAGAAGCAGTCCGTGAAGTGTGACCCGCCAAAGTCCCTCTGATACACGTTTTATTCGCTGCCAAGCTGCCAACCTTCCAAACTAGCTCAGGGCCTATTCCCATTAGAAAACACATATATCCCTCCACTTTTATGGATTTCTTTAAATGTTTTCTTCCTCTCTCTCAATTGAACTTCTATATGTGTATTGTATTTTAGATGTATGCGTGTGTGTGTGCATGTGTGTGCGTGTTACATACATACTGGCTTATGTACTGGCTTATCTGGGTTTATTTTTATTTTGCATGTTTTTGTTTTTTAGCTGAGCACCAGTCTCCATGAGAGCTTCAGATGAGAAGTACCCATTAGGCTCATGTTACAAATTGCAAGGGAAATTCTGGGAATGGGGACCATCAGGATGGAGGCACAAGTCACTTTCTCTATACACCGTGATTAACCCCTTGCCTTCCAAGATTTGCCTATTTTTTTTTCAACTTTATTTATAGGCTCATCTCTGATGATGGGGAAGACAGAAACCAGCTCTTTGGTCTTCTTCATTGATTTAGTCTTACATCTTGCATAGTGTAGAGTTTTACCATTTTTAAGTTGGGAATCATCCTCCACAAATAAAGGTGGGGATGGTTGCAGGGGGAGGTAAGATGACCCAGAACTGGTAGTTGACATCCTCAGACACTATAATGGAATAGCCTCATATGTCACTCCATTAGAGCCCTGACAATTGACAATGTAGTACTGACAAAATAATTAATGTGCATTAAAATGTAACGGAATATGCACTGATGTATCTCTGAATTAACTACATGTTAATGGAAGCATTACAGACCAACGCTGAAGGGATATCTTTATTTAATAAATAGTACGGTGAAAAGTTATTTTCTAGATGAATTGAATAATTAAATGGGAGAAAAATATGGAGGAAAATAACTTTGAATGTAGATTTGTTTCAAATAAATAATATTTAGCTATGAAAATGAAACATCTTTATTTTCTGAGGCTGAGGTAATTGAACCTCAGAAAATGTGCAAAACAAAGACCACTTTTGAAATTACTCTTGGAGAAAGAACTTCAGCTAATAGAGAAATGGGTCTAAGAGGACAATGCCATGGAATTATCACCCAGGTGGTGTTATTATTGCCTTAACATGCAGGAATAACCAGTCAAAAAGTCCAAAGCAATCCATAATCAAAATTGCAGGTGATTCTAATATGACCTGGGATATAAGTGATGTTGGAAATCAGTGGGGGTTGACAATGGTTTACAACGTAGCTAGGAATACATTTAAGAAATTGATAGTTAAAAATAAATGCAAATTTGCGCTCTGATTAGACATAATCGTACATAAAAATAGTATGTCTGCATTCTATTTTATATAGAATTCAAGATGTCATCAATGATAAAACACACCATTATTTCCATTACCGTTAAGAAGAAAAAATGCTGTCAACTATGAAAAACGGGGTTGCCAATTAAGACACAATGCTTCAGGGGGGACCTGGGTGGTTCAGTCGGCTGAGTGTCCAACTTCAGCTCAGGTCATGATCTCACAGTTTGTGAGTTCAAGCCCCACATAGGGCTCACTGCTGTCAGCCTAGAGCCCACTTCAGATCCTCTGTCTTTACTTTACTTTGTCCCTCCCCTGCTCACGCTCTGTCTCTCAAAGACGTTAAAAAATGCTTTTTATCAGTTATAATTTTATTCATATTGCAAGAGGTCTTTTAGACATTATTCTTATAAAAATATAAAAGGGAAAACCAAAATAAAACCAGTTAACCTATTCATAAACCTTCTTCACACTCTTCTGAGTCCAACTCTTCTAAATGTGTTTTTAATTTAACATCATTGTTGTTTGTGGTTTTCTTCACAAAATAAACCTCTGTGCTGTAAAGAGTGGCAATGTAGTATTTTAAAAAGAATTCCTAGGAGTAAAAGTGCTATACGTTGCAGATAGAGCAGGACTACATTAAATTTTTTTTAATGTTTGTTTATTTTTGAGAGAGAGAGTGCATGCTCCTGCTCAATGGGGGAGTGGCAGAGAGAGGGAGACAGATATTCCAAAGCAGGCTGGAAGCTATCATCACAGAGCCCAATGTGGGACTCGAACCCATGAAATGTGAGATCATGACCTGAGATCATGACCCGTATCCTTTCGTTCCTAGGGATTAAAAGTACTCCATTCTCCACCGTTTATCTCTGGGATTTTCTTTCAAACTGCTGACACCTCTTCTGAGGGTAATGATGCTGGCATATTCCTGCATGCTCAGGGAATGACAACTGTGTCATACCTTTACTACCTGGCCAACCATGTTCATAAAACACTATAGATTTCAAACCCACCTTGATTGTCGAGAAAATATATTATAAAATACATGCATTTTAGAAGCCACAAAATATAACTTTCAACCAGCTAAGAGAATGCAACCTTCCTAATATAAAACAGGAAAGGAGAAAAAAAAGGAAAAAATAAAGAAACTATGGTAATATATAACACTAAGCACTACACAGAAGAAATCTCATTGAGTCATTTCAATAAATGTGAGTTCAACTCAAAACTCTAAAGATAGAAACACACAGATTGGATTTAAAATAAGGTTGAGCAGTATATTGTTGTATTAGTCAAGATCCCATCAAAGAAAAATAGTCTCAGTATTTGGAGGGGATTTAAAACAGGAATTGTTATGCAGATGTCGGATGTGCACAATACAGAAGATGGTTAGCAAGAACAAAAAAGAAGGAGTGATGCTCAAATACCAGAAGTTTGCTGACACTTTCTCCCTCAGGCCCAAGAGTCTAACCTGCTGATGAACTGCTAGACATTTGCCACGTCTTGTTCAGGACTATGGCTACTACCGAGGCTGTCATCCTTAGCTGTGCTGTAGTCACTACTGCTCCATTGCTTCTAGAGTCTGAAGACTCTACAAGAAACAGGAAGCAGGATGAGAGGGGCAGCTCTCCTCCTGCACCTCACAAAGTCCTCTCAAGAACCCCATTAGCAGAACTTGATAGGAAGCCAGTAGGTAAAGGAACCCAGAAAATGTCGTTGGCAGACTCCCAGCCCCCTCCAAAGCACAGTAGAATACAGGAGGGGCCTCAGACAAACATGCACATAATGGACACCATTGTCTACAGGACATGCATGAAAACAAAAGCATATGGAGCTGTTTATTTATTCACTCATTCAACAAATATTTATGGAATGCCTTCTAAGTGTTAGTTCCCCTTCCAGGTGTGGTGATATAGCAGGGAGCCAGACAGACAAAATACCTGCTCAGCATATTTTTGACCTTTTAAATCGGGAAGACAGACAGCAAACAAAATGAGCAGTTACATTTACAGTATTTTGGAACCTGACAAATGCTTTGTGAAGAGTAAAGCAGGGAGGAGGGGTAGAGAGGGCAGGGGATTTTAATTTGTTAAAAACAGGCCTTGTTTAAAAGGTCGTGTTTGAACAAAGACATGAAAAAGAAGAAAGAAGTCTGAATGAAGGATGAAATACTTATTTTAATAATACATCAAGTAAGGATTAGGTGAAAATTTAGTCGGGATAAAGAAGCATGCTATTTCTTGGTAAAGGGAATTCAGATACAGTAATCATGTACAGAATAATTTGCAGAATATCAGTGCAGCCCCAGAACCTATCAAACAACAGTGGTCAGGAGAAGGAAGAATAGGTATATCAAAAACTGTGGTTTAAATTGAGAAATCTAGCCAACAAAAGTTCTTAATATTCTAGATTTGGGTAACAAAGTATGAAAATATCAGCTCTATGTAAAATGTATATTCAACATGCAGATTCTTTTAGTTCATTTGTGGAGGAATTCATGTATAAGGCTGCAGAAGAAGCCCCAGCACATTCCAAAGAGTAAGCACTACACTAAGACTATTCTTTGACAAAATTCAATAACGTGAGAATCCATAAAGGACAGCCTGTTAAAAAACCCCTATATTTGGAGCCTAAAATAAGTATTGCTTTTATTAAGGAGGATCTCCTGGGAAATTACAAAGTATCAAATGCAATAAAAATACCACATGTAATATTTGTGAGACTTTTTTAAGAAAAGATTTTTTTTTAATGTTTGAGAGAGAGAGAGAAAGAGAGAGTGGGGGAGGGGCAGAGAGAGAGGGAGACAGAATCTGAAACAGACTCCAGACTCCAAGCTGTCAGCACAGATCCTGATGTGAGGCCTTGAACTTGTGAATTGAGATCATTTGTGAGATTTAACCCCAATATTTGTGATATGTAACCAAAGTAGAACTTAGAAATTTATATCTTTGAATGCATTTGAACATTTAACCACAGAAAATACTGGGGAAAAAAAAGTTAAAGTCAAAAATAAAAAAGCCACGGGATAAACAAGAACTCAATAATAGTGCTAATAAATAAAAGAATAAACATTTCTGAAATAGGGAACAAATACAAAAAAATGATGGACAAAAAAAATTAAAAATAAAAACTAATCAAGGGCACTTGGGTGGCTCCATCAGTTAAGTGTCTGACTTCAGCTCAGGTCATAATCTGGTTTGTGAGTTTGAGCCCCATGTTGGGTTCTGTGCTGACAGCTCAGAACCTGGAGCCTGCCTCAGATTGTGTGTCTCCCTCTCTCTCTCCCCCCCCCGACCATGCTCTGTCTCTCTCTCTAAAATAAATAAACATTAAGAAATTAGAAATAAATAATAATTATGGGAAAAAATAATTAGTAAGACTTATCTAAAAAATAAAAGCATCAAAATTGAGGATGAAAGAAAAAGAAATAAGAATCATCATGAGAGCGCCTAAAAAAATAAAGGACATCACTAACAAACTCAAATAAATCAGCAAACTTATGCTGGAGGCTATTGCAATGTACTTACCTTGTTCTCTGGGAATTTTAGCAGTGACTCTACACTGAACAATAGGTGCTAGACCTTCGTTGTAGGACACAGTGAGAGCTTGTCAAGCCATTTTTCCCCTCCTTGTTTAACTCATTCTCAGATCCAGACTACATGGAGAAGTAAGAGTCCTGCAAAAGTAGAAGACTGGAGAGGAAGGGTTTCTTTCCATTGAGAACTGCTAGAGTTATTCTAGGTTTCTCTCCATTTCCAAACAAATGATGGGTTATTTAAGATCACCTGGGGAATTTGATTTACATCTCCTGGAATTTGGGGGACAGAAGGCTAGTATTTCACATTGTCCTGGACAAGTATTTTAAAGATGAGAGACTGTGGTGAGGACAGATCTGTTGTGACAGAGTCAACAGTACCTACTGTTCTTTATAGAGTTTGAGAGGAACTGGTGTGAATATGTGTTTCCTCCAGGCTCCTTCATTTGGAGTGGAAGCCTGGAGAGATGAGAGCCACAGAGATGGAGTCCGTGTGTGGTGCACACCAAAGCCAAGAGCTGAGGAAAGGAGTCACACTTTACTGGCCAGAGACAGAATATCCCATATAAGGGAGCTATAGATGGTGGCACCTCAGAAACAGATCCTTAGAGATGGGTCTGGGGTGCCTGGATGGTGCAGTTGGTTCAGCATCTTGGTTTTGGCTCAGGTCATGATCTCAGAGTTTATGGGTTCCAGCCCAGTGTTGGGCTCTGTGCTAATGGTGTGAAGCTTGCTTGGGATTCTCTCTCTCCACCCTCCTCCCACTCTCTGTCAAAATAAATAAACATTAAAAAAAAATGAGTCCTGAATGAACCCTCTAAGTACCAGTACACTTGTAAATAAGGGAACTCACAATATTTATTCAGAACAAATACTGTGGGATCACGCTATCAAAGAATTGTAAAGGAGTTAGGAGAGTAAAACATTCAGAGAGTGAAACATTAATGTTAACTGAATAACTGACATAAACTTCTCTTGATTGCCGGGCCTGGTTTTGTCATCATATCATTGTGGTATTATATACTGGAAGACACAAACAATAGTCTTCGGCATAGCACTGTTTGTAATAGTAATAAGAAAAAAGCAGAAATAACTCCAAAATACACCAGTAGGTGATGGGAGAAATAAGTCTTGGAAGATGCACACAGAGGACCATTGTATACCATGTAGAATGAATTAAAACCAGAAAATAAAAACTCAAAGAACAAAGCTGGAGTGCTGGGTGGAAGTCATTTTTATTGCAAGGCAGGGCCCAATCCAACAAGCCATCTAAACTTGGACGATGGGCTTTGAGGGAGGAAACATGCGGTAGGTGTTTTGAAGCTGAAAAATCTCAAATTATCTCAGTCCTACATTAGGAAAACAAAGTCCCAGAGTGTAGCTGATTAGCTGGCAATGTCTGCAATGACTGGGGAAGGTGTCTGGCACATCTCACTGTGATCTTTGCATCAGAATTTGGGCACCTGGTTACCTTTGTTGTGTAGATGAGCTTCTTGTAATTAGGATATCCATTATTTTTTTAGTCAGGTCAGGTCTATCCCACTGCCAGCAGGCTAGATAGGCAGGTCAGGCGAAATATCATCCTGGGCAGCTCTCAAAAACATAATATTGAATGCAAAAGCATATTGCAGCACCATTGAGGAGTGAGAATCATTAATGTAAATTATGTAAATGAAAGAGCACATGCAAAAATTGTGGCATATTGTGTTATTTTGAGCATATTTGACAAGACTATTCTTGGGATCATTATTAGCTCCATGTGGATTTTTTTTTTTTTGCTTACTCCTTCTAGACACAGAAATCAGGAGAGAAAAAGCTAAAGCACATTTAGCTTGACTTTATGTACTGTTCCATCAACACGAAAATAAATGAGTATCTGCTTCTGTTTTCCTGCAGTTCAGAGCTAGCACCAGGCATGAGGGCCTTGGTTGATTTGTGTGGAGTGAGGTGTTGGAGTTCCGGGCTCCCGCACCGCTATGTTTACATGCCCCAGCCATCGCTTGTAAACTGACAACGTAGGGAATGATGGTCCCTGTCTTCCTTTCAGCTTTTCCCATTCTGCCTTCAGTGCTGAAAAATGGAGACAAGAAGCTCTACGTTAAAGCCAGACAGACGTCTCTGGAGGAGCCATTGCCTTGCAGGGATTTCTGGGGAGAGCTGTAGGCATCAATATTTCCTTTTCATCTGGTGGCAAAAATTCAAGGACCAGGGGAATCTCTCAAATATTTATAGGAGCTACCTGCCCATGCCAATGCCTAGGCTCTCATCAGACTTAAAGAAAAGCACGGACCTTGTCATCAAAGGCAGGTACTTTCAAAGGATAAACAACTCACATTCTCATAGATCTTTCATGCGAACACAAATCTTCTTTCTGCTGAATGTGTTAGTGTAGATTCGCTAATGATCTGTTTTCTATCCCAGGAAACAAAGAATGTTGAAATTATTCTTCCATATGAACATTTCCCCCCTTGGGAAAAATGACAGCAGGATTGACCAAGCTTCATATTAAATCCCTATCTCTGACTGTCTTTAGTTTAGTTTTCCAAGTAGGAAGCCACTGGAGCAAGGTCCTCAGATCCACTGTGCAGCTGCTGGAGCCTAGCTGGGTGGTCAGATCCCAGGTTGGCTATTTTCCTCGCCCTCATCCCAAACCTGCAAACTGCTGGCATGGCATTTTAACTGCAGAAAATATGACCCTTTACCCTTTTGAAAGAATCTGCCATCCACCATTTAATAATGTAGGCTGCATTTCCCTATGCTACTTTTTTTGTTTTTAGACTTCTTTAGGATTGTCAGACGGTTTTATTTTCACAGCCAGACCTCCAAGGTTCTGCAGCAAACTCTTCAATGGATTTTTACAATTTCTGTGACCTGCTTTCTTTTTTTTTTTTTCGTTTCTGTAACTTTTAATAACTCAACCCATTTCTTCCTTGCAACTGCATTAGCAGTACTGTGTAGTGCAGGATTCAAGACACTTCTGAACTGTTTGCGAGCAGGCTTTTCAACTGGCTATTTTAAAATTTGCTTTTGATAGGGCACCTGGGTGGCTCAGTCGGTTGAGCGTCCCACATCACATCGGCTCAGGTCATGATCTCACAATTCGTGAGTTCGAGCCCCATATCAGGCTCTGTGGTGACAGCTCAGAGCCTGGAGCTTGCTTCGGACTCTGTTTCTCCCCCTCTCTATGCCCCTCCCATGATCATGGTCTTTCTTTCTCTATCTGTCAATGATAAATAAACATTAAAAATTTTTTAAAAATTTGCTTTTGAACCAATATTTACTAGAGTGCAATAATTATTCTTTCATCTTTGCTGAATTCTTTATATTATCTGTTAAGTGAAGCCATAACTGTATAGAATATATAGAAGTGATATAATTTTATTTATTGCCAGTAGCTAAACACTTGCTGAAAGCTATGAATTTCCCCAAATACGTTGATTTCTTTAGTAGATGTGCAAGTTCACAGACATATTCAATAAATACAAGTTTTTGATTGGTTCATTCTATTTGTACACAATCAAGTCTGTTAGAAAACTTTTGAAGTCAATTTAATCAGCTGACCAATTAGGTCGGTTTAGGTGAATTCACCAACCTGATATGATTGCCTATCTTGTGGCCATGGTCCCCACCATTGTAATAGCTTCAAACGTGATCTGACTCATGTCCAGAAATCTTGAGAACTAGTCAGCCTTAATCCAAGCTGATTCTGAGCAATGGAAAACAGATCATGATACTTAATTTTTAATCCTGTTGACAGGTCATTTTACTACCTCCTACTTCCCCCACAATGATCCTTTTTTGATGCCTTTGTCTCTATCTGTGTCTTAGGGAGTTCAGTGCTTCCATCTTCTGATTCAGGCCCTCACCAGTCTTCTGCAGAGGACTTGGGAACGCTAACCTCCGCTTGACCCTTCTACAAACTAAAGCCCTTGTTATTATGGTCAGATTTTCATGCTTCTAACACCCAGCTTCATTTTGATTTCTGCATTTACCATTCTTTCCTCTTCCTTTTTATTCAATAATTTTAATTAATCAATTTGGGTATAATATTTATTGACTCTTTCCTGTGTCTAACATTACATCAGACACATGATAAAAAATGAAAGGCAATTCTTATCCTTGACGGGTTTATATTCAAGTGAGAAAATTCAACTCACACACACACACACACACACACACACACACACAATTTCAACACTTAGCAGTACAAACTCCCTGAACATAATTCAAGAGGGTAGGCCGAGGAGCAGTGTGGCATGGAAGTTAATGCCTGCTCCAGCAGTCTGACTGCCTGCTTGCCACTTTGAAATCATGTAACCTGGGGTAAATTAAAAAAAATCATGCCTCAGTTACTTTACATTTTATTCAAAACAAATATTTAATATTTTATTTTATATTTGAGAGAAAGAGAGAGACAGAGCACGAGCAAGGGGGGGCAGAGAGATGGAGACAGAATCTGAAGCAGGCTCCAGGCTCCGAGCTCTTAGCTCAGAGCCTGATGCAAGGCTCAAACTCATGAGCAGAACAGGGAGATCATGACCTAAGCCAAAGTGGGATGCTTAACTGACTGAGCTGTCCAGATGCCCTTACATTTTAAATGAAGAGACCTGTAAGACTCCTTCATAAGATTGTAGTGAGAAGAAAATGAAATGATACACATATAAAACTTAGGCTAATTCTTGGCACATAGCATATAGTTAATACATGTTCTTATAATTAATGTTACTACCTACCCCAGTCTTGGGAGATAGAAGAGCGAATTTCACACAATAGGCAGATTATCTTTTGGGTGAATGAGAACAAGGCTTTGAGCTATGAGATTTTTGTTTGGCTTCTGAATCTGCCACTAGAAGACTGTAGTCCCTCCAACTTTCTAAAACTCAACATTTGTTTAGATGTAATATGAATGGATTTTAGTACTTTGTTGGATTTATTTTCCCTTAAATTTGGGTTATCTATGGATACTTATAGACATTAGATTATGTCTTCATTTTAGCTTTCACGATTAACATTATAAAAAGACAACATGGGATTTTCTTTCTTAGCCCTTGACAGCATATTAGACATAATTTTTCTGGTCACTTGCAGGTATTAAAATGATCCCATTTTTAGATATTAGAAAGTCTAATACAACTGTAATCAAATGGCCGACAGTAATGGAAAAAATTGAGGTCATGTACCACTTGGTGGAGTGCAATGAGAACTTCAGTGACATTCTTGCTAAAGGCACATCATCCAAAACTTATCATGAACAACAGAAGACAAACCCTAATTCTAGAACATTCCATATTGTACTGGCTTGTAATTTTCATATGTGTCAAGGTCATGAAAGTCAAGGTAGTTATGAAAGACAAGGAGAAACTCTTTCAGATTGAAGGGCATTAAAGAGACAGAAAAGCTAAGTGCAATGTGTGCTCTTGGACTGGATTTTTTTGCTTTAAAGGAAATTCCTGGAACAACTGGAAAGTTGAGTGGAGTGTGAGGATTTGATGCTGGTTAGGTATCATATTGGTTTCTTGATTTTGATAGCTGAATTATAATTATATAAAAATGTCCTTGTTTATGGAAATTACATGCTGAAGTATTTGAAAATGATGGAACATTGTATTAGCAACTTACTTTCAAATGATTCAGGAAAAAATTATTTGTTCTTCTGTCTCTTCTATCACTTTAAAATTATTTAAGTTTTTTTTTTACAATATTTTTCAACAGGCCTGAAAAGAAATATATGTATCTATATATCCAGTTCTATGTTAAATTAAAAAGTCAGCCTTTAAAAAAATTCAACATTAATTAAATAATTTTATATTTAATTAATCAATAGCATGATTAATACCTCTTTATTAAATATAATAGATATTAGTAGATTAATTTCTGCTTCCTCCTCTTGTTTAGTCCTGACATGCACTATTGTAGACCACACAGAGAAAGGAATATAGTCTGTTCTATTTTCTCTGCTTCATGGTCTGCTCCTCACCTCTACGGCTCCTATTTTTTCTGGGTCTGGGACATGGAAATGGTGATGAGAAGGAAGGATAAAGCCCTATCTGACTGCTACACACTGTATCATTTCCTGATGCTGATAACGCATGCTCCACAGTACTCCCAACTCCTAACCTCATCAACAACACCCCTGGGTTTCTTAGTAGGGTTCTTTCTCTCTCTTGCTATCTCTTTTAATTATTTATATTGAGAGAGAGAGAAAGATAGAGAGAGAGAACCAGTGGGGAAAGGGCAGAGAGAGGGGAACAGAGGATCCAAAGCAGGCTATGAGTTCTGAGCTGTCAAACACGGAGCCCAATGTGGGGCTTGAACTCACAAATCATGAGATCATGACCTGAGCTAAGTCAAGCATTCAACTGACTGAGCCATCCAGGTGCCCCTAATAGGCTTCTTTCAATATCATCCTAGACCCATTAACTTCTGAGTGTCCACTTGGTCTCTAGGAAAATTCACCACTTCACTTTGTCAAGCTCTGAAGTTTCAGGCTCTTCTCAGTCATGCTGTCTATTCCCGTTCAAACTCTGAGAGTACTCCAATCTTATCTCTAAGCTTTGAGTTCATCCTAACTGGTGCCAAGGAACTGTCTCCATTCGTTCCTAAGCTTCAAAGGAATCTCCAGTGCTCTGCTCTAATCTTAAGTGGGGATATGACTTTGTGAAGCTCATCAAGCATTTGGAAGAGAATTAGAGGCCAGTCTTGCCTTACGTGGACTGGGAGAACGGCATAGAGTGGGGAAGAAACACCAACACAGTCTCTACTCCTGCATATTTCCTTCAAATAATCTTCTTTCCTGAATAAATTCTCAGACATATGGCAGAATCCTCTACAGGCTTCTTGGGTTTTTGTCACCTTTTAGCTAGTTATAAATCTCACATTAATCTAAATAATCTCATAGTATGATAAATGATGTATTTTTGCTGAAACTGAATTCATATAAGCAACACAAAGAAGGTACTCATGATGAAGACAGAGATTCTTCTGATTTTATCTTACCTATACTGTGTAGTAACTCATTTCCTTTCCCTACTCACACTGCGAGGTATCTTTATGCATTTGGCTATTAAATAGACTGGCGGAATTTTCTTATGGCTCAAAATTACAGCTTTTAACACTTACACGATTATGAACACAATTGCAATTATAAGATTTTCCAATTGCATGGTAGTTAAATGCTGTTCATTTGGATGGTTAAGAATATCTTTGTCTTTAAATGATCACTGGATTGGAGACCTACAATATGTAGATGAACCCTAATTTGAAAAACATTGGCGTACACCTAATAATCTTATGTTCTTTTCCAAATATAGAATCACTATGATTCTAACAGCATAAAACATTCTCTTGCAATTAATTTTTTTATATGGATGAGGATACTCTGGTGTCATCAAAATCAGATTTGACCTTTAAAAACAGTAAACCTATTTCCTTTTTATAGAAAACACCCTTTCCTAACAGTTTTTTTTCCTTAAAAAATGATGTGGCAAACTTGCCTGTAGATATATATATGAGATATATTGTCTGGTAGACAGAGCTACATAAGAGAGAGGCAAGAGTCATGCTGGAAACAAAAGGCAAGCTTAGCTCTCCCTGGTTATCTTAACCCAGTGTCGAACCATGTTAAAAAGTTCCTGGAAGGTCTTCCTGTATTGTTGGAAGTTGTTAGTATGCCTGCTTCTTTGAGTCTATCTGTATAACTTTCGGGTTTGGAGAAACATGAGACAGAGAAGTAAAGAAAAATCAAGTGAAACCCACCTTCATGTCCCTTGGCTATAGCTACTTCATCGAATGTTCCTCCCACATGCTTTTAGCACAAGATGAAGATTTGACTGAGTATATCAAGGTTCCAAGAACCATATTTTCCATTTCATTATATTCTTCACAGTTTTACATGTTGATGCATATGTAGAAATTTCCCAGTAGACTCGTGATGTTCAGATAAATGCCGAATATGGCTCAGCTAGTTACTGACAGGCTTACAAGGAAATTTTCTGTGAAATCCTGGTTTCAGTCTTTTGTAATAAATATGCAACTAAAAAGAATAATGAATGGCCTTTACTAAGTTTTACTGCTTGTTTTTCTGAGGCCCCCATGGAAGAAGTTTGTCCAGAATAGATCATTTAAACTCTATTCAAATCAACAGAAAATCACAGGTTTTCCTCCCAGGAACATAACTCAGGTTCTACTCTAAGATGGTCCACTTTTTCGTTTGTTTGTTTGTCTGTTTTTTTTCAGTTTGCTTTCTTGATTTTGACAGTTTATTATTTGTAACCATGCTGTGCAGGAGACAATAACATTGTGGGTCTCTCATTCTCTAGGGTACAAATTGAGAAAACCGATTGTTTCCCAATAGTTTGAACTCAAGAATTTAATAATATTACTAAAGTTTCTGGGAAAATATATTCCATTTTGATGTAGTATATTTCCTGTTTTTCCTACCTGGAAAATTTATTGATTTTTTTGTTTATTTTAAGTAGGCTTCACCCACAGAGCAAACCCCAATGCAAGGGTTGAACTCATGACCTTGAGATTGAGCTCTGAGCTGAGATCAAGAGTCAGACACTTAACTTACTGAGCCATTTAGATACCCCTTAGTGATGGGTTTTATCTGAAACAGAGTGATAAATCTTGTTTTTCTTGTCATGTGCTTATTTCTACTTAAATTGTATTTGTCCTATTTTCAGTGAGAAAATTGTTTTAAACAACTGGTTATGGAGTTATCATTTGCAAATTGCCCCTTATTTATATTTGTACTAACAAACAATAACGAAGGACTGCATAGATATAGCCGGCAACAAAAAATTTACATAATAGCCAGATCAGGAGAACTCATTAGCTTCCAAAACAATGTTCATGCTAGGTAGATAAAAACTAGGAATCATGTTTGATTAAAATAATCCACATTTTGATCAATAGCTGGGCAGACTTAAAAATTACCTAATTCAAGAAATAAGACATCATGTTTTTGCTGTTTAAATCATCAGATGTAATTCAATTACCACTAGGCAATTTTGGGCTGATTTTAATTTGCATACTTTATATCAATATTCACTACCATATGACTTTTCCAATATATACTATAAAGGTATATATTATATACTATGTTTAAAGCACTATAAACAAAAAGGAAGAGATAGATTTAATCAGGATTATCTCAGTGAAATATCTTTAAGCCAATAGCTAAAAATAACTGGTCACATAAAGCCACTAATCAAAATCAAAGGAGAAAAACATTCTTAGCACCATTCTCATTTTCTCTTGGTAATTGGTTTTCTTTCTTCATACCTTTGGAATTAGAACAGACTTAGCAGGGGAAGAAAAAAAGGCACATAGGGAAAATGAGAACTCAACAGATCCACAGGATTAACATCAGCTCTCTTTCCAGATTTGTTAATGACAGACTTGCTCATAAAGTTCTTAACTCTAGGAAATCTCATTCATTGGTAAGCCACTTTTAGTTTTCTTTGTATTTGCAGCAGAACATGTGTATTTGACTCATTTTTGTTCCTTGCATTTTCTTTTTAATGGTAGTCTGAAATAGTAGTGTGGGATGGCAAATGTTGAAATAAAAATTGTCTTTCTCTTGATTAGCCTTTAAAAAAACTAGAGAAACTTTAAAACAAGGTAGAACTGTGTCCTTCCTCAATGTCCTGCTCTGTGTGTCTCTATTATTGCTTTTCAAGCAACAATGAACTAACTATTTCGTAATAGATGTCTGTAGACTCCTTTAGACATGAGTCACCACCAAAGGAGAAGTCCGGAACTCAGAGCAGTGGAGCAGGAGTATCTTTGTACAAGGAATCTAGTCAATTCCCTTGGCTTCTGTTCCTCAATTACTCCTGAAAGCTGGCAGTCAACCCTTCACTTATAAATCCCCAGAGGAAACAACACAATTCTCTCAAATTTTAGAATCAGGATTTTCCCCTTATTTTACCTCTTGAATTCATTACTATTACTGTATTATTATTATGACACCAGGTTATGAAAGTAAAACATTTTCACTGAAGACAATATGAATACTAAAGAATACCAGGGATACTAAATTACCTAATCCAAAGATCAGATGGTGTTAATAATTTGGATATATATTTATTTCTATGCACACACACACTTAGGTATCACATATGTTTTTTTTTTTTTTAAATTCGGATCTATACTCTGGTTGCATAACTTCTCACTAGACAGTATTTTATGTACAAAACAAATGTGATATTTAAATAGCTCCCATATGTTTTCTAATCAGTATCCTTTTGTAATACCTTTAGATTAGTTGTTTTTATTATAAATAATATTTTAAGAAATATTTTAATGTAACTTGCAGATGTTTCACATTATTACTTTAAATCAATTTTCTAGAAATTGAATTGTTATGTCAAATAGTATACACTTAAATTTTGATACATGCTACAAAGCTGTTATTAAAAAGTTGGATGTGTAATTTAGATTCCAACAGCAGAGAGTACTTGTTTCTCAGCACCATTGTCCCTGGTATTCACTGGATAGCAAGATTTTAAAACTATCTCACTAATATGATAGATAAGATATTAATCTTGTTATCTTAATTTTAATATCATTCATCAATAAAGCAAAAATATTACTGTAACATGTTTCTCTATTTCCTCTTGTGGTCCTGCCTACGCATGTCATTTGCTAATTGTCTTTATTCTGACATGTAAATATATTTTACATATTCACTATATTTGTCTCAAATCCTGTCTCCAGTTTAAACTTTGCATATTAATTTTATTATGGTGTTTTTGAGATATTCTGCTTCTTGCAGTCAACTCTCCATTCTTGTCTTTGCTTAAATGCATAGCTTTTTCATATCAAGGCTATGCTTCTTTATTACTTTTAATCTCTGCAGCATTTCACTTAGTGGGAAAGTGATATCTTCCAAAAAAGTTTAAAATATTGGCCATTTGAACTGCTTGGTTATGCCAATTTCAACTACTGAAAACTTTTTCAAAATTCCCCAATATTATTGTTAGGAGCAGAATTTGCCTATTTTAAGTTGACTTTCATTTCAGAAAAATATCCACTTTATTGAGAATTTGTAATATATTAATATAGAATTGTGCTTAAAATATTCTTTTTAACTTCTTTTGTTTGAGAATCTCCTTTTTGTTTCTTAATTTGAGTTTTTCTGTCTTCTCTTTTTTTCCTGAATTATAGTAGCTAGTGTTTTGTTTAGGTTATAAAATTCTTCAAATATTTTTTCAATATCTAATATGAATTTTATTATTTTCTACATTCTTTGGTATGACTGCCTTCAATAACAAGATTTCAAATAATAGGGAAAACATATTTTTCCTATTTTCTTGAGTATTTCACATTTCATCTTTAAGGTACAGAGCAGTATAGTGTATGCTCAATAAATACATGTTGGATGGGTCATTGAAAAGTGGAGGTCAAGTCAGGACATGGAGGGAACCCAGAGTGAATGTAAAAGGCATAAGGCTAAGGAAAACGAACAGGGAGGTGAGGAACTATTATAACAACAAAAATTCCTTCTTTGTCTTATATACTAAATTTCACATCTTTTCAGTATAGGGATTACAGATACTCAAATTCTAATCTAATGCCGAATTTCTGGAAATGGAGGAGAGTATACTACAGACACTCGTGCCAGAGGCGGTCTCAGCTTCTTTGCCCTCTGATCATTTTATTTGGGGGCAAGATACCTGCTTTCCCACATGCGTCATATATACTGTCTCCTCTTAATCTGCACTGTAAGGATCTGATGTGAAAGAGTTTGGAATTGCTTCATACATTTCTATCACTTTGAGAAACAACATTTCTGGGGATAGTTTACAGGCATCTATGATCCACTGCAATCCAAGGCATGAGATATTTAAATTGAGGTTGAAGTTTGAGTAAGTTTTGTGAAGGAAGACTTGTAAATCTTGTAAAGTATTTCTTAAACTTACTCTCAAGAGATTAATCTCATTTTATATTCTTCACTGGGCTACATAAGTTTCCTCTGTACATAGCAAGACCTTTCCCAGAAGCCTTGGTACCTGTGGCTCACTTTTTTCCCTTGGCCATATGTTTTCTTATCTTGTCCGTTGTTAGCTGTATGCAGTGAATCAGGGGGAACACAGAGGTGCATTCAATTAATTTCTAAGCTCAAAGGCATCAATCTGCAGCTTCTTACATCCATTACATATGTTGGCAGGGATTTTTATGAAGACTGACTGCTATTTCTGAGATAGCACAAATTTAACCTGAGTGCTTGGACAGGTTTTCTTGATGACATGGTTGATTTCCAAGAGGATTTCATTTCAAACAAGGGCATGATTTTGAGAAATGGTAAAAGAGGTATTGTGGAACAGATTTATTTTACAAAGTCTTTTAAAATCCATTTTTATTAAAGTCTGAGTTTCAAAGCAAGTGTCACTTAAGTTTATATGGTAGCAGAACTCTTCGAGGATGGTGAAAAGCTTTGTGATTAATTTTTTATAGACTTTAGTTCTTAGAGCAATTTTAGTTTCACAGCAAAATTGAATAGAATGTTTAGAGATTTTCAGTATGCCCCCTGCCTCCACCCAGGCATAGCCTTTGCCTTAATCACTATCCCCCACCAGAGAAGTACATTTGTTATAACTGATGAACCTACACTGACCCATCATTATCATGCAGAGTCCAGAGTTTACATTAAGGCTCACTCTTGGTGTTGTTTATTCAATGGGTTTGGACAAATTTGTAATGACATGTAATTTTATTTTTATTTTTTGATTTTTGTTTGTTTGTTTAGAGTGCAAGAGAGCAAGCAGGGGTGGGGGGGGGCAGAGAGAGAGGGAGACACAGAATGCGAAGCAGGCTCCAGGCTCTGAGCTGTCAGCACAGAGCCAATGTGGGGCTTGAACTCATGAAACACGAGATGATGACCTGAGCCAAAGTTGGCCACTTAACCAACTGAGCCCTCCAGGTGTCCCTGTAATGGCATGTATTTTTTAAAAATTATAATTCATTTACCACATGTTGTTTACATACTGTATGCCAGACACTATGCTAGATGTTTAAGTGTCCAAATAAAAGATGTTGTTTTGCCTCAGAGGGGAGGACAGTATAGCAAGGAGACTAACGAGAAACCAGTCTAACCAAAAAAGGAATATGTGCACACGTTCCAATAGGAATGTGTACAAGAAACAATGAAAAAAGGGCTAATGCAGGATATCTTAAATTTTATGTCTGTTTTGTTTTGTTTTCTTTTCTTTTGGAGGAAGGAAAGAAGCAATGGCTAGGATTAGTGAGAAAACTGAAAACAACTACGGAGTGTGATATTTGTAACAGTTACACTGGAAGTTGAATGATATTTAATATTCAATTGAGAAGATGATTTTAACCTTCAAAATGAAATGTCTACTTTCATCCAAACCCAGGTAACTTACATTTGGAAAAGAAAAAAGGACCCCAGGAAGCTGAAACTTACCTATTATTTGGCTGTTTTCTGTATAAACTTTTAATTTGGGATAGTTGATAAATAAGCATGCTTCAAATATAATACTCTCTGTTCACAAAGGAGAGGGTTTTATTTGTTTTTGTTTTTGTTTGTTTGTTTTCCATGAGGAGTAAAATTCTACCTAAGTTTGGAAATGAGGAGAAGACTGAGTATGGTCCTTGCAAGCCCCACAAGTAGGGTTTGCAGTCTCATTGCCAGCACTGTTACAGAAAACAGTCTAAGATTGTTTGGATCCTGTGAAGAAAGAGTTAACATGTCAGGCCCAGTGGCTCAGTCCTTGCATGTCTCGTAGGAAACCTAGGACCATGACTGACCCTTGGCCAATCACTGCGCATGTGGCCATACGAAGGTTCTTTATGTTAATGATTGATGTTTGTGCTATGTACACAGGGAGCAATGGACTGTGACATGCCAATGTGTCCAGTTTGCTTTGCACAAACATCAAGATTGATGATGTGCACCTGATTTCATTGCTGGGGTCTTGAGTTTCAGTTGTCATGGCTGGTTACATAGCAGAATGTGTCTCTGTGACCAATTCTTAATAAAAGTCTTGGACCTTGACATTCAGACAGAGCTTCCTTGAATAGAAACATTCTGTACATGTCTCTATGGTTTGATGCTAGAAGGAAAGCACGTCCAGTGTAGCTCTGGGTGGGGAAGCACTTGAAAGCCCGTGCCTGACCTCTCTGGACTGTGCTGAATACATATCTTTTCCTGATGCTTTTACTCTCTATCTTCTGCTGTATTAAACCTAAGTATAACTTGCTGTTGAGTCCTGTGAGTCCTTCTGACTCATCACCCATCTTGAGGGATCCCCAAAACAGATCCATCGTAAACATTTGAATCTTTTATATGCATGCTACTGTAACTTATAATACATTCAACTTAGGTATTTTTTAGGAAACATGATACAAAGAGTAAAAATATAAATTCCATTTTCCCTATCTTTTGTTTTTTGTAAGTTGTATTGAGGTATAATATATATTCATATGTATATGTGTGTGTGTGTATATATATATATATATATATATATATAAGCACAAGTCATGAGTAGACGCTCAGTGTTTTTTTTACAACGAGAATACATCTGTGAATAAGACCCTGACCCTGTATCAAGAAACAGATTATTGCTAGTATCCCAAAAGTTCCCTTGGCTGCTTCCTAGTCACTACCTGTCCCAAAGTTAACCACTATCTTGACTTCCACCATGATGATTTGGCATGTTAGTAATAGTGTTTTAGAAATAGATTCCTAAAGTATGTAATTTTCTGCGTGCACCTTCTTATGATAAGCTCTAAGTTGGAAAATTCACCCATGTTGCTGTGTGTAGTTATAGTTGGTTCACTGTCATTACTCTGTAAGATTCTGTTGTGGAAACATATATCAAAATCTTTCCATTTCATTGTAGGTGGGCATTTAGGTTTTTTCCTCTTTTTGATAACTGCAAATACTACAGCTGTGGACATTCTTGCCTATGGTATTTGGTAAACATTTCTGTTGGATATACACAAGGAAGTAGAATTGCTGAGTCATAAATATGTTAAGCTTTACAAGATACTGACAAGCATTTTTCTTCAGTGGTTTCACCAGTTTATGCTCTCACCATCAGGAGAGTACCAATTACTCTCCATATCCTGATGGCACTTGATATTGTCTGTTTATTTTTTCATCTTTTTAGTCATTTTAGCAGCTGTGTAAAGAAGCATATATTATGAAATATTTGAAAAGCTAACTTAGATGATTATTTCACAATGTATACATACATGAAAACTTCAAGTCATACATCTTCAACATGCACAAATTCATTTGTCAATTAAACCTGAAAAAAATGAAAAAAATACAAAGTTACCTGTAGTGGGATAATTTTACCAGTCAAGAATTATATTGTTGCTGAAATGTAGCTTTCCTTATCTTTTTGGCAGATTCCTTCTTTCAAGCTCTATTTCTTCCAAGAGTAGAAAAAGAGCTTAAGCCTGCTTATTCAAATTAACTTAAACTGTATCATTTTAAATAGTTCTTTTCAGGTCAATGCAAGTTTTAAATTCCTTTCAGGAATTTTTAACGCCTCAAAAGTCTTCTCTCTCCATTATGATGTCTTGCGTAGAAGAATGTATCGGCGGTGTAGCATCAAATCTTCCTTCCTTTCCTTATTTCCTGGTGTGGACTAGTGCTCTTTCTTCATCCCTGCGGAGTGGTTCATCTCTTGATGACCACAATGAGTAATAACAATGTACAGTTTCCACTGATTTTATTTTCCTGGCACTTTTTTCAATATAGAATCCTATGCCCAAACTTGAACATGGGTGACCTTTGAGCCAAATCCAGCCAGGAGATAGATTTCATTTGACATACATAATGTTTAAAAAATCATCAAATTATTTGCTAGCATTTAAAACTGGGAGATTTCACTTCTGGTTCTAGATTTTTGACTCCTCTTGAACAATCAGAAGATTTGAGAAGCCTGGGCCAGCAGTCAGTCAAAGCTGAGTACTGTTGGTGATCCCTGCAAATGGGACTCACTCTAGTTTCATTCCGCGTCTTGCTCTACTGTCCTCAATCTGCTTGCTCTGTTCACTGATGTCATCTGCCCTGGACAGAAAAACACTGTCGTACCCAGGCCCCTAGTTGCACTTATTCTTTTTAAAAAGGAAAGGCTTTTATATGAACATTCTTTAAAAAAACCTGTGAAAATTCACTTCGAAATGGCACATTCAATTTTACAAATAAAGCCAAATGACCATGTAGAGGCTTTTATGGTTCCTGAGAAGTTCCTGATCAAAATAATACTGAGATAAGATTATTTTTTGAATTATTCTTGATCCAGAAACTTCTCACCTGAAAGCTAGAAATGCATGCTGTACTGGAAATAATCTGACTTTTAGCTGTCAAAATCCTGAGTTATAGACTGTTAATATTTTATTAGTTTTATTTTATCAAAGACAGGCACAGCCTCTCACGCTGTAACTTAATTTTTCTTTTTCAGAGATCATATGAGGAAATTGTTAAGAAATTTCCCCCTCTGTCTAGCATAAAGGAGAGGATCTTAGAAAGAGCACTTACTGGCTTCTAACTGTGTCACATCTAAGGTGCCAGCCTCCCCAGGCTTTCCAACAATTTGATTGAATTTAAGCCTGTCTGTCTTCAGCCCTTTTGAAGGCTATTTTGCTACAGGGGCATAAGAGCCAGGCTGCCCAATTTCTTGATCCTTTTAAACTCAGTCTAATTGGATATAACTTTGATGTTGTAAGGAACCTAGATATATTTGTAAAAGTATAAAAGCTAAAATATGTAAATGTTTTATTTATGATGATCCCATACGGTGAGCATTACGATAGTGTGACTGACAGAATGACTAATTAGGCTTTTGGTTTTCAATAAATGATATTTAAAAGTGAAAGAGTGCCTAGCGGACTGAACCTCACATGGTAGAAACACCTGTGCAGATCTGGAAGCCGGCGCCGTCCTGGAGTGTGACTCTTCCTTTTGCGCAGTTAGACCAGTTACACTCCCAGGTCCCCTCGAGGTGATAGGCTCCTCAGTGACAGTCACACAAAGTCTCTTATAATATTGCATTTTCTGTTTCATAGACATTAATTTACTGGGAGATGGATGTGAATTTTAGCACGTTAGAAATAACAAGTGTAATATAGTTTCTCTTAGGTCTTTTTTTAACCCTTTAAGGTGTAAAAATAACAACGAACCCTTTGTTACCTACTATGACAGTTACACAAAGGTAAGAAATCACATTTAAATGACCTCCCATTATCACTGAGTATTTTGCTTTGGATTACAGTCTGTTACCTTGAATAAAGAATAAAAGAAATGGCCAGCTATACCGTTCAATTATTTTTTTAAAGTTTTTATTTATTTTTGGCAGATAGAGAGTGCGTGTGTGTGTGTGTGTGTGTGTGTGTAAGCTGGGAAGGGGCAGAGAGTGAGGGAGACACAGAATCTGAAGCAGGATCCAGGCTCTGAGCTGTCAGCACAGAGCCCGATGCAGAGCTCAAACCCACGAGCCATAAGATTATGACCTGAGCTGAAGTCAGTCGCTTAACCTATTGAACCACCAGGTGCCCTATATCATTCAATTATTTAAGGTGTTTCCTAATGTTAAAGAAAATGGAAGGAAAACTATAATGAAAATAAGTGGTCATTGTGGAAATAATTTTATTACTAATATACATGATTCTGATATTGTTTCCCCAAAACTTGAGGCTGTTTCTCTTGTATGAAAAATATCTCTTATTAACAATGAAAATATAATTTGTGTACTCTGCTTAAATAGTAGATTGATGTATATGTACATATGAATTTTAACTTTGCATATTGCAAATCATTTAGTGATCAGTTTAAAAATACTTGTGATTAGAAGAGTTTTTAAAAAATGTTTATTTACTTGTGAGAGAGAGAGAGAGAGAGAGAGAGAGAGAGTGAGCAGGGGAGGGTCAGAGAGGGAGACACAGAATCAAAAGCAGGCTCCAGGCTTTGAACTGTCAGCCCAGACCCCAACGCTGGGCTTGAACTCATGAGCCATGAGATCATGACCTGAGCCGAAGTCAGAGGCTCAACTGGCTGAGTCACTAGATGATGCCCCAGAGAGTTTTTTAAAGGCACTGGGTTTATAATGAAATCTCTGCGAGAAGTAAGCCATCTTAACATTTTTAACACTATGGAGTTCAAGGGATCATCTCTACCAGTGTGATTGAGGTCATCTGTTAAGATTTGCTAACAATTAACCTAAAGATCGACACTGGCACCCTCAGCAAGTGTAGATGTCCACCTATCTGGCCACCTATCATGAGTGATCCTGAGGAGAGTTTAGGTGTCCAAAACAAAGGTATTAACATACGTTCTTGGTGCATTCATTTGACTTCTGCATATTGTGATTATGAAAATTTATTTGTGCCTGATTGGTTGGATTTGAAGATTATATTAATTAGTTTTAATGAAAAGAAACCTCTCAAAGTGAGCAAATTGTTCAAAAGCGATTCCTGGAAAGAAATCACAGCTTGAATATGTTACTAATAGCACAAGTGAAAGTAAACAAGAAGAAAGAGCTCAAACTTCTGAAACTAACACTGGCTCTTCTTCACCACATTATGTTCTAAAAACAGTAACATAATAATAGTATTTTATGTTGATGAAAATAATTGAAATTTTCAAGGAGACTCAAATATAATTACATGAATTACATTGCATTAAGGATGAATCTTATACTAAGTGCTTATTTAGTCCTTCGACATTTGCTACTCAGTAAAAAACCCTCCTAAGTAGCAGGACATTGAAAAACTAAGCATTAGGAAGATGATCATTTATTCAGTAATGTTTTGGGTCATATGCTAATTCAGTACTTTCTAATATTTAATCAACTGTATTAAAGGCTTAGATGACAATTTTTAGGTTTCTTAATAAGGAAGGGCAAAATGCCATGTACAATTAGGGAGATATTTATTCCTTTCCTAATTTAAAAAGTAGTTGAAATATTATAGGAGAATTAATATGGAGACAAATTAAAACACATTCCTTGTTAGAAAATTCTGTTGGGAAATGCCTGGGAAACACTGATAAAGAAATTGTTAAAATATATTTCATGTGGTTGGAGAAGTTTGCTGTACAGATGGAGAAACATATGGGTTTTTCTAACATCCAGAGTATGGTACTTGCTAGATTATATTTCTTTTTGTGAACGATCTAAAGAAGATGTCCTGGGGTGCTTGGGTGGCTCAGTCAGCCAAACCTCTGACTCTTGATTTCAGTTCTGGTCTTGATCTGACGGTTCTTGAGTTTGAGCCTGGTGTCAGGCTCTGGGCTTAGTGAGCCTGGTTGCAGTTCTCTCTCTTCCTCTCTCTCTGCCCCTACCCCACTTTCTCTGTCTCTCTCTCAAAATAAATAAATAAACTTAAAACAAAGAATATGTCCTATAAGAGATGTAATCCCAATATAAATAAGTTGATTAAAAGAATTAACTACAACTACTTTACGGACAAAGTATATACATATAACCACTGGTAAAACTGCTAATTTATTTGGAATTATAATTAAGATTCCTGGCTATTGTTTTAAAGATAACTTCATAACTGAAATTCATTCATTCTATTACTTGCAAAGAGGACTTTGAAAACAAAATTGCACCATTTTCAACATTATAAATATAGTTCATTTTGTAAAAATAAGATTTTTAAACAGCAGGACTCTTTATTTTTTTTTTAACACAATAGGAATGACCATGAAAGTCTTTATTCAACCACAGTAATTTTTTAGTTGTCTCAAGGCAAGTACTTAAAGGAGTTGACAGTTTAAAAAAAAAAAGATACTTTTTTTCTTTTAAAAAAGACAAATGTTCCAAATTTGCTGACCTTTTCAGAGATGAGGAGGTATACCACTACCTGGAAGATGGGGATTTTTTTGTTTTTCTTGTTTTTTTTAAAGAAAGCACATAATCTGTCTCTTCAAGTTAAAGGTGATATTTTAACAATAAGCGAGAAAATGAATTCTCTTTCAAAGAACCTTCTGTTACAACAAGAGAATTTTGATAATGGGTACTCGGAGACGTTCTCATCATTATGTAGCTTTGTTGACAAAAATAATTGTAAGAGTATAACCTATAAACTCTAAAGATTGTTTACCTGGAAACAGAATTTTCTAATCTTTAAAATTTACTCAAGATGAAGAGGTTTTGTAGATTTTATATCTCTGTTTGAAACAGAACATTATGTCTGTTGTTTTGTAAGCTTTAATTGACATCAGGAAAGGTAAAACTTTGCTGGTTCAATTTCATAATTATTTACTGTGATGGACAAGATAGAAAAAAACATCATGCTGCAGAAGCAGCCAGTGAAATCCTTTTTCTATTTGAGTCTATGTATTTATGTACAGTATCTTTTCTAGGTATAAATACCACTTAACCAAGTATGGAAATGACTGAACGTATAAACCAGACCTCAGAATAAGTGTGTCACAGTATTTTATGTAAATATTAATAAGAATGATTTCTAAATATTCTCTAGTGAGGCATGTGTTCATATTTTTCTTTTCGATCTTTTGAGTTCAGGATAAAGATGTCTGGATGTCAGCAACCTATGTTTACCTCCTGTTTCAGATGCCCTAAAACTGAGCTACCATGAGGGAAGAGACTTTATCCTAGGAGGAGAACCTACCTTCCACGTGAGCCTCAACAGTAGCTCATTTCACGACAGAAGGTCAAATATTTCTATGTGCTATTGATTCTCTACTTGTACCTTTAGTCTAAAAAAAACCCATTATCCTACCTTTTAAAAAGAAATTGAAGTGTAACATATTTACATTTGCCCCTCTTTTCTTCTCAAAGCAAAAACCCTCTACTTTTGCACTGACCCTGTCTCCACTGTCTTCACCACACCCCCGTCCCTCATCAGTTTCTCTCTGCCTTCAAGCACTCTTAGTTCTTTCCTGTTTTGAAAACAAAGAAACCAACAAACTTTCACCTGTCTTGTACTGTACTTTAGTTAACATTTATCTTGTATTCCCTTATTTCCATAGCATCCAAAAATAGGGAATCTATTTTCTGTTCAAGATTTTTCTTTACTTACTCCTTTTTCACATCCCTTGAAAATATACCCTCCCTTTTTTATACTCGAAGATTTTCTCTTCTCTTAAAGGTCACTAATGCCTAACTGAAAATTAAATGCCATTTTTCTTATTTGAATTCTCCATGGCCTGTCTGCAGCATTTCACACATTAAAACCTTCCTCATCATCCTTTTGGAACCTGGAACATCAGTTCCATGCGTTATAACATCTTGCTTCTCTACAATTCCTTGACATTCTTTGTCCAGATCTCCAAGATTCCGAGTGTCGATATTCACTCCTCTCTAGTCCCTGTTTTCTGGATCAAAGAGGGATCTTTTCTTTATATAGACAGTTTTAAAAATTTTCCCATGAAGAATTTGTCTTATCCTCTGATTCAGTCACGAAACTGTCAGGAAACTAAATTTATCCCCAGATTACCCATAGAAGAGACTTACAGAGATGCGGGGAGTGTTAGGGGCTCAGACAAGGGGTTGTGTGGTACCCACACAGTAATGCTTTCAGGAAATTCTCTTTACCTCAACGCCTGGAGGAAAAGGACAGAGGCAAACTTCTATGAAAGTAGGGGGGCCTGCAACCCGCCAGGAGGTAACTGCTAAGAGCAAGCTGTACTTGTGGAGGGACGCAGCTACTCTCAGAAATGAGACTTGGAAGAGGGAGGAGGCAGAGAAGAAGCAAGGAAGAAATACCCTGACCACTTCCTACTTTTACCACCCCCACGTCCCCCCGTAACTTCCTGTATCTGCCCTGTATATCCCAAACCCAGTTTGAGGCTGGCTGGCAAGTGCGGCAGGATACACAGTGTACAGAGATCAGCTTTCTGAGGAGCAGAGTCAGCAGAGAGCCGAGACTCATCTGATCTGGGGAGGGGAGGGATGAGAGCCAGCACATCATCTCTGTGCTAGTGACTGCATGTTTTTTTTCAGTTAGATTTCTCATCTAAACCTAATTTCCAGGTCAACAGTCTATTAGCTATTTCCACATAATTTTCCTGCTATCCCATCAAACACATTATGTCTAAAAACAAACACCATCTCCTTTATCTAAACCTGTCCCTGAAATGCTTTACATTTCAAGCAATACAATGCTTGCTCTGTAATTTTCTCTGACCTGTATCTTAGTTCCACCACTCTAATTCCAGGGTCATATTCCACTTCTACCTTAATTTTGAGATTTACTGTTACTTTAAATCACATTTCTGGAAGTTTATTGCCTTATTTTGTCTCCAATACTCATTTCATCTTTCTTTTCCTATTACCCATATCCCTGGGGATTGAAGTTCTGTCCTAGTGGCTGGACTGTGGTGACCTGTTGATAGTCTTCTGAGCAGCTGTTGTTTATCTGGTCTGCTAGTTCTCTAAAGATCTCCTATTCTTGGAGTCTCAGCTGTCCTTCCAGCAAAGCCCATCTCTTAGGATGTTTTCTGGGTAGGACTTTCACAACGCTGACTGCCTGTCTGGGCGCCCCCTTGTGGCTAGTGTTAGTCTCCAGATCTAGTGCTCATTCTATTAGACTAGCTTTCTCTTCTGTCCACATCTGCACTCCCTAGTGCCAGCCTCAGTCCTGCAAGCTAATCTAATACTGGGTGTTAGTCCTTTCCAATTGGAGGAGTTAACTGGGGTATTCACAGTTATGGAATGACCGTGATCTGTACTAAGGTAGATGGTGAGTTCTTAGCTCCAGTTTACTAAGCCAGAGAGCTTTACCATTTACTTTTCTAATCAAAAAAATACAACTTAATTATAAAAATTTGGTTGATATAAAAAAGAATAAAAGGCAAATCAAACCCAATTATATGTATAATATTAACACCTAGAAACAAAAATTAGTAATATTTGGGATATTTGTGACTACCTTAAATATATGTAGTCCTGTATATTATAATAGATATATCATTTAATATACATATATAGGTAAAGGTTTATATAATGTTTTGTATAATTTTAAGAATACTATATAGATATATATACAATATACTCATAAATGTATATAGATAAAATATGTATAGATAAGGATAAATATATGTATAGATATATGCATAGTTATATGTACAGATATGTGGTACTAGTTTTGTACCCAATTTCTTTAACTTAACATTTTTATGAACATGTAACCAGTATTTATACTTAATACTCTGGGGAAATATGCTTTTATTGGCTATACCACATTGCAGGCAAGAATGTTCCATAATGCATTTTGTCACTCACATGGGTGAATGCTTATATTGTTTCCAGCTTTTCCTATAGCATATATGTTTGTTAAACATCAGATTTTTTCCCTTTAGGACAGAATTTTCAAAGTGGAATTACTGATCCCAATTAAATTTATACAAAGGCTCTTGATACATAAGGCCAAGTGCCATCTTGACAAGAGGCACCAGTACATTCCTCCCCCAGCAGTATCTGTGCACACGTTCCAGGGCCCCGCTCTTGTCACACCCTCTTTTGAAGTTTATTTATTTATTTTGAAAGAGGGAGTGAGAACACATGTGAGTGAGCAGGGAAGGAGCAGAGATAGAGAAGGAGAAAGAGAATTCCAAACAAGCTCCATGCTGTCAGCTCAGAGCCCAGTTCAGGGCTCGAACTCACAAACCATGAGATCATAACTTGAGTCAAAATCATGAGTCAGATGCTTAACTGACTGAATCACCCAGGTGCCCCACCACATACTTTTTATGATGAATATTTTATATTTAAAAAATTTCTCATTGTAATGAACACAAGAGTGTTATATGCAAGTGATGAATCACTAAATTCTACTCCTGAAACTAATACTACACTATATGTTAACTAACTGGAATTTAAAGAAAAACTTGAAACAACAACAACAACAACATCAAAAATTCCTTCTTTGTGAGGCCCAGATTTTATTATTGTTTAAATGACTTTTTTTTATTTATCATGAAGAACAGTAAAGATTTTAAAGAAACTGCAATCCTTATTCTGTCTCCCAGTCAGAACATAACAGAAGATGTCTTACCTTTCCTCATTTCCTCTCGAACTTATACTCTATAGACATGTATTATCTGTTTACTTCACGAACAAGAAGTTAGGGAGGTTTGGATTTACCTCCGAGAAAGATAGGAAATGATGAGTGAGTGGCTGAAAGAAGAACCAAGCAACAGCACTGCAAAAAGTACCCAGGAAGCTTCCTGGACTCTAGTACAGCAGTGTTCATGAGGTTAATGGTGTGCTAGATGGTTAGAGGGTGCAATTGGAGGCCATGTCTGACAAGAAGGAATTTCGCTCACAGCATGTGACACTAGCAAACTCCCTCCCCCCACCGCCAACCTTCTTTTGTTCAGTGGCAAAACAGGTAGAGGAACAGACAAGTTTTAATTTCTTTGCAAAGTGTTTTAAAGCTATGTTGAGCTTCCCTCACCGTAACATCTCTGTTTGATGAATGTGATTCTGGTCAATTAGAAAATACAGCACTATAAAGTTCTGTATTACTCTTCTTAATTTTGAGACCTGAAGTGTGAAATTCTTCAAAGAGTGACATTAAAGGTATATAATGCTGTCCTGTTTTGGGAATTATCTCAGTAAACCTATTTCTAATGTTACCCATAAAAAAGTAAAGCTGTTCTCCTTAGTTTGTTCCATGAAGCTTCACTTCCATTTATCAGCCATTCCCTCTCTAAGCAGAAGAGGATCTTGAAGATATATATGTATGAATTGCTATCTCACTGTTTTAAAGACAATGAATCCTTCATGTGAGAGTTTATAGTATGAGCTGTATTGTCTCTGTGACAAATGAAAGGTACAAGAGTCACAGTAAATATTTATCTTAGTCAGAATAAAAGCTCAGAAATACTCTTTTTGCGTTGTTAATTTCCATCTTTCCCTGTCATTAGCTTTGTACTACTTCTTGTCAATTTCACACCAGGGAAACAGTGCGAAACAAATGGAGAAGAGTTTTTGGCATCCTCTCTCCCTTAAAAAAAGAAAAAAAAAAAAGGAATCCCAACTGCAAATAGCATTTAAATCAAGATTATAGTTGCAGCTTCTGATATTAAAAAATGTTTTCTGGGGTACCTGGGTGTCTCAGTCAGTTACACATCAGACTTTGGCTCAGGTCATGATCTCACAGTTTGTGAGTTCAAGCCCCTTATCGGGCTCTGGGCTGACAGCTCAGAGCCTGGAGCCTGCTTCGAATTCTGGGTCTCTCTTTCTCTCTCTCTGCCCCTCCCCAACTTACACTGTGTCTCTCTCTGCCTCTCAAAACAATAAATAAACATTAAACAAATATTTTCTGAGCTGGAGACTGAAAACATGGATTTAATCAAAAGCTTCTTCTCTTATCAATTTCTATTTTTATAGGCATTTGCCATTTTTCAAAGGTGAGTTATTAACTCCCCTGATTTGTATTTTAAGTGTGAAAACCGTTATCTTGAAAATGAACATTTCAGAAAGAATCTATACATAATATAAAACCCTTTCCATCAGTCTTTTGTACCATGTGCTGTGAATTATGTCCTTCTTGAATTCATAATTAGAAGGAGGAGCAGATGGCTGAGACGTAATGTAAAATTATGTACCCATTAAATAATAGCTTATGTATTTCCAGTGACTACTTTTGGTAGTGGGGTTAGCCAAACACATAAGAGGTGAATTTTTTTTTAAAGATGAAACAAATGTATATATTCTCCTCTAGGCAAACTCGCTATATATATATATCAGAATCACTTCACAGCTAGGCTTCAAATTACTATGTGTTAACTCCATGGAATTTGTGTTCCAGATCCTTTTCATAGATATTGTAATATAGACACTTTTGGAACAAGAGTTCTTATACTACCATCAGCAATTTTATCCTTTCCACTTTATTTTCAAACTGTTCCTCTATGAAAATTATTTTCAAAGGCATTTGACCTACTTCATCGTTATTTCACTGTTACTTCTAAAAAAGATACATTTGGGCATGTGCCCTTTAGGTTGTGGATAGAGGCAGGTGAGCCAACCCATCATTCAGTGATTCTGTTTTAATTCTACTCAGAGGGGACCATGAGAGTTACCCAGTGTCAGAGGTGCGCCTCTGTTTCCCAGCATTATCCACACATTTCCAGCCACACCATTAGATGCAGGTCAGTGATTCATTCATTCTCATACACTCACTGAACACCTGTGCTTACCAAACACTTTCATTTCCTCTCAATGTGTGTTTTGGGATCCTGCTAGCTGTTGGTGGAAAAAAGCATTCTAATTTTTTGGGAAATAAGGTCTGAGGATAGTCAAGTACAATGTTTTAAAGACAACATTATTATGTCTTTAATATTCAACTTTCAGTTGGCAGAACTGTTGAACTAAATATATATGACTGTGGCATTATAGAGGCTATATCCCTGGGAGGAAAGTTGTGGAGTGAGTTCTACTCTTTGAGTTCAGATCTCAGATCTACAGATTTTTGGTACTTAATGTAGTTCTACATTTTCTCTGCTTAAAATGTTCTTTTAGAGAAACTGTAGGGCCTCATGGTGACTAAATAAGGTTGAAATAATCATGAATTCCATTTTCATTCTTGCTTTGTGTTTTCATGTTAGTTAATGTGCAATTTTTAAGAGTCTTTGTCTAAAAGAAATGGATGTTTGTATTATAGAACAACAACTTCTTGGAAATTCTAGAAATATCTGCTTTGGCATTGAGTGAAATAAAATACAGATGCATAAACCTGTAGTCAAGTATTATGTTAACAAAAAGAGGTTGCTTAAAATGCTGACGGGCATAATTAATCTTTTATTAACTGGGAAACCAGATATTCTTTGTAATGATTTTTTAAAAAAAATATTGCATGTCCTTTGGATAATATTCCTGGATTACTTTCATGCAAACAGTGAAAGCAATACAAAGAAGAGAGTGATGTTATGTTTGCAATAAAGCCTGGTTGGGCCTCATTGGTATTCCTAGTTGTAACAATCCTTACCTTTTTTTAGGACCAGCTACTTAATGAATCAGCTCTGAAAGTAGCAAGCAGATATGCCTGGAGGGCCTCCAAACTGGCCTCAGTCCAGACCTAATTATCATCAAGGATTTCAGTGTTTAAAGAACAACCAGAAGTTTAGGAGGTATGAATACTAGCAGGATTAGGATCCCACTCTATATCCTTTTAGATTCAGAATCTTAACTTTGTTCTAAGGCTTTTCTTCTACAGTCCCAGACATGTGGGTCGACCATACCGTTCATCTAAGACCTGGGTTGATCCTAGGAAACATGTTAAGATTTTAGATCAGGATTCTCTCCTCCCAGACTTCTGGGGGTACCCTGCTTGAAAAATAGGATAATAGGAGCACCCGGGTGGCTCAGTTGGTTGAGCATCCGACTTCAGTTCAGGTCATGATCTCACGGTTCATGGGTTCAAGCCTTGCATCAAGCTCTATGCTGACCGGTAGCTCAGAGCCTGGAGCCGGCTTCAGATTCTGTGTCTCTTTCTCTCTGCCCCTCCCCTGGTCTCTCCCTGTCTCTCAAAAATAAATAAAATGTAAAAAAAGTTTTTAAATAGGATAATAAATAAATAATTTATATTTATTGAATATCTAAATAGGAGATGTTGGTGATAACAACATGTGTGACAACACATCCATTTATTTTTCTCCCAAATGGTCACTGTTTTCATATGAAAATTACCCCTCTGAATGATACTACTTTTGTGTTTGATCCTAGGAGTTGGCTCAAGTGTTTAAAAGACCCTTAGAAAGCACTCAGGCATCAAGAATGGAGAGGCATCCCACCGACCAGCAGTAAAAATTAGAGTTCATGTGGACATGTGAATCCACAAAAAAAAGTTAATAATGATTAATACTCATTATTTTGGCTCTGTAAAGGCAAAAATTTTCAGTTAACTATTCCAGTATGTAAAACTATTGCATATATGTACTATTCCATATATCAGAATGGTGAAGGTACACATTATATATAAAAATGTATCTATATTATATATAACATATTATATACACACATATATAGATATATATGTATAATAGACTCTTCCATTCCAGTCAACCTTCCCATTCATTCATTATAAATAGAATACAGTGATAATGTTTTAGAACATTTTTATGCCTTGTGATAATGTTTTGAGCATTTTTAAATCTGCTAATTAGATTAAGATTCTGTGATTTTTTTTTTCTTTTTGGTTTTACACCTTAATTGTTTATGCACATATATAAATTGTGTATAATATAATCTATCTATGTACATTTGACTATATATTGAACATATGCTAAATATATATGTATATTTATCTCCAGAAATTTCTCTTCGATCACTTGGAAATTGATGGTATCTTTTTCTCACATTCATTGCTTCTGATCAGCTACAACTAAATACAGTAAATTGACCATAATAAAATTGAATCTTATCTTCCTTTTTAAAAATTTAATTTAATTAAATCAAATCAAATTAAATTTTAGAGAGAGCACAAAGGGGGAAAGGGGCACAAGGAAAGAGAGAAAGAATTCTGAGCAGGCTTCATGCCCAGTGTGGAGTCCAACTTGGAGCGGGATCCCATGATCTTAGGACCATGCTCTGAGCTGAAATCAAGAGTCGAACACTCAGCTGACTGATTCACCTAGGTGCTCCTTACTTCCTTTTTATTGTTTAAAAAATTACTGTGGTAATTCATAAAAATTCTAATCTAGGACAGACATTATTATATGATAGGAAATTATGTGTTAAATATGCTATTAGAAAGTTTTTCTCTCTCAATATCTAAAAGATTAAATTCTTCTGGAATATTGTTGAATACCGAAGGGAATTTTGACAGTGGTCTCAGGGAAGTACCCGAAATTCAGACAAATTTAAATCACCTTCCATCAGAAACACCTCAGAATGTGTAGCTAAAACAAAAGAACTTTATCAAGAGATTGATTTCCAGAATGGAAACATATACGTTATCACTTGTCAGTTTTATGTTCTGTGTTTAAGAATAAGTTATACAACAGTTCTTTCTGATAAATCTATAATTAGTGCATATAATTATTATATATAATATATATAATATATATTTATTATTATTATTATTATTATATAATATATAATTAGTGCAATAACTAGAGATATCCTGGTCCACTCTTGACTTTACATAGGTTAAGAAAAGGGGCGACTTATTTATATGGTTCTAGAAAATGTGGATTTATAGAATATGCCCATTTCAAAAAGACAATAATAGTTTCTATTAGAAACAGACTACTAAAATTAACTGTGTAATCTAAGGACTTGACTTTCTCCCTGAGAATTCTCGACTTTCTGACTTTCCCAGAATTTAGCAATACCCATTGCTGGCTCTCTTCCTTGTACTGGGCGCCACGTCAGCAAATGACCTTCGGAAACGCATTCTCGACATCCTCCCTCAACATCCAGGTCCAAAAGCATAAGTCCCCAAAACCTGTCTTCTCAGTTGGAGTTTTAGTTCCTGGGCTTATTTCTTCTTTAGAAGATGTGGGTTTATTCAAGTGCTAATCACTATCAAAATACATGACACTACTTAAATTTGTTTTGTAAGAATTACATATAAATGAAATCCAAAGGACATTTTTAAAACCATGCAAAGATTTTAAAAAAGCAATGTACCATGAGCACTTGTGTATCCACCACCCACTTTACCAAAAACCAAAAACCAAAAACCAAAAACCATTCCTTTGAGATCACAGGTGTTCCTCTCTGTCTTTATCCGGCTTTTTTCACCCCTCAGAACGCAATGACCATCTTAAATTCAAGATTTATTATTCCCTTGTTTTTCTATATGGCTTAATTTTATGCTTGTATCCCAAACAATATATTGTTTAGATTAATAATTTTGAAGTTTATGTGATTCAATTGCATCATACTCTATCTATTACTCTACGATTGTTTTTGTCATCCAAAATTATTTTCTTAAGATCTATTCATGTGACTGTATTTAGCCACCATTTGTTTATTTTCTCTGCTGTATCAGGTTCCATTTGCAACCATTTATTTTTCAGATTCTACTGTCAATGGATACATGACATTTTGACAAGGTAATTTCTTTTGTGTCCACTTTCATAAACAGGACTTTTTTATTTTCGTTTATTTCATATCCACAAACACTAAGTCATTGAATTTTGAGCATTTTAAAATTCTCACGTAACTTCCCTCTCTAATATAACACCCTCCCTGATTCCTTTTTGTCCTGAGCGTTCTTCTGTTCCGGGGACATGCTTGACTCGCCTCATCAGATACCGCTGCAAGGGATGCTGTGGGAGAGGACTGAAGCTAAGAGGAAGGATGCTGGTCGGGAATGAGTTTGGGCAATCTATTGATAATAGTAACTTTTAAAAGAGTAAAATTTCATCTTTATCAAAATGTTCAGCTTTTCTAGTTCCACCACATACTATTTTAAAATAAATGAAACGCCTCGGTGATAAGACATTTCAATTCACTTCATCTGACGCCCTTTTCATAGATAAACACGCAAAACCTAGATGTTACCATACAATTTCCTGTGGGTTGATTTGCTGGGCTGGGAGTACCTGGGTTTTGTTCTTTTTATCACTTCTATTTAATGGGGAAAATTGCTATTGCCACCAAAAGAGAAGGACAATCAAGCAGCCTTTTCCTTCTCTATTTTCAATGATTTTGTGAGAACGGAGTTAATCCCCCTGGGATGATAATACTTTATAAAATGTGTAAGAGCCTACTGTGAATCAGGGAGATGCAGTGCCGTCTTGGGAGGAAATGGAAGGAAATTTATGTGGGAGATTATAAAAGGGGCTGAGATTTCAGCCAAAAACAAAAACAAAAACAAAAGCTGAGAGTGTAATTAACCTCACAGGAGAGATAGCTTGGCTCATATCATAAGGCTTTACTGGGAATTTATGTTTCCTTCTTAGTGGTTGATCTAGTGCATGATATATGTCATAAAACAATGCCATGAAACTTAAAATGAAAATGCCTTACATTGCCCACGGAATAATTTTAATTAACACTTACATCCTGCTTATATTTCAAAAGCACAAGGCAAAGCTTGTGTGAGGGAGTGAGAGATTGCCACATCCTATTCTGTGAGCCTGCGCAGCTGTCCCCTTATGCCGTGTCGGCTTCACTTCTGCAGATCTTCACGAGGCATCCTAAGGAAATGAACCAGAAAACGTTCTGATGATTCCCAGGAGAAACACCAGCCTTCCTTGCCCACCCACTTGCGAGATCTTCCTATTGCTGAATTCCTTCTGTTAAACTGTAATCCCTTAACATGAAAAGCAAGAAGCTTTTGTCCTTGTTTCTGTGACATACTGGTAAATTTCTCTTTGTTTGTCAATAAACTTAGAATGTGGTAGTGGGAAAGTATAGGCTTGAAAACACAGCGAATGTGCCAATTTCTCTCGCATGAATGTGCCTTAAGATGAATGAATATTCAGACAGGAGTAAATCTATGTTAGTTTGTTAAGCTTACACAGAAGTAGGCAGTGGGGCTTAGTCACATTCTCAGGAGAGGAGCAAATGGTGAAACAGGAAGGGGACATTTATTATGGTCGAAATACCTTTGACTGAGCCAGCAGGCCTGAGCAAGAATGCAGAGGGACAATATGGCACAAACTAGATTGATAGATATGTGGCTAAGCAAATGTCTTGGCTCTACAGCCATGCCACTCTACCAGCTGGGCTACATTAACCTTGGGTTAATAATAACCTTTTCCTTCCATTTCCTCATCTGAAAAATACTTAGAGCTATATCTGACCTATCTACTTCACAGGATTATTACAATCCTTGAATAGAAAAATAGATGCAAAAGATTTGTGAACTTTTAAATGTTCTATTCATTTAAAAAATAATAACAATATTATTTGTGTTCATTTAATCTTCACATGGCAGAAGGTATGGTCCAGAATATTTTTCAGATGGAAATGAAGCTCAGAAAGTCTATGACTGGTCAAATGTCACATGTAGTAACACTACTGATGTACTTGGGGTTTCATTCTAAGCTATATGCTTTGGCTTTTGTTTTGAAGATGTTTAAAAACAGAGCGAAGTTTTTTTGAGGAAGGGGATTGACTGACATCTATATATCAGATAGAACTCTATTTTGGCTGCCAGTGATAGAAACCCAAAACAAAGTAGTTTGGGATTAAAAATAAAAGGAAATATATATGTTTGTACAATTGGGTGTTCAGCCATGCTATACACATTCATCACAGGATAAGCATCACTCCACAGGAAAAGAAGTGTAGTTATTCAGTTGTTCTTTACATTTTATTAGGATAAGGAAAATCTCAGAGAGGACAGGTATTTGTCATATTGTGGAGACTGAGGGACAGTATTATTATTTTCTCTAAAGGATTGCTTAGTGTGTGCTACTGGGAAAGAAAAGAAAACACGTGTGTGTGTGTGTGTGTGTGTGTGTGTGTGTGGTGAAGACATCTGCAATGCTTTCTTTGTTAGAGTGTTAAGAATTACTTTGTAAACAAAAGTTTCAAAAGTTTCATAGGTTGGTGGACAATGGAATCACCTCTATGTAAGATGAAACAGTGGAATAGCTTATTTGGATGAAAAAGTGTTCCATGAGTAGAGCAGAGTTTGACTGAAATCTGGGAGCCTCATGTACTCTGGGTGATAATTTGTGTCCCCGTGCCCCGCTCTGTCTGTACTACACAACATTGTCTGAGATTACTATTACAGAAGTGCTTAAGCAAGTCCATCCCTCAAAGAAGAAGCTGTAATTAGAAGTGGGTATTCACTCACTTTTAAATGAGTGCTGCCGAAGCGAGCACTATTCACTCACTTTTAAAAGATCATTAGAAACAGGGCACCTGGGCAGCTCAGTCAGTTAAGTATCCAACTTTGTCTCAGGTCATGATCTTGCAGTTCATGGGTTCGAGCCCTACATCGGGCTCTGTACTGACAGCCTGGAGCCTGCTTCGGATTCTGTGTCTCTTTTTCTTTATGCCCCTCCCTCCATGCAATCTCTGTCTCTCTCAAAAATAAATAAACATAAAAAATAAAAGATCCTTGGAAATAATTTCATCATCCCTGGCATCCCAGTTTTCTTCAGTCACTACTAGAAATCCAGTTCTCCCAGGGGTTTGATACCTCCAGACATAAGGTTGGATACATCCCTTGTGTCAGGATGACACATCCATCTATTAACGAAACATCCTAAGTATCTTATTGTTTAAGCTGTGCTATTTCCTTAGTTTGTTTTAGCTACAGCATCTTTTTGGTATTTCTGATGCACCATGTGAAAAATTCTCATATCAAGTCCTTGACACCTGCTGTTTTGTCTAATTGAAATACTTTTTTTCCACATTGCAAGTATAATACCATACTTTATTCAGGTGTCTACTCAATTATTACTTCAGATAGAACTTATTTAGCCATACCAAGTAAAAAAGCTCCCATATCCATTGTTCTGCTTATAATATAAGATGACTTGGTACGTATGATAAACAAAACAAAAGATAGTGATTATATATAACAATATATAACATAACTGGCATGAATGGCTACCTTGAAAAATGCATAGAGCCAACGTCTTTGTCTTAAATCTTAAGACATCTTAAAGAAAAGTCACAGAGGGGTGCCTGGGTGGCTCAGTCAGTTAAACGTCCGACTTGGGCTCAGGTTGTGATCTCACAGTCCGTGGGTTTGAGCACCACATTGGGCTCTGTGCTGACAGCTCAGAGCCTGGAGCCTGCTTCAGATTCTGTATCTCCCTCTCTCTCTGCCTATCCCGCACTAATGCTCTATTTCTCTCTGTCTCAATAATAAAAAAATAAACATAATATTTAAAAAAAAAAAGAAAGAAAAATCACAGTCTTAAATAAGACCATAGAGATCAGTCTGGAAAGCAGAGAAGGTTGGACAGTAAACCTGAGGATGCGGTGAATATCTACAGCAAGAAAACTTTTCAATTTCAAGTCCCAGAGAATTCCATTAGACCTTAAATGACTATATGGATGTCCTATAAATAGATTAGGAAAATATATACTCAATAGGATGAGTCAGCAAAGTCCTTAATAACATAAACCACGAGAATCTGCACATGCAATTCATTGCTCCTTAGTGCAAATATATAAAACTCTTACAGAAAAAGAAAGAAAAAAAGAATAATGGCTGTGCCAAATTTACCTAGAACAATGAAGTCAGACAAGATTCTCTTCCCATAGGGAAAATTATGATATAGTGGTGAGAAATTATATGAAAGAGGTTTCATATCCTAAAGGGAGATTTCTGATGCTTTTATAATAATAATATATTTATCCATCATCCTACCGTTGAAACTTTGCTTATTTTCTGTTTCTATTAAAATAATTCTGCAACAAATATAATTTTACAAGTACTTTTTTATACATATGAAGATAGTTCTGTAACAGAGATTCCTAAAAGTGAAATGATTGAATCAAAGCAGATACAAATTACCCTGTGAAAAGGTTTATATCAATTTAAAACAATACCAAAAATATATAACAGTGTATTTCTAATAGATTCTCCTTTGACAACACTGGAATTGTCATTTAATACTTTGCCCAAACATACTTGTGAAAAATAGCATCTTACTACTACTTTAATTTGCATTTCTTTGATTACTACTAAGGACAATTATCTATTCATATATTTGTCATTTGTTCTGTGACTTGTTTCCTCATATCTTTTGTCCATTTTTTTTCTTTTTGTATATTTCTTTATCTTTGGGATCCCTAAAGTTGTTATACATTATGGGCAATGATCTTTTGTCTATTATATAAGCTACAATTTTCTTTCATCTATTTCTTATCTTTTAACCTTTTTATACTGTCATTTATCACTGAAATTTTAAATAAACTGTCACCTAATATTTCCCATCTTAGTAACACAAACTTTCACTGTCATTGAAGCCAAATTCCTCAATGCCATTGTTGTTGATTCCTTTTTTTTTTTTTTGAGGCAAGCAGATGGGTTTTATTTTTTTTCAATTTTTTAAATGTTTATTTATTTTTTAATTAAAAATTTTTTAAAATAGTTTATTGTCAAATTGTTTCAATACAACACCCAGTGCTCTTCCCCACAAGTGCCCTCCTCCATTACCACCGCCTCTTTTCCCCCTCCCCCTTCAACCCTCGGTTCATTTTCAGTATTCAATCATCTCTCAGGTTTTGTTTCCCTCTCTCTCCCCAGCTTTCTTTCCCTCTTTCCCTCCCCCTGGTCCTCCATTAGGTTTCTCCCGGTCTCCTGCTAGACCTATGAGTGCAAACATATGGTATCTGTCCTTCTCTGCCTGACTTATTTCGCTTAGCATGACACCCTCGAGGTCCATCCACTTTCCTACAAATGCCCATATTTCATTCCCTCTCATTGCCATGTAGTACTCCATAGTGTATATATACCACGTCTTCCTGATCCATTCATCAGGTGATGGACATTTAGGCTCTTTCCATGATTTGACTACTGTTGACATTGCTGCTATGAACATTGGGGTACATGTGCTCCTGTGCATCAGCACTTAATATTCCATCTCTCACCACAAACTCGTGTTGGCTTGACCTATATGTCTTTCCCCAAATTAAGTTTTTCTCACCACCATCACCTCTTCCATCCTTCCTATAGACATCATCCTTTTCTGTCTAGACTACTGGTATTTCTGCTTATGCCCTTCCCCTTATGCAATCCATTTTCCACAGCTCAGCCAAAGTGACACACTTATTTTTGTTACTTTTAATTATAAAACACTAAATTAAATATCATAGAATTCATATTTTATATGCACTATATGTATATCTTATAGAAGAATAATAAATTAAACACACATATATCTACCAACTAGCCTAAGAAATAAAGTATTAGCAACATATTTGAAGGCTTCTGTGTGTCTCTCTTGACTATATCATTTTTTGTTCTTCAGAAGCAACTGCTATTCTGAATTTTGTGTTAATAATTCTCTTACCTTTCTTAAAGGTTTTGCGTGTATATGCATTGATTAACAGTATGTTTCTTATTTTGTTTGATATCATTTGAGATAATTGTGTTTATTTGAAAGAATACTGTGAGGTTCTTTAATATTGGTATTTATAGTTATAAATTATTCTTTAAAAATTTTTTAATGTTTGTTTATTTTCGAGACAGACAGAGAGAGAAAGAGAGAGAGAAAGAGAGAATGAGCCAGAAAGGGGTAGCAGGCTCCAGACTCTGAGCTCTCAACACAGAGCCCGACATGAGGCTTGAATTCATGGACTGAGATTATGACCCAAGCCGAGGTCAGATGCTTTAACAGACTGAGCCACCTCAGTGTCCCTATAAATTATTCCTTAACTGCTATTTATTATTCCCTTGTAAGAACATGCCACAATCCACTTATGTCGATTGACACTTTGCCTTTTTACTCATTCATTCATTCATTCATTCATCTGTTCATTCATCTGTCCATCCATCCATCTATTCATCCATCTATATCTTTTGTTAGAAATAATGATTCCATAAATATACTTTTATATACCTCTTGATATACATAATAAGAGTTTTCCTAAGGTAGATAACTGTAGGTGGAAAGATTCAGTCAGCAGACATGTAATCCTCAGTTTACATCATTTCTTGAGTATGTCATATTTTCCCCACCAATTTTCAATACCATCTCCATTATTTGGCAAACATGTCTGGGTTCTCCACTTTGTTTTACTGTTTCAGTTGTCTTTTTCTGTGCCAAAAACAATGTATCTTAATTATTATAGCTTTGTAATACATTTTGAAAACTTGGATATGTGATAAGTATGCTTCCTATTCTGTTTGTTCTTTCTAGGGTTGTGGCCAATCTTGGCTCTTCATTCTTGCACATAAACTTTAGAGTCAGCTCGTCATGTACCATGAAAAAATCCATTTTTTTTTGTTGAAATGACATTGAATGTTGACTTACTATCTATTAAATGGTATATTTCTCCCTTTAGTCCTTTTTTAATTTTAATTTACTTTACAATATTCTTCACAAAATTTTATAGCCTTTTGGTAGACTTATTCCTAGCAAATTGTATCTCTAATTTTCTTCCTGGTTAATAAAATTTAACTGTCCTTTTAGATAATCCTATACTCAGCAAGCTTTAGTACTCTCTTATTAAGTCCAATAATTTGCTTTTAAGTATTTTGAGGGTTTTCTACACAAAAAATCATATTACTTTCAAATAATGACAGATCTTTCTTTCTTTCTAAGCTTTGTATCTTTTTATTCATAGTTGTGCTCTGAAACACCGGTGGGAGACCATAGTTGTAATGATGAGAGACCTAGTTTTAAAGGAAATGCTTTCCATTTTTAAAATTGGAATGTGGTAAATATGCTATTTTTCTAGATAACATCAGAATAAGGAAGTTTCTTAATGTTCTTATTTTCTAAAACTTTGTTTTCTTCATAAATTATAAATATATTTGAATTTTAATGATATTTTCCTACATTTGTCCAGATGATATTTATTTTGCTCCTTTATTAATGTGGCAAAAAAATTATTTGACTTCTTATTGTTGTTTTATTGTTGGAATGAAACACACTTTTTAGTTATTTTGTAAATATATCTTTGAGTTTAAGATTTGTTTCTATTTTTTACATCTACGGTCATGATAAATATTGATCTGTAGTAGCTCTTTCTCTTATTGTCCTTATTTGCTTTGGGAATCAAGATGTTACCTTCTTTTTCTTCTTCTTTTCTTTTCCTTCTTCCTCTCCTTCTCATCCTCTTCCTTTTCCCCCTTCTCCCCTCCCAACATCTCCCCTCCTCCCTTTCCTTCCTCTTCCCTTTCTCCCCCTCCTCCTCCTTCCCCTCCCTCTCTTCCCCCTCTTCCCCCTCCTCCTCCTCTTTTCTCTCCTCCCTCTCTTCCTCCCACTTCTCCTCCTCCTCCTTCTTATTCTTTTTGTACCAGTTTCTTGAAAGGAGTCCAGGAGTATTCCCTCTAATGAATCAGAGTATTCCTTCTTTTAACTTTATTAGACTTTATTAAATTAGAATAATCTAGTTCTCAAAAACTTGGTAGAACTTGACTATAAAATTATTTAGTCGGGTCTTTTCTTCTGGAGAGTTTTTTAACTGATTCAATTTTTTACTAAAACAATCCTATTTTTTCAGACAATATTTAAATTCTATTTAAGGTGAATTTCTTCTTTTCACCTAAATTTTCAAGTGTATTGGCTTAAAATTTTTCATAGTACTCTTCATATACTTTAAGGTCTCTTAAATTTAAAATTATGTTTCCTTTTTCAACCCTAATGAATGATTAATTTGTGCTTGTCCTCTTTATGTTCTGATCAATATTGCAAAAGCTTGACAAATTTATTAGTTTTACCAAAAGCTAAATTTGGACTGATTATCATCTTCAATGTAATTAAAAATTTTCTGTGTATTTGATTTCTTCTAATATATATTAATTCCACATTCTTTTTATTAAGTGTAAGTTATGTTGAGGCAACACTGAATTCCTTGTATCAGTTCCTGGCTCAAAGTCATCATTCAAAAAGTATTTGTTGAATTAATTAGTTGATACTTTAGTTATCCGTTAGTTTTATCTTTTGTGAATTCTTTGTGTCTTGCATCAAGTATATATAGTGTTCTGTATTTTCTCCTATTTATTTTCTAATTTTATTTAACTACCATTTATTGAGTTCTTACTAGGAGTTAAATATGTGTATGTACTACATGTATCTGAAAAACAGCCCTGAGATGTGAATTACTATCCATACTTCACAGATGAGATATCTAGAGCTCAGGGAAATGAACAAAATCTCTGAGGTCATGCACAGCCAGTATGAGTTAAAATAAGAATCAGTATCAGTCCAAATTATATTTGTCTCACCCCAAAACTACACTCTTTACCAAAACAATGCATTTTATTTATCATACCCTTGAACTTACTATAGTGATCAATTCCTACCAACGGAAAATTGGGGGGTACAAGCGTGGTCAGTTAAGCATCCATCTTTTGATTTTGGCTCAGGTCATGATCTTAGGGTTTATGGATTCGAGCCCTGTGTGTTGAGCTCTGTGCTGACAGCATGGAACCTGCTTGGTATTCTCTCCCTCTATCTCTGCCCCTACTCTGCTCTTGCTCTCTCTCTCAAAATAAATAAATAAACTTGACAATAAGAGGAAAAAAAAAGCAAAATCTGGTGAAGTCCAAATCAAGTCTGAAACTGTGTTAACAACAACAACAAAAAAATCAGCTACTGATAGAAGCAACAACATAGATGAATCTAAAATTATGCTAAGTGAAAAAAAGACAAAAAAGACCGCATAACAAATGTTTCCATTTGCATGGAATTCTAAAACAAGCAGAACTGTTCTAACAGCAGCAGAAAGCACATGGGTGGTTGCCTGAGCCCAGCAGGTGGAGTGGAGATGGGCTGAAAATAGGCCTGAGGAAATGCTCCAGTGAGAAGGAAATGCTCTATATCTTCTTGTGATGGTCACACAGCTGTCCACATTTTTAAAACTCAGAAATATACAATTAAAACAGAAATGAGATACGGCACATAAATGATACCTCAACCAAGTTGATTTAAAAATAAAAAGAAATATTTAGACCAAATATTCCAGAATTGTAGAAACTTCTTCTTATTAGAGGCAACATTTTATATTACATAAGTATCAGACCTTGGAGATCAGCAGGGTGGGAATCAGGAATGCTGATTTCATGTTGAATGCATATTCAGCTGTTCTAGTTCCTCTGGCTTCGATTGTATTATCTACAAAACAAAAGGGCTGTCTCATAATTTCCAGAGTTCCTGTCGGCTCTGCTATATTTGGATAGAACTGTTAGAAATTATATTGTTTTGTACTCCTAGTGCTTCTGGGGAGTCGTTTGATTCCTGGTCTCCATTCCATAATTAATCAAGCAACATTAATCAGCTCACTGTCCAGAGGCAGGAAGAGCATGTGGAAGTACCCGTAATCTACAGACTAGTCGAGCTGGACTTTGCTAGTGTTTTGTATGCTTTTTTGTGTGTAGACATTCAGAGCGTGGAGTGGACTAAATGCAATATATGAAGGCAATAAAAAAATTAGCTATCTGGAGGTTGACTGCATAGTTTTAATTATGGTACATATCTCCAAAAGTCATGGAGGTATGGTAAATAATTATAAATATGAAAGCAAGTGTAGAATTAGGTCCTTAAGGTAAGGAGAGTCTACAAGTCAACTAGTACAGTCTTTGTACACCGTCTTGTGCTCGGCAGGGGTGAAAGGAGAAGAAATTTATCATCCATGACTTTCAGGAACTTATCATATAGTAAGGAGAGCAGAGGGACGTGTTTCTAATATGTCATGCTGGAATAGGTATAAAAGTGGAGGTAGAAAAGGGTCCTCTGGGAGTATAAGAAGGACAAATATTTCCGAGTAGGACATCTGGGAAACTTTCTAAAATATCCATTATTTACACTGGACCTTGAAGAATGAGGAAGGCTTTTAGAAATGACCATAGGAAGGAGGGAAGGTTGTTTCAGCAATAGCCCTGAACTTGAGGCTCGGCGGCTTGCTGGAGCGTCTCCAGAGAGACGACATCAATGAGTCTGAAGTAGCTTGGGCCATGATCTCCACACTCCTCCGCTGTGTTCCAGAAAAGCATTGTATAAGCAAGCACAGGATTTCTGACAAGGAATCCTATGTGCGTTTAGGATATAGGTTTTGTATGAACATTTTAATTTTAGTTTTAGAATATATTAACCATCTCCTAATTATAATTTCCTAATTCAAACTTCTTTATATTATAAGGAGAAATGGATTTATTTTATCAGCTTCACAACTGCACTACCTCATTGGTAGATATTTGCAGCTACATTCATCCTTATTGACACAATTACTACGTGTTTAGGTTTCTAGTCTGCAGCAATCTGGGAGAACCACTGTGCAGCTGTCAGTATTCACAGAGACTGAGGTGATTAGAATGAATCCTTGCCTAGATGGGCCTTGTCTTGGAGGTTAGCATGGAGAATGGAGAAGGCAAGGATTGATGATTTTTGTTGTAATTCGCATCCAAGCATTATTTCACGTCACTGATAATTTTAATTTTTATTAATGTTTATATTTATTTTTGAGACAGAGAGAGACATAGCATGAGTGGGGGAGTGGCAGAGAGAGAGAGACAGACAGACAGAATCCGAAGCAGACTCCAGGCTCAGAGCTGTCAGCACAGAGCCCCATGTGGGGCTTGAATTCATCAACCATGAGATCTTTACCTTATCTGAAGTTGGACGCTCAACAGACGGAGCAACCCAGGCACCCTTGTCACTGATAGTTTTAAAAATGATTTTTACTTTTGAGAGATTCTTTTTTCATCCTCTGGCTCCTAAGAGTTGTGTCAATGAACCTCTGTCATGAAGCAGTTCTTAATCAGCCTTGCAGTTTTAGCCGATTGTCACTGTGCGTGTTTTTCTGAAGCAGCCCTCCTCGCTGGCAATCACCAGGCAGTGTAATGTGGTGACAATGTGCCTGCTTTCAGGGGAGGGACACTCACATGTAACTCTTTGCCCTTCTGCTTCCTGGCTCGTCATATAATTTCCATTTACACATGGGTAAGAGAAGGCTAATAATTCATCCTTCTACACACAGTTGTGAGAGTTAATTGTGCACATTAATATGAGCAATCTAACAGAGTTCCCGATTCTTAGCAGAATGCCATTTACTCCCCACGGCAATCCTTCTGGTACCTGTTCCTGTAGTTGCTTTCACTCAACTAGCTGCACCTTGTCCCAGGGTACCATTGGTTACTGAGCCTTTTTCTGTTCCTTGAAAATGCCCTTTACTCCCTCCCCCAAACCCAAACCCCTACAGATGTTGCAAATACCTATCTTCCTGAAACTTTCCTCTTTCTTCGTAGCACTTGTCTCAGTTGGCGATTTCTATTTATTGGTGTGATTATGGGTTTGCCAACTGTGAGGGTGGGAATCAAGTCTGTCTTCCTCTTCATTGCGTTCCAAATCTTTACGTCTTGCCTGGCACTTAGGCGTAGCAGAAAATAGTCATTGAATTTATAACTGAGTAAAGTGGAAAAACAGAGCCTTCAAATCCTAATATAAGACACTTCCAAACCAGTGTGAAGAATATCAGTATTGGTGCATAGATGGGATATTGGAATCAGATAAAGCTGAATTCTGCTCTGACAGTGAATTAACCAAGTTATCTGTAAACAACTTAACCTTTTTGAAGCTCAGTTTCTACATCTGGAAAATGAAGGCTAAAATATTCACCAAAGGATTTTTTTTAGTATTAAGTAGGATAATGTAAATGAAAGCCCCCACATAGTGTGCCACATGGTATGCACACTATTAAGTGATAGTTTTAGATACAGACAAGTAATGGTAATAATAATATCATAATTTAAATAATATTCTAGATTGAATATAAAAGCCTCATTTTATACTGAAGTTAATGAAACCTGATAATCACCACTGTGAAATTCAATATAGGACAATGCTACTTTTATCTGACTAATTCAAGAATATGCAGCCCAAGAAATACGCTTTGAAGAAACCAACAATCAAAATGCTTCAGTAGCTGACAGAATATGATGTCTTAAACATTTTGGGGTAAGGCGTATTTGAAGAACAGACCTAAGTTATTAGCTTATGATGAAAGACACAAACAATAACTCCATTTCCCTAAAGACGCCTCTGAGGAATGGGAAGGCAAATTGCTCACATATCTGAGAGTCGAAGACAGACCTGCTCACTCCCTATGTGACCCTGATTTGTGAAGGTTTATGAAGCCTCATGTGCTTAGAAAGGATTAATCTGCTGGATGCTTTTGTCTCTCTATTGGAGTCTCTTGGACAAGAAGGAGCCATTGATCAATTTTCTCCTTCTGCCAACTTCTATCATCATCTCAGTCAGGTGGGCTAATGTAGCTAACAAAGGAGCCCTTTGAGATAGCTCATGAATAAGCCCATGAGGACTTTTAATAACAGAAAGGTTGTGGACTAGGCAAGGTATTACTAGCAGAAGTCATAACTCAAAGTCTACATGGGACTTTGAGTTGCTCATACAATAAGGAGATCATGTATGTAACTCGAGTTAGTTACAAACTCCCTAAGGAGAAAAAAATACTTGCAGAAAATCTGCACTTTGATCCTGCTTGGTATGTATCATATCTAGAGTCTTCCAAAGGTAGATGAGACACTTTGGAATTTATTGTATACATTAATTTGATTGCACAGTGATGCATTTGTTAGACAAATTACCACAGGTCTAATTAAAGGCAGTCTAAAAGCCACCTGATTACTGATTACACTACATTTATTCGATTCCAATGTATTTGTGGAGATAAATTAGATGTAATTTCTAGGTAATAAAACTTAAGTGGTGTAAAATCTCAAGGTTACTAGATCAAATATGATGGGAGAAACTCAACCACATATGGAATAATGTGAGCCATTGAATGAGTTATTATGTATTAGTACATAAGCAATGTAGGATAGTTAAGAAACTGTTTAATCTTTGGTTGTTGTTGTTGCTGACTTGTGGGGTCCACACACATCCTTCAATTCAAGCCCTCAGTTTCTTCATCTGAAAATGAGTTGTTTGGATTTACTAACCAGGACTGTTTCCAAAAGCACATAAGATTTGGAAGTGTGCTGCATTTTCAGTGATACATAATGACCAAAAATAAAAGCATTTTTCTTCTTTTTAAAAAAAATTTAATGTTTATTTTTGAGAGAGAGAGAGAGAGAAAGAGAGAGAGAGAGAATTCGAAGCAGGGTCCAGGTTCTGAGCTGTCAGCACAGCACCCTACACGAGGCTCGAATCCATGAACCATGAGATCATGACCTGATCCGAAGTTGGACGCTTAACTGACTGAATCACCCAGGCGCCCAATGAAGGCATTTCTTCTGATGGAGCTGTGTCCCCTGGGCCATCCTGAGCCAAGAAGATGTAGTTTTCATGCCCTAGAACAGTCCAGGACTCCAGGATGTGTGTACATCTGGGAAGTTTATCCTATGCCTCCATGTGAGGACAGCTCATAAGTGCATGCATTGCAACTTGTCATAATACCAATGAACATCTGGGCAAAAACCATATTTATTAACTCTAGGCTAATGATGAAATTAAACAAGTGGTTTTTTACTTATTTTTATTTTTATTTTATTTTTTTAGAGAGAGAGCATTAGTGGAGGAGAAAGGCAGAGGGAGAGAGAGAGAGAATTTTTTCTAAGGTTATTTATTTTGAGACAGAGAGAATCCCAAGCAAGCTCTGCACGACCAATGCAGAGCCCCATATAGGATTTGAACTCACAAATCAGGAGCTCATGACCTGAGTCAAAGTTGGATGCTTAACCAACTGAACCACCCAGGCACCCCAAAATTAAACTTTTAAAGTAGGGGTGCCTGGGTGTCTCAGTCGGTTGAGCATCCGACTCTTGGTTTTGGCTTAGGTCAAGATCTCACAGTTTATGGGTTTGAACCCCGTGTTCGGCTCTGCCTGCCAGGGCAGAGCCTGCTTGGGGTTTTCTGTTTCACTCTTTCTCTGTTTCTCCCCTGCTTGCTCTCTCTCTTGCTCAGAACAAACAAACAAACAAACAAACAAACAAAGAAGCAATAAAATAACTCACCATTGGGGCGCCTGGTGGTTAACTGGCTGGGTCTTGGTTTCAGCATAGGTCATGGTCTCACTGTTCCTAAGCTCAAGCCCCGTGTCAGACTCTGCACTGACAGTGTGGAGCCTGCTTGGGATTCTCTCTCCCTCTGTCTCTGCACCTCCTCCACCTCTTAAAATAAATAAACTTTTAAAAAATGCATTATTTTTATATCAGAAAACATAATTTTTTCCAGTTATTCCCAATTCAATGATCTTTGAATTATGATGTTAATTTATTTTTGTTTTTAGAAGTTAAAAAACTGTGATGGACAGAGAAATAGATGTCAGTGTTGATAATATTCCTTCACTCTGATTCATTAATAACATTTGTTGCTTTTGTTGTGACACCTATAGGTTTGCACTAAGCTCCTGGCACATAAACAAATTTTTAGAATCTTATAATAGTTTTTGAGAAGGAGAAATGGAGTAAAGGGAACTGGATTAGAAGGTGGGTGGTGAATCTGTTGGGAGTTATAATAACAAGATTATTCTAGGGAACTGCCTTCTGTCCTTTGGAAAGTGAGTGTATACACGTCTGTCTTTTCCATGCCCCCGCCCCACTTGTGTGTGTGTGTGTGTGTGTGTGTGTAACCTAAGGCATTTATAGAAGATTTTATTTTCTCATCTGGTCCTACCTGTGGTGCTGGGAATCCTGGGTGTGGAAAATCCCATGCTTACTGATTTTGCCATCTGGTGTTTGACTAAAAAGTGACTTTCCTTATCTTTTATTAAAGATGTCTTTTTATCCTCATTTCTCCTTCCCACCAGAGCCTCCAGGCTAATTATATGCATGAAAGAAAATTTTCTCTCCGTCTGTGATTAATTTTTTTCTGTCCCTAGTAAATTCTGCTCCTTGAGTTTCTCTGTAATCCATGTAAACACCTGCTTGATAGTATATTTACTTCTTCTAAAAACCCGGCACTTCTACCTTTTACACATCAAACTTCTCCTTAATAGAATTATTTCCACTTATCCTCACATTTTTATGATCATCCCTTGTTTCATTTCAGAGGTCAGGTTTGTTCTTTCTTCTAGGATGGACCTGCCTTGGGACACATATCAGCAAACTCAGTACATGTAGTTTAACGTGGAAGCAGAGATAAGCAGCCGGGCAAGTGTCTTAGATCCTATTTTATTTATTACGCTTTCTCAAGTTAGATTACAATGTTTCTTTTTGAAAATATTATCAGTAAAACGATTCAGAGTGCAGAGTTGCGCAGTCAGTAACTTGAGAACCCAATCCTGGGGCTCTAAATTTTCAGATACATATGTTAAAATATATTGAACCATCTCAGGAAGGAAGCAGTAAGTCGTAAGAGCTCTATTTCTGTGCTCACCATAATAGCCCTACAGCTGTGAATAATCTCTGGGTCATAGTTTCTTCATTAGTAAATTAAATACTGGAAGTCGATAATCTCTGATATCTCTTCTAGCTCTAAAAGAGGAGATAATTGGATTAATGTTTTGAGTTTATTACTTATTTTTCAGGTTCTATGGAAGACTTTTTTTAGTTAAGAATTAAATGAATATTTCCTGGTTAAATAAGATTATATAGCTTTACCCATGCTTGTCATATATCATACAAAGATAAGACCTAATGCTAATTAATGACCGGCACATGGAAAATGAATGGATACACTAATTAGTAGTTTTGATTGAAATGGCAAATTTATTTTAAAAAATCATTTAAGGTGTTTTTCTTTTCATCACAGTTATATGGAAATTTTGGTTAAACTTGGCTTGAAAGACAAGAAGAATAATGGCAGTTAACATGTAATACATGAGATTTTAATTTGTTTTTGGCTACCATGAATATAAATGATTTCTTTTTTTTAGTTTATTTATTTATTTTGAGAGAGAGAAGGAGAGAAAGATGGAGAAACGGTAAGAGAGCAAGCATGAATGGGAGCAGGTCAGAGAGAGAGAGAGAGAGAGCGCGCATCACAAGCAGGCTTTACGCTCGGCATGGAATCTGACTTGGGTCTCGACTTCATGACCGTGAGATCACAGCCTCAACCAATATCAAGAGTAAGATTTGGACGCTTAACCACTGAACCACCCAGTCTCCAACTGATTTCTTAACTAATGGGGAAAGAGGTCCTTTTTGAAATATCTTCTATGCTTTGGCTTATAACTAACGTTTGGCCTTGACCATAGTGTCGATGTCTATAGCATATTCCATTTTGTGCTTCCTATTTGACATGATAGAAAAGCATGATATAGAAGATGAATAAACACAATAGTAGAAATTCAGAGATAAGGTAATACTGATTATGGCAACCAGGGCCTATGTAACCTTGAGAAAGTCTCCTGACTTCTCTGAACTCTTATTCGTAAAATGAAGGAACTGAACTAGGCGGCTGAGGTTATTTCTTGGCGTTATGAAGCAGTGAATATCTATTTCTGTTTTAATCTGACCATTTGGTATTTTATGGTATTTATCAACTTTTCCTTTACTTGAATGCTCCATGATAACTTTTGAAGATTGCTTTGTGAAATATCTTTGGCATCACAATATTCCAATAATGAATCAAGATTCTCCTTAGACTTCATTTGTAGGAAAGATTCTATTCTTGACTCCAAATTGAATTAATGGATGTTTTTAAAATTATTTGTATTCTCAAATTAGGTCTTGAGTTTACTGATAATGATTTGTGTTACACACTTGTAGATAAACACTAATGTTAACATAAGTTTAGGGTGTATGCATTCCCCTCAGGGGTCAACAATTTCAAGTACTGGAAGCAACCATTTTTGTTTAACATTATATTTCTAACAATGGCAAATTTAATAATGCTGATAAACAAAACTTAAACTTCATGAAACAATGAAGAAATAATTATATCTGATTTGTTAATGTTAAAAACAGCCAGTTAACTCAGATAGGTTTGATTTACCTGGAAATCCATTTTTTTTTTTTGTCTACAGAAGTGAATGAGAGTGATGATAAATATGTTATCATGCCAAATACTATACACACATGTTCTCATAGCAATTCTGTAAGGTACTAAACATTTCTAAATATACAAATGGAGAGATTTAAGAAACTTGTCTGAAGTCTGCTAAAGGTTCCATAGACTTCTTTCTAATGCATTGTGGGGCAGTCTGTTGAGATGAATAACCTAATAGGAAAGCTAACGTGATATGGATACGCATTTCTTTAATGCATATTTGGTTACAGGTGATTGGTGAATCTAAAAATGGGCAAGTGGAACTTGTTTCTGAGTGATTTTGTTTCTAGTGTGCAAACACTGAAATCTGAGTGATTTAGTTTCTAGTGTGCATGTTTGAAGGATGCCTAAACGAGCATTCATGCAGGTAAAGGGAAAATTTGAGTAATATGCAGAAGTAATGGTTTTCAGACACTGTTTTGTCCAAAGTGAAGCTACTTGGTGCTGCTGCTGTGAGTGCGGATGAAGAAGCTGGGAAGATATTTCCCTCATTTTGAGACTGAGAGAGAGATGAGAGAGAAATGAAAAAAAGCTGCATCTTAAGGCTCATTTTTGGTCAAACAATATTCTGTCAGAAACGGCTACAATGATCCGTGGTTCTAGGAAGGATCAATTGACCAAGATGCTGGATGCAAATGTGCAAATTTCTGGAATGTTTACCTGTGCAAAGAGTTTTACTGTTACTGCTTTTATTACTTTTTCATAAGCCTTAGTATTTTTTGCGCACAGAACAGAATGCAGCATCATGGCAGACACTTCCTCAGTCACAATCCCTTTGTTGCATTCATATTCATGGCCACTTAGCTCAGCTGATAAATGTCATGGTAATGAGATTTCCCTCTATTTCAGGGCTTCCCACTGTGCTATGGCTGTAGTTTGTACTTCAGATGCTTGATGAAATTAGGATGAAAAATGTATATAGATGAAATAGTGCAAATTAGTCATCCTTAAAATAAAACTTTTTCAAAGAATTACTAATTTTGCCAATGGAGAGCCTATATTAAGATTGAGTGTGGTTTTCTTTTCTATTAAAACAAATGTAATGAAATACTAAAATTAAAAAAAATTAACTTTTTTTTTTTTTGAGAGAGAGAAGGAGAGAGAGAGAGACAGGGCACAGGTGGGAGAGGGAGACACAAAATCCGAAGCCAACTCCAGGCTCTGAGCTGAGCATAGAGCCCGACGTGGGGCTCTAACCCAAGAGCAGTGAGATCATGACCTGAGCTGAAGTCAGACGCTCAACTGACTGAGCCACCCAGGCGTCCCAATTTTATATCACCAATATTGTACCGATAATAAGAAAACTATTTTATTTTGATGTATTACATCCAGACTTTGTTGTTTTGCTCATTAGTAAATATACATTTAAAAATAGTTGCAAGGATAGCATATGCATAATTTTGACATCTGTGCTTTCACTTGTTGTCATTTACTTTTTTTTAATCACAAGGAATTTCATAACATATCAGCAACATGATTTATGGAACCTCTCCTACTGTTTGGTATTTGAATTATTTTTATTTTTTCCTTTTATACATCATGAAGAAAACATCTTGGTCAAGATAGCTTTTTCTCTATGTGAAATCATTTTCTTAGGATACACAATGACAGTGAAGATTATTGGATAAATATTTCTTTAGAAAGAAAAAGAAAGAAAGAAAGAAAGAAAGCGATGACAGTTGACATATATCACCATACTACTTTTCATAATGGGTGAAAAGTTTTGAATTCCACCAGCAGTATGTAAATAGACCTGTCTTATCACAAGCTGTTATTCAATCTTTTTATTTTCAAGATTAGTGAGAGGTACAAAACAATATTTCAATACTGCTTTTGTTCGCATTTCTTTCTAAATGCTGGGCATTTTCCTATGGAGACTGTCTGTTGCTTATTTACTGGGGACATGTTTTTTTAAACCTTTTTAAAACAGGTTTGGGTATAATTGACATACAATAAGCTGCATATATTTACAGCGTAAAATTTTATAAGTTTGACTTCTAGCCATCACTACAATCAAGAAAAGAAACATGCCCTCTTCAACTTTTAAAAAATGTTTATTTATTTATATTGAGAGAGAGAGAGAGAGAGAGAGAGAGAGAGAGAGAGAGAGAGAGCTAGCAGGGGGTGGGGTAGAGAGAGAGAGAGAAGGAGAGGAGAGAGAGAATCCCAACCAGGCTCTGCTCTGTCAACACAGCCCAATGAGGCGCTTGAACTCATTAACATGAGATCATGACCTGAGCTAAAATCAAGAGATGGACGCTCTATCACCTGAGCCATCCAGGGGCCCCATACCCTCTTCCAGTTCTGAAAGAACTTGTGTAAAATTAGCAGTTTTTCCTTACATATTTGGCAGAATTTACCAATAAGCCATCTAAATCTGGAGATTTATTTGTGGACAGGTTTTCAACTACAAATTCAATTTTTGAAAACAGTTATTAGGCTAGTCAGGTTCTTTATTTTTGAATGCGGTGTGTTTGTTTGTGCCTTTTAAAAACCTGTGCATTTCACACAAGCTGTAAAATTTCCTGGCATATGGTTGTTCATAGTATTCACTCATTAACCTCTTAGTGCCTGCAGATTCTGTGGTCATGTTACTCCTCTCATTTATGATGTTGCTAATTTATGTATTTCTACCACACTCAGTCTAGCCAGAAATGTTTCTATGAGTCATCTTGCAGGACCCGTTTTGATTTCATTGATTTTTCTCTATTAACTTTCTATTTTCTATTTTTTAATTTTCTGCTCTTAGCTTTATTATCTACTTTCTTCTGTTTGATTTAGATTTACCTTTTGGTTGGATGTCAGATATTGTATACTTTATCTGTTGGATAATAGCTTTTATTCTTACAAATATTCTTGAGTTTTGTTTTGGATGCACTTACTTAGAAACAGTTGCTTGCTTTTGAGCTGTGTTAGAATCAGAGCAGCCTTGAATCAAGGACTAATTTCCCCTACTGGGGCACCACATTGTGAGTACTCTACCCTAAATCTTGTGAATTTCAGTTTTTCTCTTCTTTCCTGCAGGTGCAGGAAAATTAACTAGTCCCAGCCTTGTATGATGTCTAAGGATTGTTCCCTCTAATCCTATTAGGTTGTTTTTCTCTGGTCTCAGGTAATTTCTTTACATAAATAGTTTGATCCACACTCAGCTGAATATTTACAGGGGTCCCTCTGCAGATCCGTGGATCTCTTGGTCTCACTGTCTCTGTCTCTCTCTGTCTCTTCCTCCACAGTTCTCTCCTATTTGATACTCTGCTTGCAGACTCTGTGTCCTCAACCCAGGGATGTTTTGTGTCCATTTTTGTTGACCCTTTAGAAGTGATTTTGCTTCCTCTTCATCTATGATTTGCCTATTTATTTTTGTGTAACGGGTATTGTATCAGGAAAATTACTTATAGAAATAATTGACAGTTCAGGACGACTATCTTCCTTTAAAAAAGACTTGCGGTGCTTCTTCTGGTCTCTGGGTTCATTATTCGTCTGTATAACTTGACACTGAGATTTGTGTTTGAAGTTTTCTGGGCTCTAATCTGGGTTCCTTCTTTCGTCTTAACCCTGTGGTTCTTTGAATTCCATCTCAAAGCAGGCAGTGGAGTTTAGCGGAGTTGCATACTTCAAGGCCCTGGAGGCAGACATCTGTCACCCCAGACTAGTAACGATGGTAAAAATGCACACAACAAAAAGTAGCTCAGGCTTTTGGTGATGACCAGTTTAGGATTGGATAATGCCCCTGACAGAATGTTCCAAATTGCCATGTTAAAATCTCTGGGTCCCATCCTTTCCAATGGCATTTTAATTCCTTACCACCCACCTACTTGGTAAATTTGGGAAGATGATTTTTATATTTCATTCATCATCATTTAAAAATTCTTTTAATGTTTATTTTTGAGGGAGACAGAGAGAGACAGAGAAAGGGAGGGAAAGAATAAGTGGGGGAGGGGCAGAGAGAGAGGGGGACACAATCTGAAGCAGGCTCCAGGCTCTGAGCTGTCAGCACAGAGCCCAATACGGGGCTTGAACTTAAGAACTGTGAGACCATGGCTGAGCTGAAGTTGGACACTTACCGGACTGAGCCTCCCAGGCGCCCCATCATTCATCTTTTTTAGTTACGTTTATCAGAAGACTTTTTCTGAAATACGTTCCCTTGTCTGACAATGTTTCCCTTTAAATATCAATAAGCAGTGTGTTGCAGCTGTAGTCACTGTCCGGAATGTTAAATGCAGTATTACTTTAAATTTACATTCTTACAGTACTAAGTACAACAGTCAAATAATTATGACGATTAAAAACATCTCCAGTTATTACCAAAAGTCCCCTGGGGAGCAAAACCGGCTGCTGGTGAAGAGCCCCTGCAGACCGAAATCTGGAGGAGAGCTTGAGGGCTCCACCCACCTTATTCGGAGCGCTCGAGCTGCACTGTCTGCTTGGTAAGCTCTGCCCAGCGGAGGGGGGTTTCTGCAAACCCCGGACGTCTCACTGCTTATTCCTCCCTCACAGACACAAGACTACAATGCAACAGGATTATTTTTTTGTTCCCTGTACTTCTTCTCATGGGGAAGGCCTTCTATTCCCTTGTAGTCCTTTCTCTTCCTAATACCTGTCGTGTGTCCAGTTTAAATGTCATTCCTTTTCCGGTGCATTTCTCCCCACTCTGAATGTGGTTCCTCCCCTGCATGTATGAGTGATCAGATAAATCATGAAAAAGATGAGGGAAGAATTTGTGGCTTATCCATCTATTGTCTTCTAGAAACAAAAAACAGTTCTCTGCACCTGGTTGGCAATAGGCAAATGTTTGTTGAATGAATAAATCATTGTTTTGTAAGAGGGGACAGTGATTGTCTTTCAGATCCTACTTTTAGAAAGGAACTACTTTCTTAGGTTCTATTTTGAATCATCATATATTTATCACCAAAAGATTTTACTAAGTTATTTCCCTTTCTAATTTTCTATTTCTTTGACCATATAAATTCTTGGAACATTATGTCCCATATATGGACTATATACTGCGTACCATTTTATTTCCATTTATTTATCTGATAATAAGCTGCTTTCTTGTATTTTACCGTTGATTTAAAAAAATAATTTAAGGACTTAAAAATAATTAAAAAAATAATTGTATGCACACAATTTGATTTTGTCTATCCATGTTGACACTTTAATTTTAGAATCTATAAGAAGAGCATTCTATAACCAATTGAAATGACTGAAAATAAATAAACTTAATTTTTGTTCAATGTTCCTTCTGATTCAATTGTTTCTTATGTATTATTTTATTAACCCAGAGTAAATCAAGTTATAGCAACATTTCTTAAAGAATGTTCTACCAATGCTTTTAGGTAACCCACAAAAATAAAAAGTTGATAGTGATATAAACTGTGGATACTTTATGATATATCTTGCCCTGGGGATTTCATAATTCACAGCAGCACATTAAAAGTAGCAAGAAGTCCTACAACAAAAACCAATCAATCATTGTTCCAATCTCATTTAACCTATTGTTTCTAAACAGTAGACCTAGTGGTTAAGCACTGAGGTCCTGGCTCTAGATGGCTTGGCCTCAGATTCCAACTCTACCACTTTCTAACTGTGTAAACTTGGGTGAGTGTCCCAAGTTTTTGGCTGGGAAAAGAGGAGGTAACGGTGGAACTGTAGAGTGTTAACAAGGATTAAATAATACACGTGAAGTGCAGTTGCATCTTGAATAACAAGGGCTTGAACTACAGGGGTCCCTTTATACATAACATGGGTTTATTACAATACAATCCTGTAAATGTAGTTTCCTTATGATTTTCTCTTTCTTTTAAAAAATATTTATTTGTTTATTTTTGAGAGAGAAAAGAGAGAGCAAGTGGGGGGGGGAGCGAGAGAGAGAGGGAGACAGAGAATCCCAAGCAGGCTCCATATCATCTGCACAGAGCCAGAAGTGGGGCTTAAACTCAGAAACCATGAGAACATGACCTAAGCTGAAACCAAGAGTCAGACAACGGACGGAGCCCCCCAGGCACCTTCCTTATGATTTTCCTAATGACATTTTCTTTTCTCTAGCTTGCTTTATTATAAGAATATAGTATATAGTATACATACAAAATAAGTGTTAATCAACTGTTTGCTTTATCAGTAAGGTCAACAGTAGTTAAGATTTTGGGGTGACAAAAGTTATGTTGCATGGATGAGGGGAACAATGTTCCTAACCTCCACTTGTTCAAGAGTCAACTGTACTTAATATTACCTGGATTATTGAAAACCCTCAATATATATGTATTATTATTATGATTTCATTAATTATATTAATAATGATAATCAATAATCTATTATAATTATTAGGAACCCTATATCAGTATAACTAATATGATTAATATGTTTAACACTAATTTATCAATAATTACTTATCATTAATGTTATTATTATCAGATAAACCCTGACCACAGGATTTATTTTGGAATAAGAACTATGAGGGTCACTATAAGACTTGTTAGAGATTTGGGGAGACTGTTACAGAGATTTTTGATATCATAGCCTTTTTAGGGAAATCTGCTCAGTTGGATTAGTTTTTATCTCTGGGTTTGCACCTGCCAGTAGGCTATAGGAAACAGCCAGTGAATGCCTGTGTAGTATCAACTTGAACTGAGGAGTTTTTCCCCCTCCACGCATGTTGAGGTACGCTACAATCCTTTCTGCCCAGAGAGACGGATGAAGCATGAGGCCAAGAGACAGTAAAGGACGCCCTGGTCTCTTCACATTCAACACAGACACATAGGCAGACAGAGGAGCTTACAGAAACGTAGATCGCTGCGTCATGACGTACATGCAGGCATCTGAACTCACTGGAGACGCATTTGCCTCTACAGAGCACTGCTGAATTTCCCACAGGCTTCCCGTTCCTGGGCCTCCTCTCGAGAGGTTTGGCACTGAGTTCTCAGAACCACATTTCAGAATGCTTTCAGTTTTTCTTTTTGGCTTACTTTAGCTCCTCTTCATTTAGCTCATTAGCATTTTTCCAGAAATACCTCAATTTTAATGAAAATATCTCAAATGTTATTGCAACAACAAAACTTGGTAAAAGTCCTCAAATTCTGATATTTCAAAAGTATAGATCAATGAATCAGTACAAACTTGGGATTTATTTTAACTATATTTGACTAATAGGAGCTTAAAAATTATTTTTTATTTAGAACCTTAGAAAAATGATACACATATGCATCGTGTTTAACAGTTGGAAATCAGAAAACAGCTTTAATAACAAAACTGAAGATAGAGTCAACAGCGATTATTAATGTGCTTGCTTAATCTATTTTAATGAAATGGTGCATTTTGTATTTTGCATTTAAATTTAATTAATAAACAGGTAATGATATGGCTCATAAGAATCTGGCTAGAAAATTTTAACTGAAAAAAATGAAATATTAGAAATCTAAGGCAAATTTTGTGCATTAAGGAAGTCACATGAATTGGGGCCAAATTGGAAGTGTATTTGCCACCAATTTATAGTGGCTATAAGGTGCGTATTCTTTATGAAATCATCTAGTATTTAAGAATCTATAGCTGATTAATTGCAAAAAGCTATATAAAGTTTTCTGAATAATCCAGCCAAAATAAATTTGTCACATAAAATACTGTAATTATAAAACACTGTAATATAACATAAAAGGACTGTTACATTTAAATAATTTATTTTTAATTGTTTTTAATATTTACTTATCTTTAAGAGAGAGACAGAAAGAGAGACAGAGAGACAGAAAACGAGCAGGGCAGGAAAAGAGAGAGAGAGAGAGAGAGAGAGGGAGAGAGAAAGAGTCTGAATCAAGCTCCAGGCTCTGAGTTGTCAGCACAGAGCCCAATGAGGGGCTTGGACCCACGAACAGTGAGATCATGACCTGAGCAGAAGTTGGACGCTTAATTGAATGAGCCACTCAGACACCCTGTACTGTTACATTTTAGAAGAATAAAGATTTTCTTTTTCATTTTAATAATAGTTCCTATTATTAGTTACTATTGAAGGCTTAGGGTGCTAAAACTGGGGAATTTTATTTTATTTTTTTAAAGCAAATCAAATGCGTTTATTTAGGCAAATAACCATATGTATTAAAATTTAAGTAAATTTGAATGTATGTGTTTATTTTTTTTAAATAGTTTGTTGTCAAATTGGTTTCCATACAACACCCAGTGCTCTTCCCCACAAGTGCCCTCCTCCATCGCCACCACCTCTTTCCCCCCTCCCCCTTCCCCTTCAATCCTCAGTTCATTTTCAGCATTCAATAGTCTCTCAAGTTTTGCGTCCCTCTCTCTCCCCAACTCTCTTTCCCTCTTCCCCTTCCCCTGGTCCTCCATTAGGTTTCTCCTGTTTTCCTGTTAGACCTATGAGTGCAAAAATATGGTATCTATCCTTCTCTGCTTGACTTTTTCGCTTAGCAGGACACCCTCGAGGTCCATCCACTTTCCTACAAATGGCCAGATTTCATTCTTTCTCATTGCCATGTAGTACTCCATTGTGTATATATACCACATCTTCTTGATCCACTCATCAGGTGATGGACATTTAGGCTTTTTTCATGTTTTGGCTATTGTTGACATTGCTGTTATGAACATTGGGGTACATGTGCTCCTATGCATCAGCATTTCTGTATCCCTTGGGTAAATCCCTAGCAGGGCTATTGCTGGGTCATAAGGGAGTTCTGTGGATAGTTTTTTGAGGAACCTCCACACTGTTTTCCAGAGTGGCTGCACCAGTTTACATTCCCACCAACAGTGTAGGAGGGTGCTGGCGAGGGTGTGGAGAGACGGGCACCTTCCTAAAACTGGGGAATTTTAAATATCAGACTTATTGGAAATTGTATCATTGTGGTTTCATTCACTGAAAAATCGAAATGCTGATTCTACAGTTTTTAAAAGACTGGATAAGAAGTACTTTAGTATTTTTATTTCGAGATCCATTTGAAAATATAATCTTAAGACTGACCATTTTGGAATACAAATTTGGATAGTCACCTTATAAGCTATAAAAATTTTTAGAATCTAAAAACAGAAACGCAGTTCTTAAAGGCTGCATTAAGAAATTAACACTATCCTTGGGGCACCTGGGTGGGTCATTCAGTTGAACATCAGACTTCAACTCAGGTTACGATCTCACAGTTCATGAGTTCAAGCCCTGCGTCGGGCTCTGCGCTGCCAGCACAGAGCCTGGAGCCTACTTTGGATTCTGTGTCTCTCTTTCTCTCTTGCTGCCCCTCCCCCACTCATACTCTGTCTCTCTCTCAAAATAAATAAACATTAAAAAATTTTTTAAAAAGAAATCAACACTATCCTGTATACATATACATACATGTAGTCAGACACATGAAAAAGACAGTGGACTGATTTTACATCAAAATAATCATTATTATATGGAAGCTGCTTACTTTTTCCTACTCCTGAAGTGAGGAAAACCGTTATTTTTATATTATCTCTTTGCTTAATTTGAAGGTAAATATTAAAAACAAATGGATCTCTTCAAGTATATTTAATGAAGAAAATAAAAATTATATGTCAATTTTATAATGGGAAAACTAGGTAAATATTGTAGATTATTTTGCAGTGTTCACATTTGAGAGAGAGAAAGTGCAAGTGGGAGAGAGGTAGGAAGAGAGGGAGACAGAGTATCCGAAGCGGGCTCTGTGCTGAGAGCAGAAAGTCCTGTGTGGGCCTCCAACCCACTAACTGTGAGACCCCAAGCTGAGCTGAAGTTGGATGCTTAATCAACTGTGCCACTCAGATACCCCGATTATTTTGCTTTTGGTAAACACTTTTCTGCATATCTCCTACATGGCTCTTTGGGTAAAGATGTATCTCCAGCGGGAGCTTCTGGGTGGCTCAGTTGGTTAAGAGTCCAACTTTGACTCAGGTGGTGATCTTGCAGATCAAGGGTTTGAGCCCCGCATCAGGCTCTGTGCTGGCAGCTCAGAGCCTGGAACCTGCTTCTGATTCTGTGTCTTCCTTTCTCCGCTCCTCCCCTACTCCCCTCTCTCTGTCTCTCTCACTCTCGCTCTCACAAATAAATAACCATTACAAATTTAAAAAAAATTATCTCCAGCAGAGTTCATTCTTTTCCAGGAGTAAATTAAAAACATTTCATTTCTTTGAGAAAGAGCTCATCTGAAGAGAGTTGATGACAATGTAGTTCTCCATTCTGATGTCAGTTATTGTCTATAGCTTTGCTGGAATAAATGTTTGCCCTATAAATGACTTTACAAGCCAAAAAATATAAATTACTTGACCAGATTGCTAAACTAGGAGATTTTTAGGAAATACAGAGTTTCTGGCTTTCTGTTCTTGTAAAAGACCATCTAGAATATCATCTCTATAACCTCAGAGACATCAAAATTGAAGCAGGTCTCTGAAGGTGCTGCCACTCTATGATGGCCTCACCTTTGGTACCCATTCTGATCGCTGATCTTCTGAATTCTCCCTTTGGTCCAGTCTTTTCCTGATTCCCTCATGTCACGTAGCTCCAGTCTCCATAGAATACAAGTCTGGTCTTCACCGGCCTTCTCTCACGTGAAGGGGACCCCCAACTATCTATCCTTTACTTTCTCCTTCCAGACATCTGCTCCTGACTTCTGTGCCTTCCTATGTGGGCTCTCTTTCACATATAGAGAAGTATTCACTCCTTCCTCTGCCCGCTTCTGCCTGTTCCTCGACTATCATTTCTCGTCTGTTGCCCCAATCTGTGGATATTACATAATGCTTTAGTTACTGGAATGAACTTTCTTTTATCATCTAAAACTTGAGTCTCCCTCTCTATTACCTGCCCTGCTTCAGCTGGTGGAACGATTTCTAGATCTCAGTTTCTCTCAGTGTGCCCTGTCTCACTACAGTGAATGAGATCATAGATGAAAGATGGTTGAGGCTGGAGATCATTAGGGTGATGGGAAGAAAAGGGCTTATAGGATCAAGAATTTTGGTTAATCAGACTCACTGTTGTTGTCAATGTGCTTTGTATTGAATTCAGGATTAGTGTATTTTTTCCTTCCCTTTCCTTCTGAAGATAGAAGATGAGTTTTCAATTTTCTTGGTCATTGCATAGAACTTGCTATAGGTAATCTAATAAGGGGATTGGATGAGCTGAGGTGTTTTATCAAGTAACTAATGGGACTATTAAGAAATTTAGTTAGTCCTAATTATTAGATCATCCAGACTAGAAATCCTGAAGCAGATCAGATAGATGTTCTGACTACTGAATACCTTCTAGAAAGAACTTCTGATTTCCAAGATGGGCATGGAATGTGAATCTGGAGCCACTTGTTTTCTTGGATGAAGGCCAGAAAAAGGTATATCACAATCCCATAGCCAAAGTAGACTCAAAAGTCTTTTAATTTTGAACTCAGGTTGCACTAGAGCAAAAAGTATCTGGCTTTAAGGCACCAGTTTTCAGAATATTACTTCAACCACTGCTTTTAGTGATGTAAATTAGCATTATAGAAATTTTTTTTCTATGGAGAAATATATTTGAGAACTACTGAATTGAATAAAATTAAGCAAACTCCTTTATTGAAGGGCATCCCAAACACTTTAATATATGAAAGTGCTTTGTGAATCTTCAAAAAAGGAATAGTTTGTGGAGCATTCTGCAAATATTTTTGATCACTTACTCGAATTTTATTCAACAAAAACTATAAAGCACAAGTGTTTGACGCTAGTCTAATTTGGGACATAAATTTAGGGAACCTGTTTGATGCAGTGTTCAGATGCAGAGTGATCATTTGTAAACATGATAATTTACTAAAATAAATAACATATGGTGACAAATTTAATGAATGGCCAAATGGTCATGCAAATGTTTCCTTGTGCTTCTAAGCTCATAAACTCTAAAAATAGTATTTTCTGCTTGAAGTAATTATAATTTGCATAATTAAAATCCTGAGTTTTAGGTCTGGCTATTGATTTGAGGCTTAATATTTTTTATTGGGGCAGAATCTGGCCATCTCAGAGGGAGGCTTAATCTTGAAAAATAATCTGTTTGCTCTTTTTTATGAAACTGTGTGTTGTAGGAATTGATGGTCCTGCCAGTTTATGGGAATTGGACTTGTTTTCTTGTTGGTTTATGGCAACATACCCATTGTTAAAGGTATTTCAAAAGATTTTTAAAAGTCCTCTTCAAGTGTGGTTAAGGGGTGGTGGGGGGGGGAAGACTAGAAAGACAAAATTGAATTTCCTGTCCAGAAAGAATTTTTCAGTTTCCCCCAAGCCAGTTCTATCCTCAAGGAAGCTTGACAGACTGCTTAAAATATGGTACAGTCTGAGTTCCCACTATGACTAGCTTGCTTTAGATATGGAGCTCCCAAAGCAGTGTCTGCTCTACAAGGATTTTTGTTTGTTTGTTTGTTTCAGAGTACCTGGCTACAGAGAGTAAGTTACCAAATATTCAGTATTCTTCGTATCTCTAGGATACATCCAGTCATATTCTCTGGCTTTTCTCCGTGATTAAAACCACTTTCTCTGTCTACCCAATGACAGAGGAGTAATTTGGAGATACTCATGTAAGGTGTTGTTATTATTCCTGTCTTCCATCAGAGGAAACAGAGATTAAGAGAAAGAAATGACTTCCCCGGGCCACACAGTTGTTAGTGAGAGAGCCGTGTTGAATGTGAGTATTCCTGGTCCAGAGCCCAGACACTTCAAGCCACCACTTCACAGTACCTCTCATCAGCTAAAGGGAGATCCTAATCATCACAATGCATTGCAGTTGACTATGAGGGTGTATAAGATGCTATGATACTTGTTTCCATTTTTTTCATGATCTGGGGAGTTAGAAAGGTGCATTGTGGCTTTGCTCACACTGTACATCTGCTTATAAACTTTCAATGACTTTATATCACACTGCAGTATGAATCATTTCAAACCAACCAGCGTAATCCATATTTGTCAGTGTAAGTGTCAAGGACTCTATATTCTGAGGTTTTATTTCAACATTCTAATGCTTTATCTAATGTTATTCTTCATGGACATACCACTATAATCAGGCAGGTTTATTCCATTTATCCTGCCTCCAAGACTTTGTTCATATTTCCATTATAAGGTCTATCCACACATCGTTTCAGATTGTCTAATTAAATTCTTTCTTCAAGGACTACTTCACAACTCACTTCTTCCATAAAAATGCATGTCACTTTACCTGCTTCTTGAAACTTGTCTTTGATACTTCTGAAATATATTTTAAATATAAAATATGTCTTGCATCACAGTGGATGTGACCTTTGTGTATAATCTTAAAGATGCTAAGAGTTCATTGGCCGCAAAAACATCCTGGGCTCTGGATGGTGTGAGAACTATCACAAGAGGAAAAATGACAGCGCATTACAGGGAAAAGCTTAGAAAAGTTAGGAAAAGCCAAATATTTAAAAAAGTATGCAACTTGCTACCACTTGAGGAATGTGTCCTGGGAACTCTGAAGAATCAAGGAAAGATCCTAAAAAGTGCATCACTTTTTGAAAAAATTACTGGCTAATCAATACTATAGCGGAATTCTGTCTTCCTCTGACCTTTTATTTGTTTTTCAAACTGGTGACAGTGTGGAGAGATGATTTCCAAGCCTTCAAGAAATTATTGCTTTAATCCAGGTAGGAAGTGTTGTAGACCCCACTGACTGAATGGAGCAAGAGCAGTGGACTAGAAGCAAGAGGATATATGTAAGAGATAGTTCACGATCAAGTAAACTTGGGGAAAGGGAAGAGAAAGAATCAAGAAACATTTCTAAATTTTTTATTTGGACAGCATAATTTGTAAGAGTACCATTAAGTGAGTGAAAGATTAAGAGGGGAAGTGGGTGTTAAAATCCTTTTATTGCGGGCTCTCCAAGGCAGTGGGTCTTTAGGAAGTTAGATGACAACAGACAACTGGAAGTTAGAGGCATATGGCTGAAGAGAGCTCAAAATGGATATATAACTTGTGGTGTTAGGCTGTTAGTAATTGTTGATTCTATATACTTGAGTAAATACAATCAGGGGAGTATATCGAGTAAAATAGAATTGAAAATGCAAGGTGAGGCATCTTCCAAGCTAGGATCAAGACAGAATGAAGAATTGGATAGATTCTCCTATTCTCCACCCATAAACTCAAATCAGTGGATCCAAGTTCAGCCCGAAGTCCACTGAAACAATGTAAAATTAAGGAAACAAACTAGTGTAGAACAGTTGATGTGTGTACACTGTCATTTTTTATGTAGTATTTTTAATAAATGCATAATCTGTAGAATATATTAGGCTTTAATTCAATATATACAAGGGATTCCAGATTTGCACGTAAGTCAAAATGAATCTTCTTGAGTGAATGATTTTGAATGGAAGCATTATAAATAACCAGCACTAACTATTGCACATTTAAATTGAATTCTTTTATTTTAAATATTCACAGTACAGGAATTCATTAAGCCTGAATAGAACATCATTATTTACACATCCAAGGAATAATTCCAGTGGTAAATCAGTGAAGTACTTACATTGAATATAGGAAATATGATTGAAGAAAGAGAATTCTTCTTACACATACAGGCTCAAACCCTTTATACATTTATTTCTGCCTTGGGATCATAGCACAGATCATTGAAGTCATTATTAATTGCTGAACATAATTTCAAAAAATTATAACAATAGCAATCACACTATATATTTATATAAACCCAGAAAGACATCAATGGGTCAGAATCTACATTATGATGGCATTTTTAAGGGAAGGAAATTTCAAATGACATCTCCAGTTTAATTTGTGGAAAACACAAGTTCTTCAAATAGCTGAATATACAGATTTCCTATGGCATTTGCTTTGCATGGCTTATTAAAATGTTTGCTTAGCTGCCATAACATGTTATGTTATTTACAAGTTAAATCAATGAAGGGAACAATGTGTAGCAAACTAAAAGCCCAGAGCAGTTTGTTGAATGCCATACACATGTAACATTCTTGTCAGTGATGTTGGCTCCACAGTGCCATCACTGACTACTCAACATTTGGATTAATGATTTACTCCAGGCTATCGCTAGGATCAGTTGCCTGATTTTCGCTTGGAATAGTAGCTAGACTCAGCTTTTCTGACTGTTATCCTAACCTCACTGAAGCTGTTAAAATTGAACTTGAAGGAACCAAACTTTTGTAAATAAATAAATAAATAAATGTATAAATAGGATCCCCACTGTTTTCATCACATGGCAATAAAATTACCTTCCAACAGTATAAATGCTTGTATTGGTGTTTTAAGTCACCTAGTGCTATGTTTTAGTCTTACTATATTATGATGAATAACTAATTTCATTTGGGAAGTGGTCATTGGTCCACATATATTATCTGTTTGGAATTAAGCTCTTTCAAAAGCACAAGTATATTTTCTGAAAGAGAACACAAAACAAAACCAAAAACATAAACAAAACTGCACTGAATGATTTCTGCTCCCAAAGACTACTGCAAATTAACAGCATGTGGAGGCTTGGTCTTTTCAGGCAAAATTCGTATTTTCTATACAATCATTTTTTTCCCCTTAATTACCCAAGTTACTAAGAAAAAGATTATTTCCCCTCTTCTACCAAGTACACTGAGTGGCTGTTCACATTGCCTGGATATTCTACATTATTGCTCAATTTAATGTTGTGCAGACCTGGCCTCAAATATTTAGCACTCCACACACCCCCTCACCCTCCTGGTCACCCCTGGCAGTAGTAGTGATTTTGGCAGTGTAAAAAAGGAAAAGACATATTATTCTTGATTGTAGAAAAAGCTGCCAGAATATTGTGTTCATAGTATACAACTGATTGAGATATTTTTCACATCTCCATGCTTTTATAATAGTAAATTGCTATGCAGTAAATTGTGTCATTTGCTAACAAATGATTTTATTTGTTGTAGTTTATTGCCAACAAGAGACTCCAAGAAGAAAACTGGGGAGGGGGGATTTTACTACATTATGCTGCTGAGTTAGAAAAAAGCAAAGCAGCATTGTCTATTGGCTCAGTAGCATTAATGTCTTTACTCAAGTTTAAAAAGAATTTTTGAAAGGGTGTGAATCATGCACACAGACTGAGATGAAGCCAGTGTATGAGTTGGCAGTGTAAATGCCTCTCTAAAGTTGCATGATTCACCAATGGCATGCATTTTTTCACCTACTATAACACAACCTTAATATCTTCATATAATTTTCTAACACATTTTATTTCAAACATGCGCTGGCTACTAAAATAAGATTTTAAAGAAAAGCTGATGTTTGATATAAAATAATCATGTCTTTTCAAGTGTGGAAAAATACTCTACAAAAAAATAAGTAGAAAAGTGGTTTCTGATCAATGTGTGATTTTATCTATAAAAATTCAGATGACTAATTAGTGTGCTTACAATAACCCTATGGGGTCTACATCGCAATAATACTCATACAGGAAGTTAATAGCATTAAACAACTATTAGCACAATGCAATTAGATCCTTATCAGAAGTAACATGAACCTATAAACTGTACATTTGGCATTTAGGTTTCAGAGTATTTTAAAGAGTCCACTTAAATATGACAATACAATAGTGCAAATCACATTACATTAATAAAACATACAATTATCACCCAAATAGTTTATCAATTACTGACCCTTACAATTCACATATTGGCTGGAGTTGGCACATTTTATTTCACCATGATAGCTTTGATCTTCCATACTTGAGTGTACATTGTTTTATTCAAAGCTATGCTTGAACTACATAGAAGAAGTATAGGCATGTGTGTGTCTGTATGTGCGTTCTTGAGGAAATGAGAGAAGTATGTAAAGTCCCCATTCTTTATTTGCAAAACTCCACTGCATTTTTTTTAGCAACCATTTAATTAGAGCTCCTAAGGTAATTGCCTGGTAACTATTTTCTCTTCTTTCTTATGGCTCCCAGAGCAGTGACATGGCCACATGGGAGAGAGCAGGAAGGAAAGAAGGAACATTCTAGAAGAGTATATGGTAGCCCATGCTCTGTGCGAGGCTAACTAATCTGGAATGTCTAATCAAGAAAGTCAAGATTTATTAAGAGCTTCTCAGGTGACTGTTGACAGATGAGATGTCAGTGACCCTCAAAAGCTAGTGGATTGTGCAATGGATTGTGCCTACTGGATCATGGGTTGATGCCTTAGTTTACACTCTTTTCTTCTTTCTGCAGCTTTGTGAACTTGAATCTACATTGAGACTTGTTAACTCTTTACTTTTTCCCTTTAAAACCCTCTATTAACCTTTTGGTGGTTTTGGATTCAGAATAAACCACATTATTCCAATGAAGATGATTAATCTCAATAATCTGTCTCAAATTATCGCATTTCCCCCAGCAAACATTACTTTTTACCTTTGTCTCACATATGATTTATGAAAGTGTTATTTTTATATTGTTATGATTACTCCATTAACCCTGACTCCTACCAAATTCAATCTTAGGTTAAAAAAAGAAAAAGAAAAAAGAGGGAGAGGAAAAAACCCACATGAATAAATATAGCGATTTGAAGGCTGACATCATGCTCTTAGCTCAAGAGATTTAAGTTTTTATTTAAGGGTAAAAAAGATGTCATTGTTTTCACGACTTTTTCTATCTCCATTTCCAATGCGATGCAGCCTGTTCATCTTCCAGCACAAGAGCTCTCACTGTTTTAAATATAAAGCATCTATGAGCTAAATGATGTTTTTTTTTCTTGTAAGTCAACTCCTGCTCTCAAGTATGACAGTCTTTGTCCTTTGATTCATTATTTTAGAATAATATATAAAATATTCAAGGTAGGCTATCTATTATCTAAAAAGGAGACAGCTCCTACCTTTACATAGAGCGAGATATTCTTGGTCTGCTCAAGGCTCTTAAAGAAGAAAGGCAGTATTTGGAAGGCCTGATCTCATTATGGTCCCTGGAGACACATATCCAGTCTCAGATGATAGTGATCATCTGGCAATCCGGCCTTGGTGGAGGATGACATCTTCACGATTGTCTCATCTGAGGGACTGAAGGTGCCTAATGAGGCCAATCCAAGATGGGGACGCACTGCTGTGACTCTGGCACGTGTTTCTTGCACAATGAGTAGTGCAGGACTGGTCCTCTAGTCTGGAGACCGAATCAGTAGAGGCTGCTTTTCTATCTCCTGCATCTTCATTAATCAGAATGGAATGCAGCCTCGTGTGGTAAGAGTCACCATATTTAACATACGTCTCTGAAAAAAAATCCCTCTGAAAACTTCTCAGATAAAGTTTATCATAATGAAATTTCAGCAAGCTCTAATTTAACATACTTTATGTATACAAGTAATTCAATGATTTGGTTGCCAGATAAGTCAGAAAAATACTTTTCGAAGTTTTCTAATGTTGTATCTGAAATAAACATTACTAATGTTCTTTAAAGTGAGATGATTATGAACTACTTAAAACTACTATTTTGAATATTATTCATTTATTTTACACATAAATATAAAATTTTTTTTAGTTTACTTTTTGTTTTATTACAGTATAACTTAGAGATTGTGCAAATGAACAGCTGAGATTAGTCATGTCAAACTTTTATTTATTATGCAATTAGCAATTAGAGTAGTCTTTTAAATCTTTTTTTAACTGTTTTTATTTATTTTAGAGAGATAGAGAGAGACAGCATGAGTAAGGGAGGGTCAGAGAGAGAGGGAGACACAGAATCTGAAACAGGCTCCAGGCTCTGAGCTAGCTGTCAGCACTGAGCCCGATGTGGGGCTCAAACTCACGAACCGTGAGATCATGACCTGAGCTGAAGTCGGACGCTTAACTGACTGAGTCACCCAGACACCCCTAGAGCAGTCTTAATCACAGTCTGGCCAGGAATGATTTTATTTCTGCACCACTAACTAAATACATTCTTGTTTATTGAGTTCATAATCTAGCTTTTTTAGAGTAACTTTTAGAGTTTTTTTTTTAACTTTAGGAAAAGTAGATAAAGGCTTGATTCTGTTTTCTAACTTATGTCATTAATTGGTTCTGTGGCCGAGCTGATGTGGAGTGACTCAGGTTGCTGAATATTTCTGGGCCTCTTTCCTTACCAATCACCTCTGAGAATCTTCCTGCTATTCCATTCTGTGACATGAGCTATGCCAACTAATAATAAGCTAAATTGACTGTTAACTTACGGATTATTCATAACAGTGAGGGGAAATTTGGCCTGCTTTGGTTCCAATTATTTTAAGAAATGGTGCATGTGTTAGGTAATGCAAATAATGCCTGTGTCCTACCAATGCCAGCTTCCCACACCCCTTCCATTACTTTTCAATTACAGAAGATGTGAATGCATGCTTCCTCACTATATTTATTTGTTTCTCTTATTCTGAAGATTGTTCCTTTAGCTTACTTAAATTTGCAGTGAGTCTTATAAGCTGTCTGCTTAACGTTTTCCGTTTTAGAACTGAAATTGTGGAGATAGTTTGGAATTAGCCGCAATGATTTTTTATGATAATAAATAATACTAATTAAACATATTTTCTATTCGCTTAACTCTTATTTCATTTGTCCTCACAAAAAATGCTTCAGGGATATGCTACCTCCACTTTACAGATGCAAAATCTGAGTCACATAATTTGTATACTGTTAGAGAGTGGCAGAGCTGGGATTCAACTGTAAATCTGTGGTCATCAAAAATCCATGTGCTACAGATAGCTTATTGTTATATGCCAATTGCAAGTTACTTTCCTACCCATCAAACAAGGGACACGGAAGAGAAATTCTCTTAAACATATACAGCTGCTGAGCAGATCAAAGGTGAATAAAATTTTATGGCTTTAAAGGATCCTAGTAATTGTATAGTCCAGTTTTTAGGTTGCAAAATTCAAACATGCATCTAGAACCTAAAAAGAGAAACAGAGATATGTTTTCCAGGTATATAAACTTTTCTTTTTCTAATAATTTCTCCAGGCCAAGAAGTGAGCAGGTCTTTTGGGTGGACTGATGGTTTTCAGAGATGGCCCCACATTAGTATCACCTATGGAGCGTTTATGATTGTTTGTCTCTGGGTCTCATTTCAAACCAGTCAGACCAGATATCTATGGAGGTGGGGTTTGGGCATCCACAATTTTAAATCCTCTCCAGATGACACAGATGTTCATCTAGGCTTGAGAAATACTGCTATGAACAAACACCCACAACCTAGAGGAAGATATGGAGACTGTAGATAGCCTCTCCCAAGTCAAGGGGGACAAGTTAGTCAGTGCCATGCTCATGTATGAAATAAGTAGGCATATAGCATGTCTTGGCTCTTAAAGTAGAGAAAGCACTTCACTGACATATTCAGGAAAATTTCAGGTGAGTTAAAAAAAGATATTAGCATTCACGGTGAATTTTAAAAAGACATTAACTTGTATCAGTTGAGCAAAAGAATACATTCCATTGACAGGTGGCTAAGACACAGACCTCAAACTTGACAACATATCAGAACTATCTGGGGAGATTTTTAAAATACAGATTCCAGCTCCCATCTCAGACCCAGAGAATCAGAAATTGTATATTATTAATACTTTTTCAAATGATTCTTATGCAATTGGTCTAAGAGTTCCAAAGACATATGTGTGTTTGAGAATTGCTGGCTGGCTTAGTTAGGATGGTTTATAAACTGTAGCATGGAGCAGAATAACTTTGGAACTTAGGAAATGTATTAAAATCATGCTTTTTAAAACTTATTTGAAGAGATTCCAATTGCATGAGCAGGGTCAAGGAATCAGTATTGTTCATAAATACCTCTGGTGATCCCAGGTCTGTTGACCAAGGAACCAAGATTTTCAGTAACACTGAACAGGCAGCTCACACTGGAGATGTTTTATTTTATTTTATTTTATGTTTATTTATTTTTGAGGGAGTGTAAATGTGCAAGGTATACAGAGAGAGGGAAAATCTGAAGCAGGCTCCGGGTTCGGAGCTGTCAGCACAGAGCCGGATGCAGGGCTTGAACTCACAAGCTGAGAGACCATGACCTGAGCCAGAGTTGGACACTTAACCGACTGAGCCACTCAGGTGCCCCAGAGAAGTTTTTTTTAAGTTTTTCTTTACAATATTTTCAAAGAAGATCAAATGAAAAAATATATAATAACTATGAGTTAAGAATAACTGAATTGTTTAGATATGGGCAGTCTGGCTTTCCTCAAATTATGCTCCCTGTTTTATTGTCACTTGGGGATTTGCAATGTGCCTTCCATTGCCTCCCTGAAATTTTTGCATTGATAGAAGTTTTAGATTATTGTAGTAAGAATGTGGGTGATATAGGAAAATCTATAATATTTTAAAAGTAATGCTCATTATATGGTTGGTTTTCTATAGGCATTTTAGGTCTTAGTGAGTAGTGAGTATATGAATTGCAAAAGATGAGGTAGAGAATGAAGGGGAAGTTAGTTAAAGGAAGAAGTTTAGTTAATTGAGCACTTGCTATATTCCAAGCACTAGATTAGTTTTTTTCCATATGTTAGTTCAGATAATCAATTTTATACTTTAAATGTCTATTCAGAGAAATAAGAGGTAAATCCATTTGAAACATTTACCTCCAGAAAATTATATGGTCATTGGCATTTCATTTGCAATCATGTGCATATATCAGTTTAGATCTTAGATGAGAGAGTAATAGTGCCAGAAGGAACTTTGCAAACAACAAGGTCCAGAGACGTTAGGTGGCTTTCTCGAAATTATAGTTTGTTGAACCTATAACCCAGCCTAGCATTCTCAGTTCTGGTCTAGCAGGCTCTCTCTCATTTTTGTTCTGTTACCTGCTCTATATAATGTTTATGAATATGGATGCATTCAATATGAATTACTGAGAGGGAGAACACTTTGGACCGTAGTTGAACTTACCTATTTGCAAAATGCTACAAAATCTTAAGGTGAGAGACATCCAGAAAAAAAAGATCATCTTAATGGACAGATGTCTGCAATTCAAAGAAGTGCAGTTGGGGAGGAAAGAAACTGGATTTCTCTCCGTGCATAGTTTGGTAATAATTCCACGCCCTTCACAGTGCTTGCACTTACATTCTCCGCAAATACTAGGTGTCTTTCCTATTAGAGACAAATGTATTAACATTTGAATATGATGTTAACATGTTTCCAAACCTTTTAAGTCTTTCTTGACATGTTACTTCTTTTGGGGTGCTAGAATGCAATAAGATTAGAAGGACATGAAACCTTCCTTTGCATCCAAGCAGTAAACTGACCATGAAATAACTATAATATGCAACCTCTAACTGATATCAATAACCTGGAACTGTTATCTCACATAAAAAAATTCTGCAGGATCCCCAGTGGAATTTCCTTATTCACTGAACAAATATTTGCCTCCTCTGTTTTAGGCACTGTGCTTATCTTTTAGATTCTGAAGTTTTCATATTTAAAAGTTTGGATGTAATTAATTCATCAAGAAGCTCCTCTAAATGAGATCAGATTTCAAGGAAACTCCAAGATATGGTTAAGTGTCGTGTCCCGCCCCGGCCGCTCCGGCCCGAGGGGCGGAAGATCGACAGTTAAGCACAAAGTCATAATGCAAGGACCCAAATCTTGTCTTGGTAACATTACCTCATGCAAAGGTTTTTTCTAGGTGATTACCTTAAAACTCTTGTATCGAGTTTGAAAATAGGCAGGCAAAAAGATATTAATAGTATAGTTTCCCATTCTTTCCATATTTAACCTCCAATTGGAGGCAAGAATGTAAAGTCTCAGCAAATAATTCCTAAATATTCTGTCACTTCACACTTCAAGTGCTCTAAGCTTTTTAAGTCCTCACATCAGAAAACATTTCTGCACATTCGAGGATTATCAGGACTTATATAATAAATGCACAAATTTTAGCTGATACTGGTTTCCCACTAAGATAATTTTTTTCCAGTTTCTATTTCACATTATAAAATTTATGGCTGTCATAAAATATGACTGTCATGTCTTTTTTCAGAGTGTAATACTGCTGGATATGAAGAATTCTTATTAAGAAGACCTATAATAATGAATATTTATATATTCTTACCATTAAGGCTGATAATAATTAACATTTAAATATTCAGACCATTGAAAGTAACAGATTTTTGATATTTTGGAGTAAAACTTTTTAAATGGTCTAGTCTCTTTTTATATCCACAGTTTATCCCCGGGCATAATTGTTTTTATAATCAAAAGCAAGCTAGTTTTGTTGAATCATTATCTTTCATCATGAAATATCCTTTAAAAGAATTGCAATCCATAGGATTTATTTAAAAAGTGCCTGAGAACCATATACCATCTTGAGAGTTACATTTCACTTAAAATGTGGTGAAAGCCCATTTCCTTCTGTGCAAGCTCAACTCTTAAAATATTTAAAACAGAAAGAAGGCTAACAAGTTTGATGTCTTATTTACTGTATACTTTTTAAAAAATCAAAGTGCTTCCACATCGAGTGCACCATTCCACATGCCTTAATTATACCAATAAGGCATTCATATTTTTAGGAGTTGCAACATACTTCTAATGTTAGGTGAGAATTCGAAGAAAAAGAACATAGAATTAAAAGATATGGCACCCTTACATTCCAAACTTGGCCATGTCAGTAGCTCTGTGTGTGTGTGTGTGTGTGTGTGTGTGTGTGTGAGAGAGAGAGAGAGAGAGAGAGAGAGAGAGAGAGAGATCATGTTTCTTTAATAAATATTATCTCTGGACCTGGTTAACTCATAAGCAGAATAAAAGAATTCGTGTGTAAACATTGCTATAATGCCATCTAGCCTTAAAATTTACAGAGAAATGGCCCCAGAACTGATCGGGTAGTTGACTCGTTCATTTTGGGACTCCAAATTCAGAATAGTTATACTTCTGGGACGTGGTAATGGGTTTTCAACATGCAGATGTGCCAGTTAGTCACTTGGTGCTATTGCCTTGGCTTGGGTCATATTATCAGCAGGTGATTATAGACAGTCTGAAAAAGAGACCAAATTCATAGTTGACAAGAGAGGCGATGCTGTCAGGTTTATCAGTTCTTTGAAATCATGAGCACCCACCACAGCAAAGACGGGTTGTCATGACAATGAAGGCTTTTCTGCCTTTGAAGAAAGCAGATGCTTTCTGAACTTGTTAGCCAGCATCTTGTTTAGATCCCTATGCTTTTTACAGGCCTCAAAGGTAACAAAGTAAGTGTAAATATGTGAATTAGACTCTTGTGACTTGATGAAGTAAATGTGGATGGAGATCTGTTCTTT
>PJEM01003498.1:146663-183471 GCA_004023845.1 Helogale parvula
TGTTTTATTTATTTTTGATAGAGAGACAGAGCATGAGAGGGGGAGGGGCAGAGAGAGAGGGAGACAGAATCTGAAGCAGGCTCCAGGCTCTGAGCTAGCTGTCTGCACAGAGCCTGACGTGGGGCTCGAACCCACAAACGTGAGATCTGACCTGAGCCGAAGCCGGCCACTCAACCGGCTGAGCCACCCAGGCGCCCCTGGAGATCTGTTCTTAAGTAAGAGGGCATCCGCACATACACACTATTTCTTGATGCAGTGTGGTAAGGAGATATTATGGAGGGAAGCAAATTTGGATCAAATGAGTAAACAAAGTTTGCTGCTCAGAAATACGTCAAATCCTGAAGAAACTGGAGAAACATGCTATCTCATTTTCATTATATCAGCAGTGTCTCAAATCAACTCCATTGAAAGTAGTATGTGCATAAACATAGGCTCAAAGAAAGCTTTCATGTACCTCTGCACTGAATGGTAAGCTCCCATAGGGCAGTGACAGTACCTTGCTTATCTCTACCTCTGGTTAGGGTGTTGCCTGACAGGAAAGGCCTGTTCAACATGGGTAAAGAAACGGAACTTGAAGATCAAACAGTCCTCCATCTAATGCAAGAATCTTCCTCCGCTCCAATCCTTCTAGTGCTCCAGAGAGCTCCTGCTTACACAAAGGAGTCTGGAGTACTCACTGAACTGAAGTTTGTCTCTATCTGACTTCCATTTGATGTAGAAGATTGTAGATTTGTGTTCAACTGCTAATGTTAAGATGTAACCGGACCATTGGAATTAGATCCAAATGGATGTCATCAGAACATTCCAATTCTTTTGTGGGATTTTTGGCCTGAATCGAATAGAGTCTTTAAAGATTCTTTTGGGAAATGCTTTCCTTGAAGAATCCTTAACATTCCATCTTTTTTCACTTACTAATATTCTCTGCTTAATATACAGCCCTTAATTTTATACAGGAAAAATGCTGTATAGCAGCTGCAGGCTCAGAGATAAATTTTTCCAAAAACTTAGTATAATGACAAATTTATTTTGGTTCTATAAAGCCCTCAGGCCATGGCCATATGTGCTATGTATGAATAATTACTAAAATAAAATATAAAACATTCTCTCTGGTTAATGTTTCTAGGCAGAACTGTTACTTCATTGAAACAAACAAAAATTTTCCTGTGACTTTCAATGATATTCATTGATTCATTCAGAAAACATGCACTGAGGTCTTACTCTATGTTAGCATTGTGTTTTCTATAGATCCCCTCTTTATTATGTTTAACACAGTACATTTAACAACTTAACGACAATTTTATTTAGGTTCTTTTAAATGATAGACAAACCTCTAAAATGTTTTGTCTATGTGTCTGTCTGTATGCAAATAGAAACTTTTAAATATTGGGGCTAGGGAACAAATATGGTAAGTTGATATGTTATCCAAAATTGTACATAAATGTACTGTATGCAAATATGATTTGTACCTACACACATCCTTTTCCTTTGTTATTTGGGGAAATTGTTTGCTTTATTATACTAATGAGTGTTGGGATAGGGAAAAGAACTGTCTTAGATATTCTTAAGTGTTGTCAGGATTATTTCCCAGGTTCTAAAAGTCCCCTCAAATTGGATATGTAGAAATACTTGAGTAATTTAACTTAAGATCATGAGAACAGGTGGCTGCATTTGGAAGTCGGCTTAATGAGAAAAAAAATGAAAAGTCTACTAGCTTCCTGAATAAAACAGTTCTGCTTCACTCTCTTTCTTATTCACTATATGAATAATTCTTCCTTCACAGAAATGTGGTAAACAGGTAAAAAGTAGATCAAATAGAGACAGTTACACACTTTGTTCACTTTGAAGTCAAAGAGGTTAGAACTCAACTGCAAAAGCTTTTCCTTTGTTACATTATGCAAACTTGGAACTAGAGATTATGATATTTAGTGAAGGTCTTTCATATTTTACGATGTGCATCTTCATTTTCCAAATAAACAGTTGACCAATGTAGAAACAACAATCATATCACAAACTTACATTACAAACAACTACCAAAATGTGAAAAACGTTTACAAATGGTAGCAAAGAATAAATTAATTTTCAGTGCACATAATTAGGTATATACAGGATAATTTAAAACCAAAGGGAGTGATTGCTAATGCTGAGCTTTCAGAAATCTCCACCAAAATATGCGTTACCCAAGAGAGAGCGATAAAAATAAAGCGTGACACAAAAGCAGAATGTTGTCTCTCTTCTTATCCTCAAAACTTGGATGATAGCTCATCAGAATAATTTCTCCAAGTGTGCAAATGATGGAAAACTTTAATTCCAAAACCATTTCTCTAAATTACCCACAGATTTATATTCTTGATGCCTTTTCACATGATCACAAGCCAGGCATGCATGTGATTCCCAAAATCGTGGAAGATTTACTGTGAAATCCTTCCTCCAGTTAAAGTAACTAAGGTATAACTTATTGTTTTTGTCAACTTCTTTCAGATACTTTGCAAGCTCACTGGGAGAGTTATAATCTTCCACATGAATGAATGAATCTGCTGGAATATAATTCTCATAATTTTCCCTAGACGGCCCCAGAACAACAGGGACAGAGCCGGCTAGAAAAGCATTATAGAGCTTTTCTGTGATGTAATCTTTGTGGATTGAGTTTTCAAAAGACAGATAAAATTTGCAGGTAGATATGGTAGGAATCAAATTTTTATCATTCACATACTCTCCAAATGCTTGCCCGTATGTATGGATTTCAATGCTTTTGCTCAGCTCATTGTAATACTTGACCCTCGCATGCTCAGGGTTCCAGTTACTTACAACCCAGCACACTAACTTCTCTTTGCTTGGCACTTCAAACACGAAGGGATTTGTGCTCACCGTCAAGAAGCCATAAGGCACTTGGATATCTGAGTCACGGCGATAAGTCAGAGTCAAGTTGAACAGGTGCTCAATGCCACTCTTTTGAGGCGTGTGGGTTGGTGATTCCAAATTCATCCAAATCCATTTCTGGAAGGGTGGCCTAGCCTGCTGAGGTAAGTTAGTCAGATCCCAACTGATGTCTCGGTGATGGATCAGAACCGCATGAGATTTGTTGTAGAGGGAACGGTCTGTGGTAAGATGGCATCCTTGGATGTTGAACATTGTTTGGCAAGATGTAAGGTCAAAGGTCTGCCCAAATGGCCACACCCAAATCAGGATAGTAGTTTCATTAAAATAATCAGTTTTGGTGGAGAAGAAGTTTTTCATTTTCAGCACTGAGCTGGCTGACTCCATTGGACTGAAGATCCAACTGTTGGTGGGCTTGATGTAAATGAGCAGACATGCCATGAAGCAGCCCAGGATAATGCAGACGATTAAAAATGGGCGGAGAATTCCTTTGGATGCTGATGTCATAATTTTTTCTGTGGAACAGAAGGAGAAAAATAGAGGGGTCGGTAGGGGTTGTGACAAAAAGTTAATCATAATTTGAGATCAACAAATGGTATCTCTCAAAATACATTTAGTCATAAAACCAATTGGCTTTTTCATTTTCAGTGTTATTAAACCATTGAGAGAATAAGAGCTTTTATTAAGTCAAGAACTGGTTTTAAAAGGTTTCCTCTGAACTCTATATATAATGAATCAGAATCTGTTATAGAGTACCAGCATATCTTCAAGCTGAGTTACAATTTTTTCGATGCCATCCTCACCTGTTATATTTTTATTTGCGTCTACAAAAGTGGCATCACCAAAGCTACGACAAAAATCTTTCATTCTTTGAAACCTCATCGGATGTGTGAACATTCCCTAGTTAATATAATCGCTTATCCACTAGTGTGCTTTTAGAGATTGTTATAAAACTTTGCTGTTCAGATGGAATTCTTGGTATAGGTTATCTTCACTTTCAAGAGTGAGTCACAATAGTCATCCTGTAAAAACTAGGAACTTTTGGTTTGATATCTACTTTTTTACTTTGTTTTATTTTGTCTTTTAGTTAAGTACACCGACACAAAAATTTGATAAATTAAAACTTCTTGTTTAATTTTTAATTTTTATTTTTTCTTACCATTTTTCCTGTTTACTTTTAGTAATCTGTTCGTACACCCAAGATTTACGAGGTAGCTATAATAAAATGTTCTAATGGCACTAGAAAAAACATATTCACTTATGTGGTCCTGGGTGATTAAAATAAGGTTTTTTTTTAACATTAAAATGATATTAGTATAATAAAGATAAATGGAGTCTCAAAACATATTTCATGGAGAACAACATCGATCTTGTGAATTGTAGCAGATTGAAACTAATAAGATTTGGTTTTAAAATTTAAAAATTTAACATTTTAAAAGCTTTAAAAATTTTTTTAAATACTAGAATCTTCAAGGTTTTTCCTCTTTGACAATTCATATTCTTAAGAATATTAACACAAAGATAAAATATGTGATATGTTTACAAAACTGTCTTTTGATCAAATTCTTACTGACCCTTTGAAACTCACCTAAATGACTTAGCCTATCAATTTCAGATTCACTACAATATTTTGAAATCTTGATTAAAACCAGTGTAGAAACATTAGACATGCCCTTGTGCACGCACGCGGTACCAGGACAGCTTGGAGCTTCTCCTGGGAAGTGGGAGGGACAGGCTTTGATTCTCACCATGGTTATCACACAGTTTCAGTTATTTAAAGTTTTTATCCGCCTGGCAACAGTATTCTTCCTAAAGAGATTAATATGCAGATCTGGGAGAGGACGGAAGTTAAGCGGAGACCAAATAACTTTGCCAATGGCAGTTGGTTATTCATCAGTTCTGAAACAGATGGATGTTGAAGAGTGGACGTCCTGGGATGAAGATGCACCCACAAGTGTAAAGACTGAAGGAAGGAACGGGAATGTGATGCCACAACAAAATACTGTGAAATGACTGGAACCTGGTTATTTTAAGGACATGACACAAACTATAAGGAAAACTCATAAATAATCATTATTAAGAAGAGAGAACCATTAAATATTGGCATCCCAAATGGAGCACAGGTTTCTGAATAGATTAGCAGCTACACATAGATGCCTTTAATTCATCAATCTGAATTAGTTGACTTACGTACCTGGCAGGAAAATAGCAATGCATGGGAGGAAGAAGAAGATGCAGTCTGGTAAGCAGAAGAAGTTCTGAAGCAGCAGAAGAGAGCAGACAGAGAAAAGAAAGGAAGAAAATGGAAAAGGAGGCACAGTGGCTGATGAAGAGAGAACAAAACAAAAATGGTGTGAAGCTTTAAAACAAATGCTCGTCATATATCATAGTGCCAGGAGGAGAAATATGAGCTCCACAACTCAAGCAACATTTCAAGGCATTTAAGAGTATTTTCAAGAATACAAACACATTATGGGGCGCCTACGTGGCTCAGTTGGTTAAGCACCCAACTTCTGCTTGGGTCATGATCTCACAGTTAGTGGGTTTGAGCCCCAAATCAGGCTCTGTGCTGACAGCTCAGAACCTGGAGCCTGCTTCGGATTCTGTGCCTCCCTCTTCCTCTGTTCCTCCCCTGCTCACACTCTGTCTATCTCTCTCTCAAAAATAAATAAAAACATTTAAAAATTAAAAAAAAGAATACACACACATTGCTTTATTTTAATGCATTTATCAGACCATCTAGGATACCAGGATTCTCTCAAAGTACCTTGAGTTCTCAGTGCTTGAGACTCAAAGGAACGAAAAAGACCCATGAGGCAATAGTTTTTTCAACATGCTCCAAGTGTAAGGCAATTGTTTCTGTAGAGAAATTATTACAAATGGAATACACCAGTACCTCTTCTAGCTAAAGTTTCTAGCTAAATAAATGGGTGTGGAGGTGCCTGGGTGGCTCAGTCAATTAGGCGTTTAACTTCAGCTCAGGTCATGATCTTGCAGTCCATGAGTTTGAGCCCTGCGTTGGGCTCTGTGCTGACAGTTCAGAGCCTGGAGCCTGCTTCAGATTCTGTCTCTGTCTCTGTCTCTTTCTCTCTCAAAAATAAATAAACATTAAAAATTTTAAATAAATGGGTGTTGTTTTATGGTAGCAACGAAGTCTGCTCTCTGTAATGCTTTCTTTCACTGTGAGTAATGTTAAAGAAAATAATTTTAAATATTCTTTTGTTACCATGATTATCTGACCTAAATAATAAAAACTGGAGGGCTTTAATTTCTAAATTTTTGTTGTCAGAACTTGCTATTGGCATACATTTCCTCTAATTTGAACTGGAATTGTTTGTTTAATATGACATTAAGGGATTTGATTACTTTGGTTTTTAAGAAAATTAAATGCAATAATTTTATTTATCATAAATATTTTATGCATCACTTTCCTTTTGGATGGTGTTGTAGTGCTGAACATAACTGTAATTTATATTGCATGTATAAATTGAAAATCAGCAAAATGACAAATTTGTTTTGCATTATTATAACTTGTGAGTTTTTTCCCCTAGTTTTTAACGCTTATTTATTTTTGAAAGAGAGACAGAGTGCAAGTGGCGTAGGAGCAGAGAGAGAGGGAAACGCAGAATCTGAAGCAGGCGCCAGGCTCTGGGCTGTCAGCACAGAGCTGATGTGGGGCTCGAACTCATGGCTCGAAATCACTTAGGAACTCATGACTTAAGCCTAAGTCAGAAGCTTAATCAATGATCCACCTAGGTGCCCCTAACTTGTGAGTTTTAAAACCTAGTACTGGGTGATGGGCATTGAAGAGGGCACTTGTTGGGATGAACACTTGGTGTCTATGTAAGCCAATTTCACAATATATTATACATTATATTCTTATTACATTATATTTATCACATTAATAAATAAATAAATACACAAAACCTAGTATTAACAGTTTTTCCATTTTGTTATAAATTTTAAGATGTTATAGTGTTTAAAATACCTTAGTTTTTCTCACACAAAAGTCATTAATTTACAAATGCAGAAAGCCTTCAGTTCCAATATTTCAAAGCTTTTAGATGATTTCTGTATCCGTTTTATATATCTGACATAATTCAGTTTACTATCTTGTTAGCTAAGATAATATAATTGATTCATTAAATTTTCAACTGAGATAAGAATAATATTATTTTTCAGTGATGACTGGCTCCAAAGTAGTTTCAAGGAAAAAGATACATACTGTGTTCGTAGGAAATAAATGAATTTGATAGTTTAAAATCCCATGATTTATTTCTCCACATTTAAAATACATCTACACTGACTTCCTATGTTGTTACAATTTTTTTAATAGTTTATTGTCAAATTGGTTTCCATATAACACCCAGTGCTCTTCCCCACAAGTGCCCTCCTCCATGATCACCATATTATTAGAATTTTTAAAATATTTTTACTTTCATAAAAGTTGTTTCCAAAATAAACAGTCTTTGGGTTTTTAAAAATGTTACAGACACTCTAAACTATAGCTGATATGCTTGAATTAAAATATTTCATAGTAAAATCACAGACTGACTGTACAGTGAGATCACCCTAAGTCCTTATCCTAAGTTCCCAGACTAAATGTATTGTAAAGTCCGTTGAAATTTAACTTTGGTAAAAAGCTGTTTTTTACAGTCTCGAGTCACATTGTCTGTCATCACATTTACTAGAGTTCTTCCAATATACACCCAATTAAATAGAATAGACTCAAATATTTAGTAATAAATTCATCTCTTCACTTATTCATATTTACTTACTTTTAGTCATGGGAATGCTACATGATTTCTCTAAATTTGGGGTTCATTAAGGGTAACCTCTCCTTTAGTACAATACATTTTACTGCTTTTCCCTAGTTGTTGACAAGTATTGAAGTCTGCTTTGGTTATGCTTTTTGTGGGTGTGGGATTTTTTTGTTGGTGACGGTTTTTTTGATTTTTGTTTAATTAGAACTTAAAACTGGTTAGAAATTATAGTTCGTTTAATTAGACATTTTTCTTATAGAAAGAATAAATATCAATTCTGTGGGGAAAAAAGAGAAATTAGATGTTTCTTTCCAGAAAAAAGGGAGAAATTGCTCCTTATTTAATTACCTAAATTTATGTAAACATTTAAAAAATCACATTTTTTGTTATACGGCTTTTTTTTTAAAGCATAGGACATTTGCTATGTAGTAAAGCTTTATTTTGTGCACCCAAAGAGTCTGGATATTGTATTCTGGAGCACTCCTTAAACAGACTGAAACTTACCCTCAACATTAGCTTTAGCCCTGTCTAGTCAATAACAAAAGGAAAATTTAAAAAGTGCCTACTAACTCTGTCCAGAAACTATTTTTAAATGTTTACTTATTTAATTATTTTTATTACTTTTGTCATTTAAAAATTTGTTGCTTTAGGTGTATTTCTTATGAATAGCATAAACTTCGGTTTTGCTTTTTGTTTGGTTTCATTTTCGAGATATAATTCACATATAACACTATATTATTCTCAGGTGTACAGTATAATAATATATAGTTGACCCTTAAATCACATGGGTTTGAACTGCACATGTTCATTTATATGCAGATTTTATACAGTAATGTAAGCGTATTTTTCTCTTCCTTGTGATTTTCTTAATAACATTTTTCCCTCTAACTTACTTTATTGTAAAAATACAGTATATGATACATATGACATACAAAATATGTGTTAATCAACTGTTTATGTTATTGGTAAGGGTTACAGTCAACCGTAGGCTATTAGTAGTTAAGTTTTTGGGAGGTCAAAAATTATATGTGGATTTTCAATACCCCTAACTCCTGCACTGTTCAAGGTCAATTATATAATGAAATGAACACCACATATATTCCACATATATGTACCTTTCTTCTTGTATTGAGAACTTTTAATTTCTACTTACTCTCTTAGCAACTTTCAAATATATGATACAGTATTATTTATTCTAGTCACCATGTTATACCTTACATCCCCAGGAAGTTTGTATCTTTTTTAAAAATTATTATTTAAATTCAAGTTAGTTAACATACAGTGTGGTCATGGCTTCAGGAGTAGAACCCAGTGATTCATCTCTTACATATGACACCCGGTAATCATCCCAACAAGTGTTCTCCTCAATACCCATCACTCATTTAACCCATTCCCCTACCAACATCCCCTCCAGCAACCTTCAGTTTGTTCTCTGTATTTAAAACTCTCCTATGATTTGCCTCCCTCTGTATTATCTTATTTTTCCTTCCTTTCCCTGATGTTCATATATTGTTTCTCAAACTCCACATATGAATGAAATCATATGACATCTGTCTTTCTCTGACTGACTTATAAGTGTTTATTTTGAGGGAAAGAGCATGAATAGGGGAGGGGCAGAGAGAAGGCACAAGAGAGAATCTCAAGTAGGCTCCAAGCTCAGCACAAATCTCAACGCAGGGCTCAGTTTCAGGACTGAGAGAACATGACCTGAGCCTAAATCAAGAGTTAGATACTAAAGGAATGAGCTACCCGGGTGCCCCTAGAAACTATTAATTAACGCTTGAGCTAAAGAGAAATCATAAAGGAATACCACATGTCAAAATTTGTGGGAGGTATTTAAAACGGTACTTTAAAGGAAATTCCCAGGTTTGCACATTTTTGGGAAATAAATAAATTGGTCAACTGAATAAGGTGGAAAAAGAAAAATGGTCCAAAACTAAATAAATAAGGAGTAAAATATTATAAAAATTGAAGTTGAAATCAAGAGCAGAAATTTGAGATGATTAATAACATCACATGTAACTATGTGAGGTGATGAATGTTAAGTAAACTTATTGTAGTAATCACTATTTTGCAATATCTATATATATCAAATTATCATGTTGTATACCTTAATCTCATACAATGTTATATGCCAATTATAACTCAATAACTGGAAAAAATACTAAGATAAGCCTCAAGCAAGAATAATCAAGAAAATAATCAATTCAATTTATTTTTTTAGGAAATTCAATTTAAATATCAAAAAGAAAAAATTATTCTTGATGTAACATAAAAATAAGAAGTGACTATGTTGAGTAATTTTATGCTCATGAATTTGAAAAACTGATTAAATGAATGGTTATATATCTGCACAAATAGAAAAATGAGAAAAATGCCAATTTTAATAAGAAATTCGTATTAAACAAATAGCAGTTAGAAAAGTGGAATTGATAAATGGTACCTGAAAAGAAACAGTAGGTCTAGATGATTTGTAGGAGTGATATCAACAGTACAATGAGTAGCAAATACTACTATCGTTTAACAAAGATTCTAGAAAACAGGAAAACACCTAAAGAAACTTAACTCATTATAGAAAGCCAATTATTACCCTATTACCAAAAGAAAATATAAAAACTTAAAAGAGTATTTCATTTATGAACACAGATGTAAAAATACAACATTTTGTAATAAAGAGTATTAAAAATATATTATGTCACAATTCAGGAGTAGGTTTTTGTAGGTTCATGTACATTTGATCCCATTTTATAAATTTAAATATTTAGACAATCTTTGAATTCTTTCTAGATCCAGGGATCTAGACTGGGAAAACTTACTGGAAGAAGGATCTCCTTTTTAATGGAGTAATACTAGTATCCATGATAAGACTCAGCAATTAGGTTTTTTTTCCTCCTATGGCACCAATGTTTAATGATGTTTAGAAAGTTCTCATTGACAGTTTCCTTAAATCTTTTTTTATTGAAATGCATTGGCAAAAACTGCATAAATGATGTCAGTTCATTATGATCAGGTTACAACTTTAATGGTCTCCGTTTAATAAATGCTCACTCTTAGCTAGGCCTTGTGCCAAACACTTTGCACACATCATTTCCTTTAATCTTCATAGAACCTCTAGCAAGAAGGTCTTTTATCACTTCTTCCCAGATGAGAAAACTGAGGGCCAGAGATATGAATAACTGCTCTTTCTTGCCTTCCACCATCTTCCTTGAATAATACAAACATCAAAGGAGATGCCTTTAGCACCTCATTGTCTTGATTTCTCTGACCTTTATCTTTTACTCTATAATTGAGGAGTACTTATCCACGCATTAAATTTAGAGCAATTTCCCTTAACAAGAAACCTGACACATACACACAGTTATACTCACTGTAATCCCATTTTATTGATAAAGAAACTGAGGCCTCTAATGATTAATAAACTTGCTCAGGGTCATATGTGGGAGAGCACACTGTCAAACAAACCCAGGCCATCTGGTTCCTGTTGGGGTCATGGTCACTACATTTTATGTTCACTGATTCTGCAGGTTGCAGCCAGAGAATCTAATTATCTTGACGATACCAGAATGTAAACTCCATTCACTGCTGTGTTCTCAACAACAGAATACAGTAGGGGCTTAATAAGTGCTATATATGTTGTATAAACGAATCGGTGGATTGGTGAGTCTTTATCATGGATATTAGTATCCATGATAAAGGTAAAATTCTTGGTAACTAGATAAAAATGAACCACGTGTGACTGACGAAATATATACGTAGTAGCTTCCTTTGTGCATTTAACAAGTAAATCTTTAAAGAATAACTACCATTATAGTTACATACAGGTACTTCTACCATTAAGTGAGCAAAATCTCCCAGTTTTGCTTCTCTTCGTTACATGTCCAAGTTGGCATTTATCTAGTATCTTTAATTCTATGACTCTTTTGGCCAAATGAGAAAAAAATTTGGTCACTAGGCAGAAACAGTGTTCCTTTCACTGTGTGCCTTTCAGTGTTCTGCTTCCTGGACATTTTGTATTGCGGTTCTTCTTGTTACCTCTCTGTACACCTCTCCTCTCAGCTCTCTGCTGCTGTTGGGTCAATTACTGAACAGTAGGGGCAGTTATTTAGTGACCCCTGCTTTGTACAGAAACTGTCAGAAAAGTTTGCCTCTTGGAGCCAAATTGACGTCTCCCTGACAGGAACCTTTTCACCTACTCCTCATAACTAAAATTCATCTGGATTACCCAACACGTCTTGAACCACTAATCAATACAACCTATTTTTAAAGCACCCATAGCGGTGTTACTTTTGCTCTCACCTGAGGTAGCATTGAATTCGTAGCATTAAGCAAATTCTAACAATAAATTGTGTAATTAAAGCTTTTCCATTATTTTTAATAGTCTCCAGTGCTATAGAAGAATATAATTTAAAGGCATTGTAATTAAAAATTAACACAATCCTTGATAAAAGTACAACTTTATGGGACTTGGTGTGCACACGATTCTGTTTTCCATCATGAAACTACCTTTATTGACACTGCAGGAATGCTCCACTTAGTGATAAAGAATGGAAAAGAGCTTGGAATAGGAAAGTTCAAGTCTGATTCTCAAATCATAAATATACTTGAAGATACTGAAAGAGAAATGTGAAACCAAAGAGAACAGGAGCATTCTTTAAGAAATAGTAATTCTTTTTTTTTTTTGTCTGTGTGTGTTTTGAATCCTTATTTTAAATGGAAAGAAACAAGGGTATATTTAAAATAGGATTCAATACCTGCCTAAAATAAGTAGAAGACAGAACAGTACAATTGGGTTTGTCATTTATCACTGGGATTTATTCCTAGATCGCAGCCACCCCCTAATTCTTCAACCCACCTCTCTGGCTCACACTAGCAGGCATGTGGGGTTGGAAGAGATTTTCCCTCACGCCCTTAGGAGCTCTTGAGTCAATACGTTTGACAATCACTGAGTGGTGTTCTGATTCCCTATTTTTTGTGTGGTTCACAATTAAATGATTCCTGACACAGTAAAAATGTGTAAAGGAACAGAACTTTGGATCCACTTAAGGATCTTCAGATCAAGCCAGACCAGCCCCTAAGATAAGAAATGAATCACTGACAAATTAAGTGTATAAGGTAGAAATAGTTAAAGAAAAAAATATTGACTGTCACTCATTGTGACTTCTTCCCTGTTAAATAAAATAAAATTTGTAAAGTGCTTCTGATAATGCCTGGACCAGAGAAAGCACTGTGTAAGTGTTTGCTATTATATTATTACTCTCTGTTATAGTCAAGAATCAGAGCTCTTGGCATAGCTGAAATTCCTTTGGAATCATAGATTCCTTCTTATTTCTATGTAAATTATTACCACTTCTTTTATTTTCTCTTTTTTAAGTTTATTTATTTATTATGAAAGGGAGGGCGAGAGAAAGAATCCCAAGCAGGCTCCTGCTGTTAGATGTGGGGCTCACTCTTACAAATTGTGAGATCATGATCTGAGCCGAAACCAGGAGTCTGATGCCCAATTTACTGAGCTACCCAGGTGCTCCAAATTATTACCATTTCTAACCACACGAGCGCACGCACACACACACACACACACACACACACACACACACACACACAGAATCTCCTCTAAGTTCAAAATATAACTCATAATTAATAATGTCTGGATAAATATATCATATAAAAATTTCAGTGAATAAACCAGGACCTTTCACTGGTTCATGGAATCACCCTTTTTACAAAAGGTTACTCTATAAGTGTATTATAATTAAAGGATCCTATAGCAGATATATAAGAATAAAAATGAAAATAATTACTGCTCTTTTAAAATTTTTTCGTGTGACCCTTTTAGCATGATTTGAGAAGCTGTGTATAGCCAGAGTTATTTTCCTGTTTACATTTTTTTCACTGCCTGGATCGCCTCACTTCTTCTGATAAAATGGCCCTATTTCCTATCGGGATATTACCTCTCCTCTTCCCCTTGTGCAATCTTTGGGACTACAGGGTGTGATATTTCCCCCTTTCCTAGCCAATGTGAAGCAGAGGATCTAGATCATTCAAATTCTCTCTCTGGGACTTTGAAACTTGAGAGGAAGGGTCAGGAGGGGAGTATATTGGGGCTGATTAATCACAGTGGGGCTCCCTTACAAAACAATTATGTAAAGTCTACTACTTGCCTTCAGGTTGCTGCTTGGGATCCTGCCTTCCTGGGCTTCGCTCTTCAGGTATTCCTTTAGCCCTAAGAGGAACTCCATAAACTTGCAGTAATTTCCAATTTGTGTATATTTCTTATAATTGTTTTTAGTGCTTGAAACAAATTCAAACAACCACAACAAAACAAAGCCTAACCAAGCAAGTAAGCAAACAAAAGCCTAACTAATTGTCTCCTCTCTTCTTTTTTAAATTTCTACAGGACATGAAGTATATAACTTGAATCTTTCAAAATATGTCCATAATTATTCAGATTAAAAAAAACTATATATAACTTCTTAAAACATCAAACATATCTCTTCACTTTACGTTAAGCCATAGATCCTATCCAGAATTAAGGTACTTGGTGGTAGTGCTATTTAACTGGGCTATTACTGACCTGTTTGGTCAGGCTCAAAAAATAATTTGTTCCTCACATAATCATTATGGAGTTTAGTGTCCTGATATTCATATGGGACTCTGCAAAAGTCTTCTGGATACTACACTGAATTGCACAGTTTTATTTTGGGGAGTTGTTTGTTTTCGTTATTGTTTTGTTTTGCTTTATTTCTTCCTAAGGCTAAGATCCCTTACAAGAATAAAAATATGCCTCATACTTTCTATACTACATGCCAGATTATATTCTGCCTTGAAGCACTGTAAAACTTTATATATTCATCACTTCACTTTCAAAGATTCCCTTGACACTTCATATTCCACTGAACCTTTCTCATGGGCATTTCTGCTCTGAGTTCCCATAATTTCCCCCATTAGATCCTGAGCCAAATGCCTTCTGTCTTTGGGAGAGATGCCATTTACTTTTTGGCAAGACGACACAGGTTGGTCTCTGGAACGCTATCAAATTTGTGTTTGTGAACCTTTTTCAAAGACCTTTGTATATTATCTCTGGTATTTCTATGGGTGAGCCTCGTTTATTTCCTCCAAACACTGGAAAAGCTACCACCAAAATATGCCAGTTTTTTTGGTACCAATGCTTTTCCTGAATATTCCTTAGAATGCACTCTAGCACATACTAGAATTCCCTGAGTTATTTCTGCAGTGGTTTCATCTTTAGGGATATTACTCTAAAACGCTCAAAAATGTATCTCTTTTCCCCCCCATTTCATTTCTGTCTCACACATTCATTTCCTTAATGTGCAAGCTGGCAACTGCCATTTTTCCAACATTGCAAACTTCTTATTCTTGAGCGTTTTTTACATTCATTTTCCTTGAAATTTCTTTCCAATTCAGGGATTAAGTTTTTTAGCTTTATCTTTCATCTGCTCTCTTCTCTTTCTATTTTTAATCACTAGTTCTCAGTCGCTGTCTTTATTTATCTGAGAAGCTCTATTTACCTGCTTTAGCTGCATCTAAAGCAATCAGATCTGACACTGAGCCCAAGTTGTCACTTGGCTCACGTGCTACCTTCCCAGAGGAGATGCCATAGAAAGGCCAGGGGTGTTTGCTGGCATTTTCCCAGAACATGCTTTCTGGCATTCCTTGAGGCCAATGGTCTTTCATAATTTGGCTGACAGCACCAGTGCTTTCTATGATTATTGTCAGATTTCAGCCCAAAACAGCCAGTCAAGTGAGCCTTAAAAAAAATCCCAAACTCTCATTTTGGGCTGATATATTACTATACATTCCCAACTCTGAAGATGAGACTTCTTTTCCTTCTAGATGATACAGTAGAGTGACTAGCCCAGTAGATTTTTCCTTACATCTTCTTGTCTTTTAAATCTATACCCTACCCAGTACCAATGATGTGGTTCCTAATTATTCCTTAGATTAGTTGACTTCTTTCTAATTTCTTAGGTCCAAAATCTATCACCTCCTGTGTAGACTGCTGACATCACTTTTCAGCGGTACATCTGGCACTCAATTTATTCACAATGCAGTAGACCAGGGCTTCTGAAAGTGTGGCCCCCAGACCTGCGGCAACAGCATCGGCATCCCCTGGGATCCTGTAAGAAGTGCGATTCTCCCACCTGACCCCAGATAAAAGAAATCAGAGGCAGGTGAGGTCCAGCAACCCATTCTAAAAAGTCCTTTAAGTGATTCTGAAATACACTAAGGTTTGAGAATCCCCGTAGTAGAGTCGTCTTTGCAAACCACAGATCACACGGTTTCAGGTCCTTCAATGAACTCCAATTACTTTTAAGATAATAAAAAGTCTTACTGTGGCTTAAACAGCCCTGGGCGCTGGGGAAACTTGCCTCTGGTCCAACCCAGGTCCCTTCTGCGCTCCCTGCATGGCCATGGTTGGGTGGCTCTCCAGCACAGAGGGTGTCACAGTACTGGCTCCTCCCTCTCCCTGGAGCACTTTCCTCCTCTCTCTATTTCCTCCTTTTCACTTTTCAGCCCTCAGCTCCACTGGCAGTAGCTTGTAGAAGGATTCCTGAGGACCTCCCAACACCCATCTCTACAGTAAATCAAAGGCCAATGAAATGTCTCATCCTACCATGGGTCATTTTTGCAAAGCACTTACCGCAATAGCATATTTGTGTATTTGATTGGTGGTGCTGCCTCTCTTTGACAGTTACTAGGCTAATACAACAGACATTGGGTGTTTTTCTTCAGTATTCAAACCCTAGTGTCTAGTCAGACCTGGTATATTTTTGCTTTCAAAAAAGTTTTTTTGAGTGACCAAATAGTAATTACTGAACATTTGCAATGTTCCAGGCACCAGGCTAACCCATTCATATAGATGTTATCATTTTATTTTCAAGAAAAGCATATTTGTTTTTCTTCATTAAAAAAAATAAATACATATCGGGCACCTCAGTGGCTCAATCAGTTGAGCATCTGACTTCGGTTCAGGTCATGATCTCACAGTCTGTGAATTTGAGCCTTGTGTTGGGCTCTGTGCTGACAGCTCAGAGCCTGGAGCCTGCTTCCGATTCTGTCTCCCTCTCTCTCTGCCCCTCCCCTGCTCATGCTCTGTCTCTCTCTCTCAACAATAAATAAAAATTAAAAACTTTTTATTAAATAAAATTAAAAAGATAAATACATATCAGTTTCTATATGCCAAGCATAGTTCTAAGCACTTAATTCTTTTTGATCCATAATGACTGGATAAAGTATACACTATAATTATATTCATTTTATAGACGAGGAAGCTGATGCACATCTATTTGCCTCCTATCACACAGTAGATGATAAATCAGGATGTGGATACCAGTGGCTTGACTCCAACACTCTAAAAATAAATGTTGAGAACTGAGAATTCCAGCTTGTAATTGCAAAGAAGTCTTTGAATTCTAGGATTTAAAATTTATTCATGACATGTATTGCTCTGGAGTCATTGTTCATTAGAACAAACTAGATCACCAACACTTCATCTCTATTCATATACTGGAAGACAATGGCCAGAAACAGAAACCTAAAAGTCTTTGATAATTCTCCTCAAATCCTTAAGATAATGCAGAGGGGTGAATTAGAGCAGGGGAGGAGTCTAGCTTTGTTTTATTATTAGGCTGCTAATAAAGCAACCCCAGGCATACCCATTTGCAACTGGTAATCCAAGACCTCTCTGATAGTGTATTCCTCCCAGCTGCATTCTCTTCCAGGTGAATTCCTTATGTGCTGCTTTGTTGAGTCAGCTCTGAAAATTAACAAACCTCAAAGAGCCAGGTGGCCAAAAACAATAAAGGTAGAGAATCATTTCAATAAAAATTCAAATAATTTAATAAAATTCAATAAAATTCAAAAAACATTCCAATAAAATTTTCAGTTATATCTTATAGTTTATGCACACAGTGTTATTGGTTAACATTCTTCAAAGGATTTACAAGTATTTATTTTAACTATTACTTAAAATGGAATAAAGAATTCCTTTTCTATAATATTTACATTCCCAATTGCCTGTATCCTACCAGACTACTACATAAGGTCATGTGATTTTAATCACCGTATTATGGTTGTTTGACTTTCATCAGTCTTACTACCAATAATCAATTCAAGGTGTCTCTCAGTTGTTTTTGTAAAAGACGGGAGGGAGTTTCATATGGATCAAAACCTGTCTGGCCACAGTAGTCTCCTTCCTTCCTGGGTTTGTCCTTCTTGCTCATATGGCTACCACTAGTCTGAGAATCAAATCGATGCAACCTCACTTCTTTTTTTTTTCTTACATTTTTTAAATGTTTATTTATATTGGAGAGAGAGAGAGAGAGACGGACTGAGAGAGAGGAGAGTGAAAGAGAAAGAGAAGGAGAGAGAGTAATAGAGAGAGAGAGAGAGAGAGAGAGAGAGAGAGAGAGAGAGAGAGGGAAAGTATGTGTTGGGGAGGGGCTGAGAGACAGTGACAGAATCTGAAGCAGGCTCCAGCCTCCAAGCTGAGAGTGTCAGGATAGAGCCCAATGCGGGACTCAAACTTATGAGCAGTGAGATCTTGAGCAGAAGTTGGAAGCTCAAGCAGCTGAGTCACCCAGGTGCCCCATACAGCTTCACTTCTGCTCCCATCATCAAATGTGAGCCTAGAATCTCAAACCCAGCTGTCCCCTGACCTCTAACTCTCTGGGTGCCAGAGTATCTGGGTTCCGGTTGCACTTGGAAGACAGGCTATCTGAATCAAACTCTGTCACTGACTCCAGCAGCTTTGACTATGTCCACACACTCACATCTCTCTCAGAACATCTCCCGTAATTTCTGGTCCTCTGTCTGCTAGCAAGAGAGGCTTTAGTCCAGTTTACAAGGCAAGGAAATAAATCCATGGGAAACAAACTGCTTTACATTCCTTGGGTCTTTCCTACACGATTTCTCCAACATAAAATTCTTGCTTTTTCAGTTACAAAAACAAAGATGAAAACAAAAACAACACACCATTGTGCACATCAAAGGATGTTAACAGATATTAGGAAGAAGGTTGTCATAATAAAAGAACATATCTACCTATAGAGGTAAACACTATATTAGATGGGGCATTGCCATGACAACAGTCTCTGGATCAGACCAAATTTCACAGGCTGATCGTCTTTTGAACTCATATAAACTAATTAGCACCAGCTTTACTGGGATTAAATAAAAACTTATCACTGTAGTTAATGAGGAGTTTCTGAAACTTCAAGTTAAATCTACAATAAGAGAATAGGCCAGTAAGAACTGAAATAGAAAGGATAAGCCACGAAGAAATCAACATGATAAAAAACAACATGATAAAATTGTGGCTAAAGAGATCTGTAGAAAAGAAGCGGGTTTAATCAAACTGTAACTGAGTAATCTGAAAATGAACTGATTAAGATACTCAACAAAAATGATATTTTTAGAAGAAAGGTAGAAAGGAGGAATTTAGAAGTAAAAGAAATGGCAAGAGTGAAGAACCCTTAAATATGAGATACAAATACTCCCATTCTTGGTGGTGGGGGGGGAGGATTTTCACTGTTAATCATTATCAATTCAACTGGCCTCACTGGCTTATTTCTTCATAACCTGAATTCCTCAAGGGTTCCTCTCGGGTTATCTAACATTCCTATTCTGATTTCATTTCAATGAAATAATCTTTTGAATATTCAGCTTACCCAGCAGTTGAATACTCAGAAGGAAGCACCATACTTGGTGAATATAATAGAGAAAATGAAAAGGAAATACATCGACAGAAAACACCCTTCTTTCTTTCCACCACATTGGAAAAGACAACTGTTCTCTCATCCAAGGCTGATTCTTTCTCATTATCTGGCATTTAAATAAATCAAGTGACTTCATTCCATTCATTATCTCTGATTTTTTGTGATCTTCTATTTCTCCTTCTCTAATGGTTGTTTTCTATTAGAATTTAAATATAATTACAGTTCTTTTGTCTTCTATTAAAGAACCTCCACCTTCCCAAGCACTGCTATCTCTACAAATAGTTGCATCATTCATATACCTATCTAAGCCTCCACCTGGAAATCATTATTTATTTCTTCAACTCTGTTATCCAACATCTAGTCAATTACTGCACCTTAATCGTCTCAAATGAAATCTCACTCGCTTTCTCCATCAACAATTACTTCATTATTTAGGTCTGTTTCACTTATTTCTTGGATGTTTGTAGTGAACCACTAACTGCTGTCACTGATAGTGGTTTTGTTTTCCTCCAAGTCATAGTAAACACTGACTCTTCTTTTCTTTTTCTTTTTTTCAATTTCTCTCTTTCGAAAAAATTTTATCTTAAGGGCTCCTGGGTGGTTCAGTAGGTTAAGTGTCTGACTTGACTCAGGTCATGATCTCATAGTTCGTGGGTTCCAGACCCATGCTGGGCTCTGTGCTGACAGCTCAGAGCCTGGAGCCTGCTTCTGATCTGTGTCTCCCTCTCTCTCTCTGCCCCTCCTCTGTTCACACACACACACACTCTCTCTCAAAAATAAATAAACATTAAACAAAAAGTTTTATTGTCAAAGCAATGTTGGGAAGGAAGTAATTAAAGCAGCTAGCCTGTGATCCCTCCTGATTACCATGGAGATGCCCCTAGGGAATGGGTGGTTAAGAAGGCAGGTGACCTGGTTCAATGTCTTTGTAAACATAATAACTTGACCTTCAAGATAAAAGACTAATCATATTTGTGAGAATATGGAGAATTTTTTGGAGAATTCTTATCTATAAAATAATTTGAGGAAGATGTTCTTGGTTTAGGATTGCTTATTGTAAAGGAATCTAAACTTGGATGGAATACTAGGCATGGCTCCCTGGAGAGTGTCACACAAACTATACAACTCTTAAGTATAGAACAAAGATGTTTTATAATTTAAACACCCTCTACTGTGTGAGGTGACATTGGAGGCTTCTATTATTTTGGACCAGAGACCAGGTATGATGTGAATAGGAAGGCATATGGAGATTAGTAGGATATTTCAGACTTCTTCCTGACTTATGACTGATTGCATCCTTAAAATATTGGTAAAGTTGATACTGGAAACAATCTGTGATAGAAATGAATTTCACATGACAGTCTGATTCTTTGTATTTGCTTAATGTTTGTTATGCAATTTTGAAAATACACAAACACGATAAATGGAAGTGGTCTGTAAAAGAACTCACAAAAATAATATTTTGTGTCTTTCCTTCTAGTCTTTATTGAAGAGATCTATTTAGTTAACTATTCACCTCTATAGTTTTGCTATATGCTATGTTTTCAAATAGTGAGAACTAATAGATTTAAATAATTTATTCTCCTACATTTTTTCTTTTTTTAATGTTTATTTATTTTAGAGAGAGAGAAAGAGAGAGAGAGAGAGATGCACAGAATCTGAAGCAGGCTTCAGTCTTTGAGCTGTCAGCACAGAGCCCGACATGGGGCTTGAACTCACTAACTGCAAGATCATGACCTAAGCTGAAGTCAGAGGCTTAACTGACTAAGCCACCCAGGCAACTCTTTGCAATTTTTTGTTTTACTTAATTTTAACTTGTGAGCATCTGCTCGTATCACCAAGAAAAACCTTGATTTTTAATGGCCACTTTTCACCATATGAATATACTGTTAAATTATTCACTTACTGTGAATTCACCATTCACTTACTGTTGGTCATAAATACTATTTTTGCTTTTTTATAATAAAATATTATAATATGCAATTTAAACAGCAATCTATGACTGTATTTCTTTTTTTATGACTATATTTCTGATTATCTCCTTAGGATTGATTTAGAGACAGGAAAAATTGGATAAAAGGGCATGAACAATTTCAAAGCTGCATATTCTTTAAAAAGATAGAAGAGCACATAATCTTTCCTTAAAAAAGTGTAAAGAGATCCACTTGTCAGAACTTAGACATACTGAATATTATCTTTTGAGGTATGTGTGCATATTCTGCATTTGATAAGGAATATATGATTTGTTAAGTTTCCATTTAATTCACTTTTCTCTGATGACTAGGATGTAAGCTTATATTTGTTGGCTATTCATATTTAAAACTGGATTGAAAATTTGTCTATTTTCTAAATTACTTTTACTATGTTAACTCGTTAAATTGGAAGAAATTTTTATCGGTGATACATACTGATGACGGTATTTTCAAATTTCATCTTTCAAATTTTTTGGTCAGTGGTCCTTTGATTTTCTTTAAGCATTTTTAAAAATACAAAGTTATTAAACTTCCTCCAATTTTATGCAGTTAAATTAAATTTTATGCACTGAAGTGTATATCTCTTTCTGCTTTTGCTTCTCTTTGTATCTATACTTAGAAAGTGTTTCATAACTAAAGATCAGTCAAATCAATATGTTATTCTAAGTTTTAACTGCAATCGGTTTTGTATTACACTTCATAATTCTTTGGAATTATCTTCATACCTGATACACGGTAGGGGACAACTGAATATATTTTTCAAATACCCAGCCAATTATTCCCCAAAATATTTATTGCATAACCTCTCCTTGGTACACTCTTTTTTGATGGTTTATTTATCAAACAATTTCATGTCAGGTATATGTCTGAGTTTATTTCAAGGATAGCTATTACATCCCATTCCTCTATCTGTTGATTGTAGCGTTATGGCATGTTTTAAATTGTTTATATTAGTTTCCTCCTTATAATTATTTTCTCCAATTGCATATCACTTACTTATTCTTCCCGATAACATTAGAATTATTTTTGTCAAGTCCATCCTTAAAAAATTTGATTAGTACTTTGAAGAAATATTTCATTATATTTACTTAAAGTATTGGAAACAACGGCACACCAAAAATATTTATTCTTCTAAATGAAAGTGTACTATGTAATTGTATTAACATTGTTCATATCCCAAAATAAAAGTTGGTGGTGTCTCACATATATAGAATATTTTTTCTTTTGGAGGCATTTCATGCTTTATTGTCCTTTGCTATTCTGTGTAGAGTATCTTTTTCCCTCTCACATAACCTGATTATTTCAACAAAAAGCCATATTCCTCTTCCTGAATGAATGAACTCACCATTCAGTTATCAGTGTGTATATGTTAATTGGGCTGATTATCTCTAAATATAATGACCATATCATTTTTTTCTGGGTATGAAAAGCAGAGAAGCAAATCCTGAATGTCTTCCCTTTGGGATCTGAGCCACTAGTAGTTTTTTTCCCAATATTATCTATTTGTCTTTTTCTAACTTTAGAACAATCTAAATGTTATAAAGATAGCAACTGATATACTCATGATATGTTCATCTGACTCAAACTTGTTTTATACTTTGACGCTATCTGAATTAAGTGCTAGGTTGGATCTTTAAAAAATATGACAAAGAGGACCATCAGCTGGCTTCTAGACTATGTGGAGTGCATGGCCCATTGTTTTGTGACTGAAAACACCTGCTCTGCACACCAAGTGTCTAGTTTTCAATTCAGGATCTACCTTTGGCTCTCTATGAAATTTTCAGGCAAAAACAAAACAAGACAAAACCTTTTAAGTAACATCTTCAATCTCTCTTAGTTATTCATCTAAAAAATCAGAATACCTACCTGTCAGATTTGTGCATGTAAAATTAATTGATACATGTAAATTACCTGGAGCAGTCCCTGGCATATAGCAAGCATTCAATAATTAGGGGCTGTGATATTTGCTACACATATATGTATATGGCTCTAGAAGTATACTTCTTCATTGCTGAATATGAAATTGCCAGATGTAGCAGCAGCAGCAATAAACTTAGCAATTCCTCTGAGAGACAGAATTGCAAAAGATTTTACCTGGAGTAATCTGGTCACTTAACCACTGAGCAACTGGCTGTCTCTCAGGAAAAACAACGTGGTATTTTGCAGCATAAATGTGTCACTACTTGTCATTGGCCAAAATGTAAAAGGCAATTTGCTCCATTTTAATTTGATTTTGTTCCATCTTTTAGAGTAATTACTGGACAATTATTTTGTCATAAGCTCTATGCTCAATAGGCAAATCTGGCTCCATGAGATTAAGAAACTCATTTTCTCTGATGCGCTTTGCCCCTCTTCGACCTTCAATTTCTGAAAACATTTTTTTCAGGTGTTCTCTTTGGGAGCAAGTGATTTTTTTGTCATTTTCATTTTCTTAATTTTCATTGTTCTTGTGTATTAAACTTGCTTTTTTCTACAGTTAGCAAAATAACTAACCCAAAATTTTGTACACAGCAAATGCTTATTAAATATTTTTATGTTTATATGACACAATGTTATAAATGGATGTTACAATGAATATATTTAAGTTCCCTTAAAGAATTCACAAGCCAAAAAGAATAGCAAAATAAGATAACAATCCTATTGAATAATAAATACTTTATAAAATATTGTCTTAATAAGAAAGACCTTCTCTGCTCCCATAGTTGTTATGCATTTCTCCAACCTGGCATTTGTGTTATAAAAGGAGAGGAACAGAGACAAATCACCCTAATCTAATCACAGAGTGATTTGCCTGTGTTCCTCTCCTTTTAGACCTTAAGTTCCACAATATAATATTTAAATGTGGTTCTATGAATTGCTACCCATATGTTTTATGTGAAACAAAATAGGAAGAGTTCAAAAACCAAATCATCTGCTTTTAGAAGCATGGAGAAGGAAGAAAAAAGCCTAGTGGCTTTTTTCATTGTTTATTATATTACATAATAAACATGCTGATAGGGCTAGGAAACTCTTAGATATTATAGTTCATATTCCTTTCATTTATATTTCAGTTAAGTAATAAATTGAATAAGGAATTGAGACTCATAAACAATTATTTCTAAAAATGATGGCATTATTCAAGGTCTAGAGTTAGAGTCTCCTTAATTAATGATTGTCAGGTGGTTGATGATGGAAATATTTGCAAGACTGACTTACGCTGACTAAAGATGAAGAGATTTGTGAACATTGTGTTGAAGGCAATAGAACATAATTAAGAAACAATTTTTAGCTGAGAGGCAACTTTGTGATAATCTAATCTGACAGTCTCATTTCATAGCTTGACAGAGTTACAAAATAGATATGTAGAGGTTAAATTATCACTAATACTACATATTAGTGACACAATAGCAACTTCAAACCACATATTTTGGCTTCTGGTTCAAGGTTTTCTATAATGCAATGTCTCTTCTCTATGAAACGGAGAGGTTGTGATAGTAAGAATTCAAAATGAAAAATGGTCCAAAATCAAATCATCAAGTGGATTAAAATTAAAATAAGTCAAATAGAAATGTAAATTGAAAAGAGAAGTTTTGGGGCACGTGCGTAGCTCCGTTGGTTGAGTACCTGACTCTTGATTTCAGCTCAGGTCATGATCTCATGGCTCATGAGTTCGAGCCCTGCATTGGGCTCTGTACTGACAGTGTGGAACCTCTTGGGATTCTCTCTTCCTCTCTCTCTACCTCTTCTCTGCTCATGCTGTCTCTGTCTCCCTCAAAATAAATAAATCAACTTAAAAAATTTAAAAACAGAATAAAGAAAAGAGAAGTATTGGATATTCAATGGGACCAGATGCTTGTCTCAACCAGCCTGGTACACATTCTCTTACTGCCTTCTTCAGGACTCTGCCATTGCATCCCAGCTGCCTAACCCCAAGGAGGTTGAGCAGCAAGGGGACCCAAGTCAAATGGCAGTGTAGGTGGACACAGAAGTTCGTTGTTAAGTCTGATACTATTTTAGTCCCTTAAAAAATGGGAGGATCCCTCACCCTGCCCCAACATTACAAACAGACAAAGGCTCCCAATCAAGAATTGCTCCTGCTTTGGGTAAAGATTTCTGTAAAAATGTTTTTGGTGGGTACGGTACTAAGAGAAGAGTAGTAATTAAGAAAATAACTAGCATTATTCAGCATTCATGATGTGGCAGATTCTATGCGGAGGACTTTATTATATACTGTCCATAAGATAGGAATAATTTTATTCCTTAGAATAAGGAATACTTACTTTAGAGGATTGTTTGAAAAATTAAAGGAGATAATCCAAGTGTTTAGAAACTGCCTGCCACACAGACAGGACTGAATGAAAGAGCAGTTAGTATCATTGTCTCATTTACTTCCAATGAATTATGCAAAGGGTGACAATTCCTAAATTTGTTAAAATGGTCAGAACTGACAATGTGGTGGATTTAAGGCCAGAGTTCAGACTGATGCTGTTCGAAATGAGTTTCCTGCATCTCCCCAGAAGGGCAGTTGAATGAGAACTGGGTGTGGGACCAGAGATTAAAGTGCATCTCTTGTTCTCTTGAGCGCTAGCTGTACGAGATTTACAATGTCCCCTGAACTTTAGCTTTTTCATCTTGAAACCAGAATAATAACACCGACCTAAATGGATTGTTGTGAAGAAATATAAGGCAACATACAATAGACTAATAGTTTGAAAACTATGTACACATTTTCTTGTTTGAACTTTCTCAGTGCATGACCTTTATCATAGGCTAGCCTGTCTACCTATTTTGGGGAAAGTGGAGTAGCTGAGTTAGGATATATTGGAGAAGAGATAAAAAGGGAAAGGAGAATGTGATTTTCAGCTTCTGACTTATAATACAAGATGCAACTTCAGTTACCACTTTGAGAGATTTTTCAAATGCCTTTATTCCCTTTTCTAACAGATTAGGTCTAAATTTGAGGGAAGATCTCTGAACTTTGAGCTAAGCAGAAAGTGCCAGATAATTGAGTGTAGTATTAAACAGAGGAAAGTAGGAAGACCTCTTAAAAACCATAGGGGCCATCAAAGTCAATGTGGCCAAGTGTAGTAAGATGCTTCCGATCTTTTTCTTAATTTTATTATTTATTTATTTTTAACATTTATTCATTTTTGAGAGACAGAGAGAGACAGAACATGAGTGGTTGACTGGCAGAGAGAGAGAGAAGGAGACACAGAATCCGAAGCAGGCTCCAAACTCTGAGCTGTCAGCACAGAGCCCAATGCAGGGCTTGGACTCAGACTGTGTGATCATGACCTGAGCCAAAGTCAGACCCTTAATGAAATGAGCCACCCAGGAGCCCCAAGACACTTCAGATCTTGAGGGAGTTTCCCTAAGCTGCCTTTGACTCACATATGGTGTGAGTAGATGAAAATGTGGCTGGGAAAATTGCTGGAGGAGAATGCCATGACACGGTGAGATGGCTCTGTGGATCTGCCAAGTGGAGTGCTTGGCCTGAGACTGAGTGGTAGCCATGCCAGACCCCTGCAGGGTCACAGAACCAAAGAGGCTGAGGGGAACCCAGGGCAGCCAGGCAGCAACACTGAATGTCCTTACTGGGAAGCCCCAAATCACAGTTATCCTAACTTCAAACTTAAACCAGAAAAGCAAGTCAGAAGCAGAGAAACAAAAGGCATGATTCTGAGGTTGGAGATGTCAGACTGAAAGATGCTTCCCTCTTTCTCTTGGGCTGTATCAGAGATTTTGAGAAAAATAGGTATAAGGAACAATACCTGAGAAAATAAAAAAATTTAAATGACCAAAAGGGAATGTTTTAATCAAGAGCTAGCAAACTATATACCATGTGGCCAAATCTAGCCAAAGCTTTTTTTGGTAATTAAATTTTACTGGAAAACAGACACACCAATCTATTTTTGCACTAGCCGTGGCCACTTCTGTGCTACAATTACGGAGTTGAGTAGGAGCAGCAGAGACTCTATGGCCCAAGAAGCCTAAAATATTTACATCTGGCCCACTCCAGATAATTTGCAACTTCCCGGTCTAAAGCATCAGGTAGAACTTGTTTTAGAACACAGTGTGCATTTGTTTATTTATACTTCTTAATATTGGTGACTCAAGTAGAAAGCAAGAGTCGTTTTAAGGAACAAACTCCACATTTTCTCTTTATTGCTTGTTAAATCTACATGAAATGGCATGCCCAAGACATCTGTATGTAAACAGCTAGCTAGCCACAGAAATGGTACAATATTTGATGACTAAATGTATATTAATTTTTCTCTGCTTCTTTCAGTGTCCATATTTCTTATATATTTCTTATCAGGCATTGTAATCCTGGGAATGTACTTAGTTGAGATGGAGGATGAGAATGGGGCAGAGAAGAAATGAAAATACAGCTTCTCACCTTTACTTAATAAAAGCAGAGCTGAATGTGCTAGCTGTCAAGGTGATGAGGTCATGGCCTTGGAGAGGCACTGTTCTTTCTTGTTGATGAGCTCCAAGATTTATCTCCAAAACTATAGCCTTAGGGAAATGGGAGCCAAAAGGGCATGCCTTTAGCTTTAAATACTCCCTGAAAGAAAGTCTTGAAATCTTGTTGAGACATTTTCTCAAGTCCAATTTCAAGAAGAGAGTCTTGCAATCCAGCTAATTCCTAATTGTTAAGGCATGGCTACACAACTGATGTGTCCACTGAAGTATTTAGTATAAGATCCTGAAATATTTGAGTCAAGTACCCTTCTAGAAGCACTGAACACTTTAAACCCCGAGAAGGAAGGAAGGAAGGAAGGAAGGAAGGAGGAAGGAAGGAAGGGTGAAAAATGAAAGCATGTGTATAAAATGGTTTGAATTCATTTTCAGGAAGCTTTTTTTGTTTAGGATGTTTTCTAGATAATTTGTTCAGGACTTCAGAACTAGGTATGAATAAAAGTCCTTGGGGTTCCTAATATTCACAAATCATTTTCTGTAAATTCTTCTTTACTTCCCCATTCATTTCCATCTCTTTCAACCTCTTTAAACTAGATTTGCTTCCTGTGTTTACTTTATCATTTTTCACCCTGGTTTCAAATAAAGGCATAATGATAAAAGGGGAAAAATAAGATTATAATGTATATATCTTGTTATTGGGATAGTGGTCAGCTTTTTTGTTATTTGAGGACCTTCGTGTCTATTTCTTGCTGAGAGAAAAATCCCGGCAGATACTATCTTTTTTAACCTCTGACTCCAAGTAATTTTATACCTAACTTTGTGAAAGATAACTGTTCCATTTCAATAGCCTTCCCCAGTGGGTACTTTTTTTTTAGGTATAATTTACATCTCTTTTGTTGTAATTTGCAACCATTTAATTTGATTCTATCTCCATGTAGATGGAAAACATCTGGTCAACCTTTTTATAGAAGTTTTTTTTTAATTTTTGAAACCAGTTATTAACAACCCTCAGCTATTCTTTCCTTAATAGTAATCTAAGTTCTCTAACACCTCTTCATAATAATGTGCTATTCTTTGTTAGGACACTAATTTGAGTTTTTCTTAGAGTGGTGAAGACTTTGCATTAATCCAATCACATCTCTTTTAACTTTCAATCCCTAATGTGTTGCTTGCTCAACTTTAAATTGGGACAAGTAGTGGTCTATGACTTCAAAAGCAAGTGAGAGATTTACTGGGTCTTAGGATTTCGTATTTTCTGTCTCAACCAGTGGAGGCAATCCCTCATTTAAGAAGTCCCAATAAAGTCTTCTTGTGTTTTCCTTGATTCACAGAATAAAACCCCACATTTCTCTTTAGAAAAACTAAACAACAATCAAAACAAATAAATTATTAACTACTTTGTAACACAAATGATTTCTTAAAAGACACTTTTAATGACAACAATGTGGCAATCACATTTATTTAAAAACTTAATTCTTAGCAATGCCATAAAATGATAGCTCTCATTAAATAGCATTAAAGAAAACAAAAGAAAAGCTGTAAGATTTACATGGTAAATTATCATCTTGCAAATATAAAAGACCAGGTGTTCTATCTTGACAAACTCATAACTTTACAAGACAGATGCAAAAGCATTTTATCACATAAAATATTCATCAATTTTTTTCTTTTGTTTTTATTGAATAGATTTTAAATGAAGCAAGAACATAGTCAAGGAAACCTCTAGTGAACACAAAGGCTTTGAGAGAAGGACAGCTCAAGTCTCATCTCCCACCAAGAGAGGCAAGATTATATGTAGTTATATGTGGTAGGCTCATCAATTCATTCAATAAATATGATCTATTACCAACTTCATCTTGAGCTGTTCAAGTTGCTGTTGATAAAAAAGCTAAGGAAGATAGGCAAGTTCTCTTCTGTCATGCAGCTAACTTTTTAGTGGGGGAGAGCAGACAATACACTAAAGACAGGTAAATAAGACAGTATTAATTAAGGCAAGGGGAGGAACATAAAATACAGTGCTTATGTGCTTATGTAAATCATATGATATATATTTAAGTGACTAGTGCTTATGTAAATCAAATGATATATATTTAAGGGGAGACTTGAATGAAAAGCTGGAGCCGGCTCCTCAATGATCTGGAGAAAAAGCAGCAGAGAAACTAAAGGAAATAGGAAAATGCCATTGTGGCTGGACAGAATGCTGTGTACTTTGTGAAACTGCCCCTGTATTATTCCTCACAACGAATGCATTTCCTGCCCCCCTCCATCAATCCAAATTCAAATCTCCCATTTTCTTTAAGTCCTCCAATTCCATAAAACTATCTATTTTGACTCCAACTCTTACATATCTTTTTAATATTTTGGTAGTACTAGGAAACTTCACATCTAATGATAGATTATGTAAATATGCATGGCTCTCATACGTTCACAAAGCACAGAATTCTCTCTTCAATAATGAGAATTATATCCCTTTATTTATTTTGTCTTCCATAATGACAATCCTCTGGACAAATGATACTGTCAAAATAAGAATCTTGAGCCTTGTCAGGGTGTCTGGGTGGCTCAGTTGGTTGAGTATCCAACTCTTGATTTTGTCTCAGGACATGATCCCAGGGTTGTGGGATTGAGACCTGCATTGGGCTCCATGCTAGGTGTGGAGCCTGCTTAAGATTCTTTCTTTCCCTCTGTCCCTCCCTTGCTCATTTGTGCTCACACATGTACACTCTGTCTCTCTCAAAATATAAAAATAAAAAATGAATAAAAAAGGCTTGTTGAAGGTCTACCAGGACTTGCCAGTTGACCCTAGGATTGTGATTTACCCCTTAGATTTTCTACTTACCTCTCAAAAGCTTTTATAAAAAGAAAAGAGGAATGCTTCAGGGGGAATAAGCACAGTACCTTCCCTAATATTGACAAAAATATGTTAAATAAAAGTAAAGTAATTGAAGCTGCTCAGATCAGGAACATTTATGATGTAACTTAGAGAATTAATCCTTGCTTTAAGAACTTAAGTCTGATTCTTAGCTGCTAGCTGTCAGTTCTTAGCTTCAGTTTTGTTTTGTTTTGTTTGTTTGTTTGTTTTACCCCAATAACAAGTGTTGTTTCTTTATTGTCTTGACTTTAGTAGCAATCTCTAAACACTGATAATACTATGCAGAAACCCACATTGCTGAGACTATTTTCAAGAAAGAGGGCAAAAAATGACAGGGTTTGCAGAGTTAATAAACTAAATATGTCTAGAGGTACCTGGGTGGCTCAGTATGTTAAATGGCCGATTCTTGATTCCAGCTCAGGTCATAATCTTGTGGATCATGGATTTGACCCCTGCATCAAGCCCCTGCTCTTTCTCCGCCCCTCCCATTCTTATTCTCTAGCGTGCTCTCTCTCTCTCCCTTAAAAATAAACATTAAAAAAACAAACTGAACATGTCTCAGTGATTTAGTGTTGTTTTCCAAATATAGAGACCAAATAATGATTTCAAATTGTTTTCAGACCCACACACAATCAGCAGCAAACATTTTGGCAGTAACAAAATGCATATAAAAATGCATATGGTGGTAAAAGGCAGAGTCCCCAAGAAAAACATTAAAGGAAATCCTTCATTCCAATTAGCTCACACTGATGATTTGAGAAGATATTTTCCTCTTTTAGCATTTTCAAGTGATATTCAACCCCAAATGGTCCTGAGTATTAGAAAAATTCTTTATTCCATTAGGTGTTTCATGGTAGGATATCATGATGGCATTTCAGGTCACTTGTTTAATTTAAGGGTTGGGATGAATGGAGGAAAACCAAGAATGGGCATCCATTGAGTTGATAAGAGCCCTTGAATAAGGTAGAGGTAAGTTGCTGCATGGACCCTCTTTACACCTACTATTTAGATTTTTTAAGTATTTACTGTTCAAGATACTCTTATTTTGTTTTTATCTGGTTCCAGAAAAATAAGGGTCATGCAACTGAGATATATCACATTGAGATACAGAGAATGGCAACAATAATGAGCCCTAAGTGTGAAGCTTGAAAGGGTCTAGACTCCATGAAAGAAGATGGATATCTCAGACCACTCTTGTGTCCCACCTCACCAAGTTCTGAGTCCCGTCACACACTCCTGCAATTGGTGACCATTTCCATGCAGCTCTTCACAGCTCCAGCAGACGAAACCCAACAATTCTTTTCCTTGGGTCACATACCAACCACTTATTGCCTAGAGACTTCTCTGACACATTGAATGTAGAGCATTCTTAGGAACCTGCAAAGCATTCAGAAGTGCTGTCCAGTTAATATCTGAGGAGTCAGCCTTGCCCAATTGGGGATAGGAACTGCTGGAGAAATGCTTTTGTCTCACATCTCCGAGGCAAACATCCCTGACACATTTCATAAGGCTCTTCAGAATGTGCCATGGGCTTGAGTGCAGGTCACCTGTTTGGTGGCCAACTTGATAATGCATCCTGAGATAAGCTTCTACATGTTTCCCCTGTCGCTTGTCCTGTTCTATGCTTCTGTTTCTTAGGATTAGATGTTCCTCAGAATTATTGGTAATCAAGTCATTGTCTCAGCGTCTACTTTCAGAAGGACTAAAACTAAAACAATGGGGATTTAGGGGAAGAAAGAAGGAAAAAAAGAGGGATGAGTAGAGCAAACCATGTATTGTGCCCCAAATAGTAGACTGTTAATTGGTCTATATGCTAAATAACGGCTATGGGTAACTTAGAGAAAGTGAGTGAGTTTTACAGAGAACTAGAATTGTCTCTGAGTTTCTCCTTGACTCAGGGCACAATCTCCACATGTCCCATCCTCCAGAGTTTCAAATGTGTTATCTGAATGGAGAGCTAAAAAATATATTTCCTTCTAATCCCAGGACAGTAGCTCTTCTTCATCATTACATACTTTATGGACTTTTATTAACTCACAACAGAAACCATAGGAAAGCCATTATCTACAACATATAAGGCAATGATTCTAAGTGACAACATTATAATTTTCTTACATTATTCGTATTTGATAGAATATCTGTGTAGGTTTGTGTGTGTGTAAGAAAGATATTTTGTTCCATTTTTACTTCTTTTTACTAGTTCATTGGCTTGTCTTTTTTAAAGGAAAAAAAAAGGACAGTTTGGTTTTGATATAATGTAGTTCATGATCCTAACATATTAAAACGTGAATTGTTTTCAGTGTATGATTGTTATAAATCCCTGCTGTTATCATTAAATCAGATTTATAACCTATTTTAAACTTCTGCCAGAGGCAATCTTGGGTTTCTGCATTTATCAAATAACACATTTAACTCTCATGAATCACAATATCAATTTGACCTACTGTGCACATTGTAAACTACTTAAGTTAATTTTTGGGAAACTTAGCATCTTTGTAAGATTTGGGTGGACACTCATTTTCCTGCATTATTTCATGTCATTGATTTATAAATAAGAGGGGGCTTAAAATGGCAAAGTGACTTTGAGCTTCTTGAGATGTTATTTATGCACATACATTTCCTCCTCTGATCAAAGCTTTTATCCTTGTTCTTTGAAATATTATATTTGTAATTTCATTAGACATTTCAAACACATCAGAATGCAAGCATTTTTCAGTATCTAATTTAGTTGAAACTGCAAATGAGTCCTATTTGTTTTCAGGGTTGGTTTTATTTCATTAAGTCAGAATTACTTGTTTTATAATTACATGTAGAAATAAATAGCCTTTTCACAGGCTAATGAAAAAAATCACTCACTCAACTTTATTCCAAATTCATTTGGCTGGCAGAAAGAAAGTAACCTCTCACTCATCTTTACCATAAGAAATTAATTTCTCTTTCCCAACACAATAAAAAAATGTTAATTAGAATTTCCCCAAGTCAGTTAAAATCATAAATTAAAAAAATTTTTTAAATGTTTATTTTTGAGAGAGAGTGAGAACAAGTGGTGGAGGGACAGAGAGAGAGGGAGACAGAATCTGAAGCAAGCTCCAGGGTCTGATAGCTCAGAGCCTGATGTGGGGCCTGAACCCATTTACCATGAGATCATCATCTGAGCCGAATTCAGACGTTTAACCTGCCAAGCCACCCAAGTGCCCCCAAATCACGTTTAACCTGCTAAGCCACCCAGGTGCCCCCAAATCATTGATTGTTTTAAAAAATGAAGGAGAAAAATCTGGTAAACACACAGCATAAAAAAGGAGATTTGAACATGAGAGAAAAAAGTTCTATTTATAATACCTGCTCATTTCAGAATAGTTCTTCAATTGAGAGATATCTAAAAAGAGAAATAAGCTATCTAAATTTAAAACGAGTATGCACTTTTTCAATAACTAAAACTTTGAGAGATAACAGTCAAATTGTAACTTTTAAGAGCTATAATTTTGTTCCCCATATTTAACTTAGCTTGCATGTATTGAGTACTTACTCTGTGACCATTCTATATTGAGTACTTTATTTACACTACTTCACTGAATTCTTAAATAATCCTATCCTTGATAATGGCATTATTTTACCATCAATAACAGGGGTTAATCTGAAATGCAACTAAAACCATTAGCATAGCTTAATTTGAAGTTAGAATCTCCATGGTCATATTTCCTACACATTCATGAAAATTTCCAGGGCAATACTAAGTTGCCCATCAGTTATTCACTACTTGGGAGTCGCCATATTAAATGTTGTATGACAACTCAGCTCTTTCCTTTTTTAGGACTTTGGCACTCATATCCCCCACTGCTGGGCCTGCTGACTGCTGGCACCTCACAGCTGAGTCCCTCTGTAACTAAGTGCCTCTCCCAAATTTGCTCTTACATCACTGTCTTATAAGTACAAAGTCCCAGGCCCCTTGTGAAGGTAGGTCCTCTGAAGGTCCATTCCATCTCCAGGTCTCCTTAGGCTCACATGAGGTCCCTGGAAGGGCAGCATGGCAGACCCCCATCCCCTTTCATCCAATATGGCTTCCCTCCCTCCTATAGAGATGTTCCCAAGCACTCCCCAGTACAGCTCTGCACACACTTCCTCTCGGTGCCATTTCGAGGAGGCTGACAGAAGACTGGCAATTTTTTTTGGCTATCATATGTGTTGTGTAGTGAAGGCACTCTATCTTTTATTTTGGTACATGGAATGATGGTGAACGTTTTGAAAAATTTTCAGATTCAAATAACTGTTTCTATTATACATAGTAGGAAATTCTGGTGTTTTAGCCATCTATTTTAACCAAGTATCTGGAGAAGTTTCAGCCCTCTATGAGAAAAATATTGGTTCTGCCTGGAGTCATCTTTTTTAATACAAGTCTGTGTAAAAGTAGGCAGCCTTTGTGTGAAGGTCAAAGTAAAAGCTAATTCTTATTCTTAAGAGCAAAAAGCTTAATGACCACATACATCAAATCATCTCTCTCTATTTCTCAAAACATTTCAATGGCTTACCAATGCATTGATTTTAAAAAAGAAAAGAAAACATCCAAGCTTTTTATCATAGCTGTAAGATTTGGCCACCGTCAGTTTCCCCACCCTTATTTCCTACCAATATCCCTTTCACTCTACATTCCAGGCACACTATTCTCCTTACTACTTCTTGACTGTGTCAAGTTATTGTCTTCTTAACAGCTTTGTACTTCCTAAATGTTCTCTATTTTTCAGAGGGGTTGCTTCTTATTCTTCAGGTCACAATAGAGATACCACCTTTACAAAGGGAACTATGTTGACACTATCTAAAGTCGTACACTCCTCCCCAGGGACACTCTCTTATATTTCCCTTATTTACCTCAGAGACAATGACTACCATCTTGTTATTGACTTGTTTACTTGTTTATTATCCATTTAATCTAAATAAAATGTGAACTTTGTGAAGAATGCACTTTCTATTGTTTCTTACAGTATCGTTAGCATAAATATTTTCATAAAATTTTATGGAGCATCTATTATTGATGATCTTTATCAGAGATGAAACTATCATTATACGTGATCTTCTTAGAAGTGCTGCTAAATAAGACCCTTTATGAATTAAAAAATGCTTCAGACTGACCCTTTGAGAAGTTATCACACCTTGAAAACCTCCTAACTCTCAGTAGTAATTTTCCCATAATAAAGAGCTCACAGGTCACATCTTCAAAACTGTCAACAATCACTTTGGCCAGAAGTGTCCTACCAACAATCATGTGAGGCAACATAACATGGTGGTCAAGACCAATCGCTCTGAAATAACATCAGATATCATTTATGAATGGTATGATCCTGGACAAGTTACTCAGACCTTAAGATTTGGATTTCTCATCTGTAAGGCATGGAAAACAAGAATATCCACCTCAAAGAACTGTTAGGATTAAATGAAACAATATATGTATAGGAGTGAATGTCACCAGGTTTCTACCACCCTCTATTCAGACATAGCGGCATCCACACCATTGTACCCTTCTTGTCTGTTGCCATAAATGAACTTTATTCTTTTTTGTTTGTTTTAATTCTTTTTATTTGTTTAAAGTTTTAATTTCAATTCTAGTTAGTTACTATATAGTGTAATACTGGTTTCAGAAGTAGAATTTAGTGCTTCATCACTTACATGTAACATCCAGTACGCATCACAAATGCCCTCCCTAATACTTATCACATATTTAGCCCTTTTCCTGCCCACCTCCCTCCATCAATTCTCAATTTTGTTCACTATAGTGAAGAGTCTCTCATGGTTTGCTTCCCTCTCTCTCTCTCTTTTTTTCTTCCCCTGTGTTTATTCCCTGTGTTCATCTGCTTAAATTCCACATATGGGTGAAATATGATATTTTCTTTCTCTCACTGACTTATACTGCTTAGCATAATACACTCTAGCTTCCTCTATGTCCTTGCAAATGACAAGATTTTATTCTCTTTTTATGGCTGAGTAATATTCCATTGGATATACCTATTTCTATCACAGGGCAAAGAAATTTCCCATCTTAAAAGCAAGCCACCCAGTGTAAACTGGTGCAGATGCTCTGGAAAACAGTGTGGAGACTCCTCAAAAAACTCAGTAGAACTCCCCTATGACCCAGCAATAGCACTGCTAGGGATTTACCCAAGGGATAAAGAAGTGCTGAGGCATAGGAGCACATGTACC